>VXBI01009300.1:842211-876060 GCA_013397375.1 Toxostoma redivivum
GCGGCTGCGGGCTGCTCCGTCCCGACCCCGCTCCTCGATGCCGCTTCCCTGTGCCCTCCTGGCACACCGCCTAGGCCATCCAACCTGCACTTTGGGGCTTGCGCTGGTGTCCGCACCCTCTGCCCGGCTGTGCCCTTCTCAGCTCTGAGCCTCTTCCCACCAGCTGGAAACTGCTCCACCACCCCAAAATCTTGCAAATCAGGTGGTGGTGTCCCTTGGGGTCCCAGGGGTATCTTAGCTGTAAGACCAGAGGGGGAGATGGTGCTAGAGCTGGCAGGGATGTCAAAACCCCAGTGACTGCAGTGCAGCATCTCATGGGTGATGGACACCTTTGAAGTGCGATCTCCAGTGACCCCCAGCCTCTGTTCACTGCTTAACACAAACTTTTGGGGCTGTCAGGGAGCCTTGCCTGTCCCTACAGCCCTCCCCGACCACACAGGGTGCCCCAAAGAAGGGCCTCAAAGCCACCACATCCTGGCAAGAAAAAGCTGCCATCCGGGCGCACACAAAGCCATTTCTTGTTTGGCATTTTTGTTTGAAGTGTGTCCTTCATCTGGGTTTCTACAGCAACTGGGAAGTTCCTATCCTGGCTCAGCTAGAGGGAGTGAAGCAGCCAGGGGAATGGAGCAGGAGGGCAGGAGGCGAGGATTGAGGGCAGGAAGGGAAGAAGTAAAAAATAAGTTTATTGAGAAGTGGGCTGCATTTTCTGTCTCCATCTTGGGCCTAGTGCTGCTGCAGCTGGGACAGGATTCTAATCCTGTCCCTGTCCCTCTGTGTCCAGAGGCAATGCAGCCAGCTGGGGCCAAATGGGGGGGTGTAAAACAGCAGCTTTTAGGGTCCCTTAAGGTAAGGAGTAGTCTGCTGTGTACCACCCTGGTTGGCCCTGGCATGGCTGCGTTCCTCTGAGTCCCTGTGCCAGCCTGGGTTAAAATGAGTGAATTATCTTAGAAACACACTTTTCTTAAAAGAAAGCAACAAAACCCAATGAAACACCAGTGGTTCATCTTAGGCAGCGAGTCTCTTAATTTATTCATTATGAGATAATACCCAAATCTGGCTAATTAATATTCCTGCATATTTTCCAAGGGCTGATGAGGCATCTTAAACATCTCGTGGAGATGGGCTTTCATATTTATAAGGTTGATGTGCAAACTTAAATTGACACTGTCTAAATATACCCTCATGTTTAAGCATGGGGCTTTCACTCCCAAGGCGCCGAGGGCATTCCTGGGGTGTACACCCTGGCTGGAAGCGGGACCTGGGGCTCAGTGGGTGGGAGAGCTGCCTGAAAAAGCTCCTGCAAGGCAGGGTGTGATGTGGTGTGGTCCAACTTTCCACAAAGATGTGGGATTTCTGTTTGCTTTGGTGATGGGAACAGAGTGCAACAGGCACTGACCCAGTGGTGGTTGTGGGGTCAGCGGTGTTTTGGGGTGAAGGATCAGTGTGAGCACCCACATGGCCGGACACGCTGGTGGGTACCAGGACAGGACCTGCAGCTTCCTGCTGAAACCCTTTTCCAAGGTTAAAAATAGGACTTGGTTGCAAACGGAAAGCTTGGTTTGCATTCACCCTCATTATGTTGATTGCTTATTTACATGTATGCAAATGGAGGAAGAGGCAGTGGCTCCTCCACCTGGGGGACCCCTTGGCACAGGAGAGCCTAAACCCACCAGGTAAATCCCTGATGAGGGCTGGGCCATGAGGTTGTGCCCCCTTTCCCAGGATCACCCTGAAATTGAATCATCAGCCCCTCTTGCCGTGCTGGTCCAAGGGCTGAGCCACAGGCCAGTGCCCTGAGTGCAGTGGCCAGTGGCACGGTGGTTACAGCAGCCATTGCCTCTCCCCTCACCCTGCTCCACCAGATGTGCGTGTCCAGCTCCAGCTGTTCCCCATCAGCCTCCCCCGTGCAGCACCACCAGCCCCAGGATCCTTTTTCCACCAGGCCCCACGTCCTTCATCAGACACCAATTTGGTCTGGCCCAGCTGCTCATTTTTCTTTCCACCGTGTGACATGTTTTCACCTGGCTCCTAATCCGTCTTTCCATTCACAACTCGAGCTCTTTATGGATGTGCCTCTCTCCCCCTGCTCTCCCCACCCCCTGGACAGAGTCATCCATCAATAAAACCTTGCTGTGCACCCGAGCATCAGCGCTTCCCCTCCCAGGACACCAATATCCCAACAGGGCCATGGGCACACATTCCTCCTCCTGCTCCATGGGGTGACCCCATGGGGCCATTGCTTTCCTCCTCACCACCAGCACGTAGGGCTTGATGGCACTGATGGTCCTGGAAGCTGGGGCACCCAGGATACTAGGGGATTCTTCCTGGATGGGGGGGCAAGGGAGGGGCTGTGGCCCCTCTGCTCTGCATGGGCACCCACTCTTCTGGCGGTGGTCCCTCCAGTGAAATCGTGGAGTGACAGCTGCCCATGGTGGGGAGAGTCCTGATTGGGGGTCACCCTGCAGGGTGGAGGCTGTGCCTGTGTCCCCCCATCAGTAGGTGGTGACAGGTACTTTAATGCCTGGGAGCTACTGCTGTCACAGGAGGAGGCAGCTGTGCCGAGGAGGAAGATGATGAGGATGAGAAGTACAGCTGGGCAGTCAAACCTAGAGGCACCAAGCATAGGGGCCATGGCTGGGAGTACCCTGGGGTAGGAGTGGCCCTGGCTGTGCATCGGGGACCCTCCTCCACAGGGAGGAATGTCACTCAAGTCTCCTGTATCCCCATCACCCCAGGGCTCTTTACCCCCCAGCAGCCAGCCCTGTGAACATGGAGGGGACAGATCATGGGATCCCTGTGGAGGTAGAGAGCATCCTGCTCCCTCCTGCCACCCTGGAGTGCTTTGCTTTTGACTGAGAAGGAAACCCCGAAATATCCCAATGAACTGGGGGTTTCCTGAAGAGCCTGAGCAGGACAGGGTTGGGAAGAACCCAGCAGGACAGCAAGGTTGAGCTGCCAGGCTCTGCGGCCTGAGTGTAAAAGAACACAAAGGGGCAGGAGGTGCTGGCTCCCCAACCCAACACCACCTGGGAAGTTGTCCAAGGTTGTGCTGCCACCTCTGCTGGAATGGAATGGGGTGTTAGTGAGAGAATTTCCCTGCCTCAAACTCACTGTTCCCCTGTTTCAACTTACTGAGACTTTTTCCCCTTCCCAGTTCCCACTAAAATAGCACAGGGGGAATCCAAACTGGAACTAAACCAAGGATGTTTTGCAACCAAGAAAAAAATCAAGCTGAACCCGAAGAGAGCAATGGAAAACCCCTCTTGCCTCTGCTCTGCTTTATAAATCAGCCTCATTTTCCCCAGATGAACATCACCCCTGCACAGCCCCACTGCATGTCCTGGACACAGGGTTCCATCTCACCCTTCCCAGCCTTGGCTGAGCACAGAGGGCCCCCAAACCAGCCCATGGTGCTACCAGCACCCACAAAGCCCCAGGGAGCAGTGGGGCTTTATGTGGGGATGAAGGCTCAAGGGCTGGGTGCCAGGGCAGCAGCATGCCTGGAATGGTGGATGCTGGCAGAGTCAGGAAAGCTGCTGTCCCCAACCCACAATGGGGATTGTTCTGGAGCTCACGGGCAGGATGCGGCCTGGCCGGCTCCGTGCCTGACTCACATCCTTGCTGCCTGGGAGGGAGCTGGTGGAGAGCCACATCTCCAGCACACCTTCCCACGGGGCTGGGACATGGAATGGGCTCTGGTGGGGACCCCACTGCTGCCCCATTGCCAAACTGCTCCTCCCGAAGAGCCCCTCTGGAAAACCCCTGTGATCGCCCGTGCCCCTGCGGGACTGGGGAGCATTTCCTTCTGAAAGCAGGTTGGAGCCTCCCGCCGGAGCTGGCGTTCCTGGGGGAAGAGCTGCAGCAGAGCGAGGCATTTGCACTAAGTGATCACATTTATTTGAATATTTTGCATGTGTGTGTGTGTGTGTGTGTGTTTGTGTGTCTAAAATCGGTTACAGAATAAATACCTGTGCCTTATAGCAGGAAGTCCACTTTTTTTTTATACAAAGTGCTTGTTACAGGAAGTTGCATCAGCGATATGCAGGAGGGGAGTGCGTTTCGGTCACGCTTCCCCTCCTGAAAACTAGAACAGATTTATTTATTTATTTATTTATTTGTGGTTTTTTGTAAAGTTTCTTTTCCCTTTTTTCTTTGTGCATTAAATTTCCTGCCATTGTGTATTTACAAATCTCTGAAAGAAGGAAAAAAATGCCAATATGCATGAGAAGTGGCCTTGTAACACAAAAAAAAAATCAGCCTTTAAAAAAAAAAAGTAACAAACCCAAAATCTACAAGTATCATTTCATACTGAATCAATGATAGATTTTTTCTTTTTTTTTCTTTTTAAAAAGGGAAAGAAAGGGGTTGGGAAAAGGGAAAAACTGAAACAAACCAGAAAAAATGAACTCGGAGAAATAGAAAGAGAGAAGGTGCCACTGTCCCTTCTGAAGTTTTCCAAAGGCAGAGAGAAGTGAGGAAGAGCACAACGCACAGACCCAGATGTCCGACTGAAATCCCCATCAATTTCTTCTCGGTAATTTCTCCCTCGTGTTTACTCAGTGAGGGGCAGGAAGGACTTCCGAAATTAAATTAAAAAAAGGCATTAAAATGAAAAAAAAAAATTATTTCATTTTTAAAGGATTTTAAAAAAAAAGATATGATAGAACAACCCTCCCCAAAATCCTGGAGGGGCGTGAGGCAGGGAAAAAATTGGGCTTGATTTAAAAGGGGGAAGAAAAAAAACAAAGAAAAGCCAAACCAAACCAGACTTTTCTCTCTGAACACGTCATCGAGCAGGACTCTCCAGAGAGTGTGACGGTTAACTGGTGACGTAGTGTTTGGCCGATGGCTGGCCATAGACCCTATAGAAATCCTGCCGCCCGTGCTGCTGGGATGCGTCAATCCATTCCCTCACGGCAAGTCCCGGGAGCGACTGGGGCACGGCGGGGGCAGGTGGCAGCGGGTGCGAGTACTCCTGCGACGAGACTGTCCAGGGGAAGTGCCCCGAGCGCGGGTAGGGCTGGTGCCCGCTGTGGTTGGACACTGAGGAACAGTAACAGTTATCCACGGAGCAGACGAGGATTTTGCGCCCGCCGTACTGGGAGAGCACGGACTGCTGAGATGACGTGGTGTTGGGGTAGTGAGATGGGTTGAAGACAGAGCCCGAATGCACCGGCTGCGGGCCACTAGGAAGTCCAACTATGTGCTGTGTGGAGCTACAAGGCACCATGGCTTGTGCAGACTGCCCCTCGCCAGCTGAAGCGCCCTGGCTCATGTACTGGCTCGCCACAGTCCCGGACGATGGCTCGAGGAAGCTGCCCTCGGGAAAGGCGGTGGAGTGCTTGCGCTTCTCCGCGCCGGAGTTGCTGACGGTGCAGGGGTACATGGGGATGCTCTGCAGGAAGGGGACAGGGGTGCTCAGAGGACCTGTGGAGGGGAACAGGAGAGAGGGGATTGTATTAAGTGCAGCATGGCACAGCTCCAGGGCGCTCCGGTTGCTGATCCGAAGCAGCAGTGGAGCCCGAAGACCTACATTCCAGTCCCACGTGTGCAGAGAGTCCCCCAGCCCGCCCCACCAGTGGCAAACCACACACACAGCCCTGTGCAGGTGGACTTGCAGATTCAGTTCTGGGCCCTTGCCAGCGGACTCGGAGCAGCACCGGGCACTGCTCTGCAAACAGCTCATGGACACGGTCCCTAACAGGAGCAAAGTGGGACAGCCTGGGGGATAAACATGAATTCCCCAAGGAGGGACTAGGAAGCCTTCACAGGACATGGTTTGCTCCCAGGCATTGGCTGGGGGCTGTGGGACCATGCCAGCTCCTGGCTGTCCCTGCCCACATGCTGACCCCCACGTCACCACTGACTTTTCCTGGCAATGGCCAATTCCCCAAAAGCTCTGTATTTCAGGGTTTTGTGTAACCCCAGAACACAGTCATTTCACAAGACACGGAAAATGACCTGGGGACAGTCTGGCCGGGGAGAAGGAATCAGCTTTGTGGCTCTCCACACCCCTGCTGACTGCAGAGGTGCTCCAAGGGGTCCCTGCCCCAAAAGAGCTCTCCCCACCATTTTTTACTGGGATCTGCAGTACCGCAGATACCGCTGCACCCCTCAGGTTTCACCCACCTTCCAGCAACTTCCTCAGCTGCTTCTCCTTCTTGGCGATCTCATTCAGGAAGAGTTTGGAGTTGAGGTGGCCGATTTTGGGTGGGGGCAGGCTGCCACCTGTACAGTTCTGAGTCCTGTTGGGGATGGCAGGCAGAGTGGCATGAGTTACAAGGTAGAGTCAGAAGAGGGATAGATCCTCCCCCCACACCCTCCTGGAACCAAACCCCCTCCCTAGGTTAGAGGACAGAAGTGAGCTGGCTGTCTCTGACAGGCAGGACCTTCCCTGTCCAGTTTTGCTTGAATATCCCCTGCCAGGGCACACCTTCTGCAGTCCATGTCCCCACTGCGTGGCCATCCCAGCTCACCTCTGCTCTGCTAGTGCTGGCTTTAACCCCCTGCCCTGTCTCTGCCCAGCGGAGCTGGACAGAGCCCTGTAGCCCTGTACCCCAGCCCAGCTGGTCCCATCCTCTGCTCTTCCACAAGCATAACACTGAGTTTCCCCTAGTCCATGGGGAGGACCTGATTCAATGGCTGCATGAGGGGATTTTTTCATCCTCCCAGAGAGAGGGGGAAGCTGAGCATGGCACATGCCTCTCCCAAGCCCTGTAGCATCCCTGGCCCTGGTCTTCCTCTGGATATTGTGCTGCTGCCACCCCTGTGGACATGAACATACCCTTTCCCCCAAACACGTCTGTCCCGCTGCGCTTACCTGTCCATTAAGATTTTCACAGACTTGGTGTTCTAGAAGTGGAAGGAGAAGCTCTGGTCAGTAAGGCCAATCCCTGTCACGGTGGCTATGCCCCCTTTCAGTGCCAGCTTCCATGGCCCCCCAGGAGGGGACAGTCTGACCATGGGCACTGAGCCCTCTTTCCCCTGCATGGGATGCTCCAGCCCCATCTCCAGCTGTGGCACCTCCTCATTTGAGGCCAGCACTGAGCCTGCCCCACTTCGCCTTGACATCTTCCACTGCTGAGCACTCTGGAGGCATCAGCCAGCCCTGCTAATGTCCCCATCCTGCTCCCCACCACACCCCACACCTACCCAATTCTTCCAACACAACCAAACCTCTCCACAGCCCCCCATCCCACCCTGGTAAGAGCAGCTTGTCTTACCTTCATGAAGTTGATGTCCTCAGTTTTGTCGAACATGACCTGGACAGAGCTGAGGAGCTTCTTGGCCTCCTGCATGCGCTCGTTGAGATGCAGAACCTGGGCTGCATTCTCATTGCAGAACTTGGCCTGGGCCTTGTCCAGGATCTCCATGGTCTTCCGCAGGTCCTCATCCAAGATCTGGTGCATCTTCTCATACTGCAGGCGCACCTCGTCCTTCAGCTGGCTCACCTTCTCCTGGGGGGAGGAGCAGGGTCAGGCCCTCTGTGCCCTCTGACCTCTTCCATGATGTGCCAGGACACCTGGGTCCTTTCTCAGCAGTGGAGAATGCAACCTGAAAGCTGCACTCTGCTGATCCGAAGCTGCAGTGGAGTCCCAAGGATGCAACCTGAAAGTAGCTCTGCTCTCCTGCAACACTCAGACACCTCAAGCCCTGCTGTCAACTACCACATGGGACTTCTATGTGTCAGAGACCCAACACAGACACTGTGAAGGTTTGGTTGGTTCAGCAGATTCCTGGATGTACTTCCTGGGGTCTGTGTAAGGATCAGAGACCCAATGCCAACAGAAGTGTGCTCCCCTGAAAAATCCCACCAATCCCCATCTTCATCCCCAGCCCCACCCCAGGCTGGAGACACTCCACATTCCAGAGCCTTTCCCTTCATGCTCTGGGAGGCCAAAGGGCTTTAAGGACCACAAGCACTCCCTTCCTGAGAAAGGCTGTGCTGGGAATAGGATAGGCCATCTGATATTTAATGACAGCCTTGTTTCTCACCTCCCAGCTCAACCCAGGACCCATGAAGCCGCAGAGCAGCTCCAAGCACATTTTGTCTCCCAAAATGATGACTGACAACACTGAAATGGAGGTAGGAAGTCTGTCTAGCTATTCCTCCCCTGCATGTCTTCCTCCCTCCTTGCCCACCTGGTCCCTGTGTCCCAGGAGCTAGTTCCCATTGTGCCACAGGGTGACAGTCCCCAGGACTGGCTGTAGCAGGGTGAAACACTGGTTACCTCGACCAGCCGCTTGTCCGATTCCAGCTTGTAGAGCTGCTCCTCGATGTCCTGCTCCCGCTCCTCCAGGCGGTCCTGCTGCTTCATCAGCATCTTCTGCAGAGATGGGGGAAAGCAGCATTGTCAGAGCCCAGCAGCCACGTGTGCACCAGTGCTGCCCACACTGGCTCTGCCCACGTGGTTCAGGAGGGATGGTGCTTTTTCCCAGCAGGATGCCACTGCCAGGCTGAAAGCCCCTGCATAGCTTGTGGAGCTGGAAACCCGGTCATTTCCATGGTGGAAATGGCAGAGGGGCTGCGTGTGCTGGGCTGTGTTATTGGCTGGATTGGGTCCCCTGGATGGGGACAGCACCTCAGATAACTTTCTGCAGCCCAGTCAGTGGTGCTGGGTCAGGGCCAAGCCCTGGAGACTAGGGGAGGGACACAGAGAAGTTCATCCCCCGCTAAGGCAGCACCATTTTGAAGCCCATCACCCATCACCAGCAGGCTCCTGCGAGACATCACCACCTCCCTCGCACTCCCGTACGCCACACTAAATCCTTTCTCCCTTTCCTGCCTCCCTGACAAGCCCCAGAGCCAGCGTCAGCGTAATCTGGAGGGACAGAGTGAGGAGGAACGGGGCCTCCCCCTGCCACACTGCCAGCCCCCAGCCCCACTCCTTGGGGCTGGGCCTGGGCCATACGCCGAATATTTGGGACAAAACCTTATCCTCAGCTATCTGTGTGAGCACCTCACTCCTGCATGCTTCCCAGCCAGGAGAAACCCACTGCCTATGAGAGTAGGGCTCCATCCCTGTGAGCAGGAGCAGGGCTTCCCAAAACACCCCTCAAAAACAACTCAAAATATCCACCCTTCATGTTTACTGGGGGGAAAAGCCAGGATGCCAGCGGGGTGAGGAGAACGACTTCGTCCAGCGCAGAGATGTGGTGTTAGAGACTCAATGATGGGGGCGAGATGGAAAGAAACCGGCAGCAAGAATGAATTTCGAGGGGATTATTGCTATTATAAACCGCCACTTGGGAATTTATAATCAAGTAATTAATTCCTGGACAAGGCGGGAGGGGGAGGGTGGCAGAGGCACTGCCGGGATTAATTGCATTGCAGGGAAAGGCTGTCACCTCCGACTCAATTCAGGAGCAGGAATGCGAAGCCTCCTCCCTCTTGTTGTTTTTCTTAAGGTCTTGGGCACCTCCAGCCTTACTGTCACTGGGCTCCTACCACTAATAATAATGAGGAGCTAAAAAAACCCAGCTTCCCACTCACAGGCACACTCCACATGCATGCCTGGGGCCCACACATGTGCACCCATCCAGGCACACGCAGACAGACACACAGACAGCACATCCACTGAAACAGGGCCGAGGAGTAGTCACAGCAATGATTTGAGGCATATATTAAAAATCTCCTTTTTTTCATCATAAAATGGTTGTTATTTGTACTGCTGCAGCATCAGGAGGCTGCAGTCCACTCCCAGGTTTAACACAGTGGGAACTGAGCTCTGGAGAGTTAAGTGCAGCACCACTTGCTTGAACCTTGGAGAACCAAGGGTGCAGGCAGAAACTGTATCCTAGGTCCTGTGTCAGCAGCCAGGCCTGAGTGTAGAACTGCTGATGGCTTCTCTAGGGGCTCGGACAGGGTTTTGGGTCAAGCACCAAGTTCTCCAGGCAGAACTGTGGAGCAGGTAGACAACAGCCCCATGCAGGCAGACTGAAAAGTGGAAGAAAACAAGCCTGTTCCTGGGCTCCAGAGAAATTCCAACATCGCTGTTTGCAGGAAGCCAGTTGAATGTGGGAGTTGGGCAGGTCGTGCAGCGCAGGCTGAGCTGCTCATGCCTCACTCTGGGCAGCCAAAGGACACAGCAAGCTTTGCACCAAGCCCTTCCCTCCACCTCCCTCCCTGCCACAGATTTGCCATTTCCACCACGGACAGCCAGACCCATCTCATACCAGCCCACCAGGAGGATGGCCAAGTCTAGCCGGGCCCCCAGGAGCAGCCCAATCCTCTACCTGACTTCCCTGTCTGCCAGCTGGGACAGGAGTGGGTAAAAAACACAGGACAGGATCCGAGACTGACAGCTCGCTGGGCACAGAGGCCAAACACCCATCCCACTCTATCGTACCCATCAGGTATCTGACATACCTGAGGCAGCACTGCCCTTCCCCCCAGAGCTGCCAGGATGCTCTTGCAGGGAAAGCAGGGCTTCCTATCAGTGGCAGATGCCAGGCAGGCAGAGGCCACCCTGCCAGCCCCACTGGTGTGAGGGACCCCCGAGGGAGGCACCAAACAGCCCCGGACATGCACGTACCATCGCCCTGCAGCTGCCGCGGCAGAGCTGCCAACCTTTGTGTTTTGTAACAAACCTCAGACTCCAGGAATCATGCAATTATGTGAAAACACAAATATACATATAAACATATGTAAAAATAACTTTTTATACATATAAGTTAATTTAATATACCCTCACAGCTGGAAAAAGTGACCAAAATCCAACCTAAAGCCACAGAAATCAGAGAGAATAGAGGACATGCAGTGCTTTCTTTAACTCTTGTATTTGAGCCACTCTCCTGATTTTAGGGTGATTTAAAAACTGTACGTGCCTGGGATTGCAGTGGAATGGGAGGGCTTTTCACCCATGGCAACAAAACCTTAACAAGCCACACGGGTATGAACTACCCCTTCTGGCACCGAGGGGCAAAATCTCACTGTCTATGCAGCACAGGCTGAATTCCTTAGGTATTTTGAAAAGGAAAATATATCCCTTCCCCTACCATCCCCTCCCAAATCTGGCATTTCTGAAGTCATGAACTCCTCCTCCTCCAGGATCAGAATTTCTTGGGGTAATTTCTCATATTTCATGCATGACCTTAATGCTGGGAGAGCCGAGGCTCCCTCCATACAGGCACCCTTCCCAGGCTGTGAGCAACTCTGATCCCAGTTTGCCTTTTCTGAGACACGTTGCCAGTTTGCGAAACACATGCTAAAAATGCTTGTTATTCCAACACCAGCTGAGAGTGAATTCATCTCATTAATTAATAAATTAATCGGTGGCTGGGGTAAGTGGCTAGTCCACCATGACCCTGATAGGCCCCAGTGAGACAGGGCTAGCTCATGGACACCAGCTTATTCTGCAGGAGATGAACATAATCTCCCCCCTCCTCATGGAAAAAAATGAAGCGTGGGTACTGAAGGGCTGAGCCCATACAGGAAGCTCACAAACACGCCATGGGCATCAACCCTGAAGGGAGTTGGACCACCAAAGGTGGAAGGACAAAGGAGGGGACGATATAATTCACGTCCCTTCAGGAGCAAGGGTGCACTCCTCCTGTGCAGGCAGGGGAGGGTGATTCCTGAGCAGCCATTGTGGCAAGTCAGATGAGTTTGGGGCACCAAGGTCACACACTGGGAGTGAAGCACTACTTAGAGGGACATCTCTGCAGGAAGCAAAGCAAGCACTGCAAGGTCTCATTGCAGAGAGGGTGCACACAGCTGGTCCCCGTGGGATTGTGCTGGGGGAAGGCTTGCTGACCATTGCTACCCACGGCACTTGCTGGGAAGAAACCAACACCAGGGAAACCATGCTCACCTGCCTGCACCTTACTGCATCTCCTGCTCAGTCCCCACAGACTATGTGCTGACCCCAGCTCCCAGAATGGGACACATCCACCCTGCCAGGCAGGGCAAGGGGGATATGTCTGCTAGGGGACAAGGCAGTCCCAACAGAGAACTTCTGCAACATTAAATGCCTGCAGCCACAAGTCAGGAAGATAGTAATAAAGAGTTTAACAGCTCTGGTGATATAGGGCATCTATACTTCTCATCCAAGAGCCACTACATGGCTGCAGCACCACAAGCCTCAGATATGTTACACACATGGGTCCAGCTCAACCAGCTGGGAAACCCTCCACTGTAAATGGGGGCACTGGGGTGTAGGAAGGAGCTCACACCCACCCAAGACCTCTCAGGCAGGGAGCAATCTGTGGGCAAGATGTCTCCCCTGACTTGTCTTAGGCCGGTCTCAACACTGTCCTCTCCCAAAGGCCAGAGCTCAGCCTGTGGTCACTGCTGAGCCCATAGTAACAGTGGATTATGGCCCTGCCCTGCCTGAGGCCCAGCCCTCCTCTCATCTTCCCTTTGCAGCCCCCAGAAGCCCATTGCCCTGGGGCCAGCATTGGGCAGCAAAATCCCATTACATGCCCCAAGGTTTTGTGTTCTCTGAGGCTGGTCAGGGCCCTTGTGTGCCTTCCAGGGAGAGCTGGCAGGGGAGAGCCTCTGGCACCCCTTCCCTGGGGGCTTGAGTGCTCACCAGCCCCTGCCCAACTCCCAGCAGGATCAGGAAGGAGCCTGGCAGCTTCACCAGAGGCAGAGCGGTGCCCCATGACCTGCTGAGCTGCTGTGGTTTTAAACAAGAGCTGGAGCAGTGAAAAGCCTTACTGTGTTTATAGGGCAAATGGAGCCTGTGCAGCTTCTCTGATGTCTAATAAGCACTGTGCATCCTTCAGGGCCATTCACCTTGCAAGAGCAACCGAGTGCCCACACACTGACCTGTGGGATGCTTTCAGGATGCTAATTCCAAATAAACTCAGCTGAAACTGCCTGTGGGTTTGGAGGGTACTACAGCAGGGCAGGTGGACAAACCACAGAAGTGCACAGCCCTCATTCCCATAGGAAACTGGGGGAGCAGAGAGCTAGACTGCCCCACAGAGCACCTTCAAACACAGCTGGACAGCTGGCCCAGGACAGGCACACTCACTTCTCTGCCTCTCTCCTTCCTCCTCCTCTGCTCCCAGGCCTTCCCCTCGCCGCCAAATCCCAGCCACTGAGTGAATAAGGACATTGTTTGCAGTCACCGGAAAGCCAGAACGGAGAGAGCAGCTTGGAGCATGGGGGGCAGGAAGGGTGAGGAGGAGGAGGAAGGTGGAACCGGAGTGAGGAAGCCACAAAGGGCAGATGCCTGTTGTGGGAATGGCTCCAGACACCTGCAGCTCAGCCCAGGGACCGGGATCAAGAGCCCCCATTGAGACACATGTCCCAGCACGTTGCTGGAGACGGGCCTGAAGTCACAGTGATTGAATTTTAATGCACCAAAAGCCCTGGACCAAGGAGGCAAATGCAACCTTTCCCCTCCCCAGGCCTCCCACACACAGGCTTCCCTCTCCCCAGCCCTGCTCCACTGTCAGCTGGGTTGTTTTCTGAGAAAAACCTACGCAATGAGCTATTTTCATCCCTCCTGAAAGTGTCACCCCCACCTGCTAACACATCAGAACCTTGACACTGTGCACATCTGGGGCACAGCACCATAGTGCCCCCCCAAAACAAGATCTCAAATCATGAGATCATGCACTATGTGCAGCCACAGCCCAAACCCCCTGGAGCATCCCTCCCACCCTGCTGGTGGCCTCCTGCTGACCAGACCCAGGCAAATCCAGCTCCTTCAAACTCCCCACAGCCCTCACAACACTTGCAGGAGGCTGATCCACTTAAAGGGGAAGGAAGGAAATGCTTTCTGGTTGGGGTTTCATCTTGCACACATTTACAGTAAGCACCAGGCAGAAGGGAAGGTCTCCAGCCAGAGCACGAGGTCTTGCCTCCCCTGGCCAGCCCAGAGCATACACAGTGCTCCAGGCTTTGGCTTTTCTCACGGTGCTCCCTGTGATGAGATCAGGCTGGTTTATCCTCAACAGGGGAAGGAAGAGGGGAGGAACAGCCTAGGATATTAATAGCTGCCCTTGCTAGGAAGGGATGGAAGCAGCAATCATGTAGTGAACAGGCACCAAAGAGACCCCCCCCTCTCCAGCCCTGAGGGACCCCTGAGCACCAGGAGAGCTGGTGCTTTGTAGAAAACGGCTGAAGGCCAAATAATCAGTGCCAGCTTGGGAGAACAGGATGTACAGTGCCTCTTGCAAGAGCAGCTCTCCATCCTGTTCCCATGCTGGAGTGAATGAAGATGTCTCCTGCTTGTCCACATCACTCTGTGAGATGCTGCCTGGCCTCTGAGCTTTCCCTGGAGAAGAAACCATCAGGCACAGCCCCATGTCCCACCTCCTGTGCCCACCCCAGCACAAGGCATCCCTGCAGCACAACTGGCACATAGCAGCTGGATGCTCCTATGGAGCCATGACTCATGACTGCTTAGCAGAACCAGGTTGGACCTGGCTCCTGGAGCATCCCAGGACAGTGTGCATGGCAGACCATGCTTCTCTGCACATCCCTGTAGCAGAGCAGATCCTGGACCACCACAGGGCTGTGCCAGTGCCTGCAGCCTGGGCCAGCTCCTTCCCAGCAGAAAGGAAGAACTTGGTAATGAGGAGAAAATACAAGGCATTGTGTTGCATGGGGCCAGCAGCAGCATTTCTGGAGGCCAGGAAATGGGGAGCTGTTCTGTGTCAGGAAGCAACCTTCAGGATGCTAATTCACCTTCCTGGGCCTCTGTGCATTCCCCTGCTTGTCGCAACCACAAGGGTTACTTCATGCTGTGCCTCTCACACAAATGGAGGAAAGAGCTGAGGCTCTACCCATAGTTTTTGGACTCCAAGCCATGCCCCAGCTGCCACTGTTGACAGTGTCCCTGGAGTAGGGATGAAGATTCGCTTCGAGAGGAAAAGGAGGATAAGGGAGATTAAGGAGCAGAGAGATGAGGCTAGTGGCTGGAGACACACCACCTCTCTACCAGCAGCCCTGCAAGTCCTGGAGGAAGGAGCCTTCCTCATATTGGGTGTCCAGCTGGGTGATGTACTCCTCAAAACAGAGGCTCCTTCCATGCAAAGCACAAGAAAAGGCAGTGAAAGCAGGGCAAACTGCTTCTGCCAGACCTGGGACTCAAGACTCATTCACAACATGTGCAGAAGAGGAAAAAAGGAGCTGGAAATGCACCAGAAAGACGAATACCAGGACAAGAAGCTAATTTGCATGCTGAGCATGCAGCCAAACGAGTCATGACTGATGCTGCTGGCTCCACAGGACAAAGATGAGCCTTGGTGATAGAATCATAGAATCATAAAATCATTAAGATTGGAAAACACCTCCAAGATCTTTGAGTTCAACCTATGACTGAACATCACCCTGTCAACTAAACCATTAGCACTAATGGCCATGTCCAGTCATTTCTTGAACACGTCCAGGGATGGTGACTCCACAACCTCCCTGAGCAGCCTATTCCCTTTTAGTGAAGAAATTCTTCCTGATGCCCAACATGAACCCTCCCTAGTGCAGCTTGAGGCTTGTCCTTGTCACTTGTTGTCTGGGAGAAGAGGCCCAGCCCCACCTTGCTACACTCTCCTTTCAGGCAGTTGTAGAGAGTGGTAAGGTTCCCTTGAGCCTCCTTTTCT
This sequence comes from Toxostoma redivivum, assembly GCA_013397375.1. Classification (NCBI taxonomy): domain Eukaryota; kingdom Metazoa; phylum Chordata; class Aves; order Passeriformes; family Mimidae; genus Toxostoma; species Toxostoma redivivum. The sequence goes on from VXBI01009300.1 coordinate 857,767, forward strand.
CCAGGCTAAACACCCCTAACTCCCTCAGCCACTCCTCACAGGACTTGTGCTCCAGGCCCTTCACCAGCTCTGTTGCCCTTCTCTGGACTTGCTCCAGCACCTCAGTATTTTTCTTGTAGCAAGGAGTCCAAAATTGAACATGGGATTAGAGGTACTGTGCTGATTACAGGGGGATGATCACAGTCCTGGTCCTGCTGGCCATGGCACTGCTACACAAGCCAGGATGCCACTGCCCTTCCTTTTCTTGGCCACCTGGATAACTGCTGGTTCATGATTCCCAGGTCTTTCTGCTGGGCAGCTTTCCAGCCACTCTGTCCCCCGGCCTGTAGCACTGTGTGGGGTTGTTGTGATCCAAGTGCAGGATCCAGCACTTCACTTTGCTGAGCCTCATACAATTGGCCTTGGCCCATTGATTCAGCCTGTCCAGATTGCTCTGTAGAGCCTTCCTAATTTTAAACAAGACTGATCCCAAAACTGAGCCTTGGGGAACCTCACTTGTGACCACGCCCTTGGCCAGTAGAGCCAATTCCTGCCCCATATCTGTCAGGAAAGACAGCATCCCATCGGTGAAAATGCTCCTACACTGTGTCCCAATGCCACAGGGACAGCAGATGCATTTGGGTGGTGCAGGAGCAAGATGGAAAGACCACCTCTGAGGGCTGGGGCTGCAGGTGTGACCAGGCCCTCAGGGCAGTGAGGAACTCAAGAAATTTCCTTTCGTTCTGCTGGGAAGGGAGGGAGAAGAGATCCCCACCCAGGCTTGGGTGCAAACACTGGCCAACAGTCCAGCCCAGCCAGCTTTAGGCAGGATGACAGTACAGGCCACCTTGGCTGGGAGTGAGGAGACTCAGAAGAGTCACAGGGCTCAGCTCTGTTTATGAAGGACAAGGTCTGCATCTTTTTCTCCATCAGGGATGCAGAGGAGCTCTTTTCCCCACCTCTTTCAGTTTTAGGGGGCAAATGTACAGGTTTAGGGCTGCTTATGAATTAGTGCCAAAATTCACCCTGCTGCTGAGCCATCTCCAGCACAGGACTCTGGCTGCAGGCCCTGGCACAAGCCTGCCCTGCCCAGCACCAAATGCCCTTTGAGTAACCAACTCAGAAGCACCAGCACTGGGACACTGCAGGTAAAGTGCAGGGGTTTGTGACAGCCAGAAAGTTTCAGACACCAAGTGCCTTGAGAACTGTTTCCAGCCACTTGGGAGCTCAGACTGACACCAACACCTGGAGCACAACTGGTCCCCATGACCCGCCTGCCTTGTGCTTCATCTCCACCATGCCAGAAAATAAAATCTGGGGTCTGTATTGAGTGAGATTGACCAGATTTCACAGTTTTTCAGAGCCTAAAAGATCGTGTAGTAAGTCCTGCCCTTTGTGCCTTCAGCACACTCTGTGCTTGTGGTTTCTCAAATGCCTCAATCAATTTATATGGACATTAGGGGGTCCCTACCATCATTTTCTCCCTCATGTCTGTTTTCATACATCTGCCCCTTCCCAAGCACAGATACAGATTAAAAATTCATCTAGGAAAAAAGAGCAGTCTGTCTTTGGTGGGATCATCTCCCCCAGCTGGCTCTTGGAAGCACTCTGCCAGCTCCAGTAGTGGCAGTCTAGGCAGCAAAGGGAGATCACTCAGTGCTGAAACTCAGCTGAATCACAAAGTCCTGCCTCTCACACAAGCCCTATTGCTCTGACATATAATTTCTCAATTGCTCCTCCCATACCCCCATAAAAAATTCAACAGGCTTTGGCAGCACCCCCAATCCTGCCTTGATCTGCTGCTGTCCCAGTCTTGTCTAGCTCTGTTGAATTCCAAGATCCTCCTAATGTGACAAAATCTCAGGGTCTAAGCCAGTTGTCCTCAAACTGATCCCAAAACTGAGCCTGGGGAATGGCTGGGAGAATGGATTGCCTTACAAAGGAGCTATCCTGTAAAGACCCATCCTATTGCTTGGCAGCAAACTTACCCCCATCTGCAAGCCCTGCAAAATTGAGAAACCCTCACTCCCCCTTCCAAATAAACATCTTGGATTCAAGATCCAGCTGGCCTGTGTGATCTCAGAGCCTTCTCCCTGCAGGGGTGAAACACAGCCAGCCTTGCTCCCACTGCAGGCTGAGCAGCCTCTCCCCGGCCAGACCTCCACTCCGCACTCACCAGGCTGAGTCCTGCCACAGGAAGCCCTGAGCTCTGAACAACAACTCCTTTGGATTCCCACCCCCCTGATTTCTAGTTTCTGCTCTGGAGGGAGCCTGGCATAAGGATCTGGAAGCATAAACAGGTTTTGCAGGGAACTCAGATACCTCTAAGGAGCTGAGCAGCAGCAGCAATACCCATGTGCACCCATGTCCTGGCCATGAGACCATTGGCAATGACCTACAGCCACATGCCCCATCAGTGTCTCATTTGGTGAGCCAAAGACAAGGGGTACAGCTGCACAAAGCACCTCTCCAGACTCAGGCAGCACTAGAAAGAAAACCCTCCTTTGATTCAAAGGACATGATTTTATTTTTTTCCCTTCCAACTGATCTAGTTAAACTTCCAACCGCTCAAGGCTATTTTAATTTGTACTGGTAAGTTAAATCAACACAAACAAGGGCAGAACAGGTTTATATGCACCTCTATTACTGGCCTGCACCAACTAGAGTGCAGCTACATTTCTCCAGGCAGCTTTTTTTTTTTCTCTAATAAAGATAAGGGGGACATTTTTGTGCACCTCCAACTGACAAATGGAGCTGAAAGTGAATTGGGAGTCAAAGCCTTGAAGAAAGTCAAGGTGACTTATGCGCCAATAGGCTGGATTCAAAGAGCTTTGCAAAAATGCAGATCAACTAACAAGATTTATAAAACTCGTTAGGGGCTTAGAGGTCGCTTAATTCTCCAAGGTGCCAAGGAAAGTGCCTGACTCGCAGAAGGATGGATGGGGCTTGCAGAGGTGGCTATCTGAACCTCTCAGTTGCTTCAAGAAAAACAGACTCAATTTCTCTTGGAAATGAGGTTTTGACATGCCAAGACGTTTACTGTGAGCCTTGGCTCCTCCATCACTTACTTTAAAGAAAAAGAAACCAAGTCCTGTTGCTGCAGACAACTGTTACAAACATCTACCAAAAGCCACAGCAGAATCTGCTGCTTCAGCTCACCAGCGCCAGACACCACCCAGAGGAGTATGAGACCAGATTCAGCACACAAGCTGGAAAAGACAGAAGGGGGAAAAAGACTTTGCACTTCTACAGCTCCCCAGTGCCTGGCATTTTGCAGGCTGGAAGTAGCCTGTCAGCAGCTGTGGGCAGCCAAGAAAACGTACAGTGAGTCCATCCACCTCAGTGACCAGGACTACAGACTGCTGAACACCTAGGACCCTCCACTGCCTCCCTGCTGGGTTTTTTCTCTTCCCAATTTTTTTTTTTTGGTGAGGTGGTTGTTGAGAATCTGAAAGCCCGGATTATAATCTTTATGAATCCCATAGTTAGGTCGTGCTGAACAGCAGCCCAGCAATACCAGATGTTCAAACAAAGCTGCCAACCGACAGCTGTCTGCAGCTTGCAGCGTGTTTTTACTTTAAAATGCAAAATGATACCAATCTATATTAAAAGAGAGACGTTCAGAGCCTTGCGATAGCAGCTGAAGCCGCGGATATTGCTCTTTCACGCAGGGTGTGGCAGCAGAAGGAAATATCTCAAAAACTACTGCTTAAGCCACCCTCCCAGCCCCCCCAAATCCTGGCCCCTTTCCTAATGGGAGACTCACGTTACTGCCTGAGTGGCGTGAATGTACCAGTGCGTGTCCAAACAAGCCAGCAAAAAGAAAAATGCAGCGTGAACAAACACTGTCTAACGAAGGATGTCAGAACGAATCCAGGCGCTGCCCACACCTGGCTCTCAGTGGCATTGGGAGGACAAAGTGACACATGGGAGGACAGAGGCAACCAGTTCTGTGGTGGAGGGTGCAGCCCCTCCTGCACCAGTGACCAAAGTGGGACAGGAAAAGTCCCTTCTGTCAGCATAGTATTGCCAATGGAAGCATGGGATAGAGAGGCATCTTCCACTGCTCCAGCCCATCTGCCCAGCATCTTACCTCAGGTTGTCCCACATCTCTCTAAAACACACAGGGATGCTCTGGCCTCACTGGAGAAACTCTATCTGAGTCTCTTTGATTGAAGCAGGTTTTCAACTTGCATTGCTTTGTACCTTTATTTCTAAGGCTGGCTGGAACCAGGCACAAAGCCCTACACCCTGCAACTCTTTCTGCACACCAGCAGCTGGAGAAGTCAAGAACTGGAGCTCAGCCTTGCTCTTCATAATTTCTTCCTCTGGAAATGCAAGCTACTCCCAACAACCACACTTCGGGGATGGCAAGTCCCGAATACACCAGGCATGGCACAGTACTCCTGGCTTGCAGGAATTGTGCAAAAAGGGGTCTGACTTACTCGAACATGACGTCCGAAATTCCCCACCAGCCATGATCACAGGAAATCTTTGGGACTGGTCCCAAGGCTGCCTCATTGTGCTCCGAGCAGCAGCAGCATGAATGAATCATGCTCCTCAACGTGACACCCAGCTCCCAGCAACGTACTCGGGACCAAAATATTTACGTTGCAAATGAGTAAGAATAGGACTAGATCCCCTCCCCAGCCTGCTGACATAAAAAGGCCAACCTGGTCTTGCACTGAGCAAGTGGGTGGCAGAAGGATAGGAAAACAGAAGGCAGAGACCAGACCCATGTCTTGCAGCCTTACTCTGCCCAACAATGCTGAATCAGAGCCCTTCCCAGTTACAGCAAAACCCCAAAGTGGCAAGCACAGAGACAAAGATACCCGTGGTACCACGCTCCCTCTGGGGGACACGTGAGGGAGCATGCTGGGACCTGTAGTTTCCAGCCAGCCAGCTGCAAAATGCCATTCCCCAGTAAACACATCTCAAATTAAAGTGATGCAAGGCCCCCAAACTCCTGGCAAGGTGCCAGCCAGCCAGCTTCTTGTTGGCAGGCACTTGGCCAATTCCCTTGTGTTGCACTAGCCCCTTTCCAAGGAGAAGCCAAGAGTCCACACCCCACAAATTGCCTTGAAGCTGACCTGCAACCTGTCCTTTCCGAAGTGACGTGTCTGCATGGATAGAAGGATGCTCCCAGAGCTCTGGTGCAGCCCTGACCTGCAGGAGACGTCAGCCCTGCTCCTGCCTTGCTGTTGAGCCCCTCCATCTCTGCTCCACGGCACTGTGATGCCAACCCCAGAGCAAGATGCTGCACCCAGTGCTGGTCAAACTTCAGCTACATAAAGCCCAACAATGCATCCCTCGAGGGGTCCCATAAAGATGCCACTGAAGCAGAGTTTTAGGCAGCAAAAAAGCAACACACTGGCATGGTGTTTTCAGGCAGAACAGCACAAGCGGGCAAAGCTCCACCGAATCACCATACCAGTAAGGCTGGGGACAGCCACCTCCTCACAGCATCCCAGATGGGCACACAGCCACCCTGGGAGTGCTGTCACCCTGTGCTCCAGCAAGACCAGACCATACGTCACCCCCTGAGGAACGTGGCACCCCTCTCCTTGCCCGCTCACCCTCCCCGCTGTGGAGGAAATCGTGAGCCTGGCTGATGTCAGGAGGCATCACTTCACACAAAGGCCAGGCTTCCTGGCGGGGAAGGGGTGGGGGAGTGGGGAGGAAGGGGAAGAGGAGCCCGGGGCAAAGGCAAACAGCATCTACAGCTCCTTGTGTGCGTAAAAGGAGCAGCAGCAGGAGACAACATGGCCCCTTCTACTTCAATTGCCCCTGCACCCAGGAAAGAGAAGCAACATTGTATTTCCTAGCGCCCTTCACAGGAGCCACAATGTGGCTCTGCCCTGTACCCTGTGTACCCCTTTAAGGATGCACTGAAATAAAGGGACTCGAGTTTATTTTAATTTGCTCCTGCAAATAAATCAGTTCCATTTTCTCCATGCCAGGCTGTGGCTGTTGCCAACCAGGGACACAGCTCCCTGCTTAGCATCCACCCAGGAGAAAAACCACTTCTATGACAAGATCTAACATCAGCACCCCCCAAAATCAGCACAAGCATGCACCCCACCTGTCTCCTGCTCATGGGTGGCTAAACACTCATGGTACACATTAATTGATAAATACAGATAAAAATAATGTATTGAGGACCAAAGGCAAGAGTAATCAGCAACCCTCATTTCTCAAACTCCTCTCCCCAGAATGCTCCCCAAAGCCAAGCATCTTTACAAACCACAGCATATCATGGTACCCACAGCATCAATATGACCTCCTGCTTCAGCATCTCCTCTCCTCCTCTACCTCCTGCAGTCCCAGCTCACCCCCAGGCAGTGAAAGAGGCTAGTGGCCAGCACCAGATGACATTGCTTTTGTCTCCAACTCAGCCACTCTCTCAAGGACAGGAGCACTCTGGACCAGCTGCACAGGGACCAGTGAAGAGGGCTCGGCTGCAGGGGACCTGCAGGATGTGATCGATGTTGATTGAAAAGGGAAATCACTGATATTGCAGAGGGCAGCCACAGAAGGTGGATTTTGGATGTGGGCACCACCAGGGAATAACCGTAAAGGAGCAAACCCTGATGCTCTCCTTCAACATGCTGAGTTCTGCTCCTAGGAGAAGGCCTGTCATTGGTTTTTAATCTCACCCGATTACGGACCAGCCTTTGACATTATTGATCTCAGGCCCCTGAAGTATCATTTATCTTCCAGGTTTGACTCGGCCATCAGAGCTCGACAGCTCAGACCCCAGTCAGCTCCATCCTCCCAGGGAGCCAGGGGAACTGCTCTGCACAACTCCAGCCCTGCTGATTCACGTGAGCCATATTTGACACTCAGTTTCCATCCTCATATAAGGTGTCTTTCACTCCCTGCCTACCTGGCATTTCATTTTCAGACTCAAAAAATCCCGCTCCTTAGGTTCTCTAGCAGACCAGCACTGCTTTCTCAAGCTTGGCACTCCAAGGTGCCTCTAGTGTGCCCTGCTTCCCCCTTTCAGTTTCATTATCCTCTTTCAAAGAGGATGAGGTGGAGACACAAATGCTATAGGATGTGCTGAGAACAGCACAGGGATTGGGGGAGCAGTACCAGCAGTCAGCAGTCAGTGTACAATCAGAGAAGCCATTTCTAGCCGTGACCCTCTGCCATGTTCTAGAGCAGAAAGGACCAACAACGGTAGCTCCTCATTCCCTGGTGAGATTGTACCCACAGAAAAAACAGGTGGCTTATCGTGGTTTTGTGCTGGCTTCCCCTTACCTGCCAGCCAGCACAGCCGCCACAGGGCCAGCTCGTGACTTCTGCTTGACCTTCAAAACATCAATGCCTGCTCCCTCCACCAGACACAGAAGAGATGGGATGATGGGTTCCCTCTCCCCTGGTACCTTCATCCTCCACCCAAACTCACAGAAGCTCCCAGCCCCCACTGTTTGGGAAGCACAAGATTTTCCTCAAATGCCTTTGTCAACAGTTACTGGATGCAGTGTGTACATGAAGGCTGGCTTTTCAGATGCCTCCTGTCTCTCTCCCCTGTGAAGCCAGCCCTTATGCTTTGGGAAGCAGGAGTATTTCCTGAGGAAGGCTCCAGTGGGTAGTTTTAATGCATAGAGAGAGGAAGGTTTAGTTTTTGTTCTTCACCTTGTTATCATTTATCATATTGCTGAAAAGCACTTTGGTAAATGGAGATTAATACCATGTGCATTCATAGATTGTAGCAGGAATCAGCCCTGGGGAGGAGCAGGGGAGGAAGTGCCTAGATGGGGGCAGCTAGCAGGATCCACGTTCTGCAAAGACATCAGCAAAGAAAGTTCCAGTCTCCAGGATTGCTTCCCCACACTGCCATGGACCTCCTGAGTCCTAGCAGGTCTCCCCACCTCTACTTTAGGGTAATACCCTGACTTCCCTATACAGACTTTAGGTTGTTGCAGAGATTAAAATAATCCTTTTCTCCCCTGTTCTAAGTAGAAAGCTACAAATTCCTTAGCTGGAGGACAGGCCTTGGTTTTACCTGCTGGGCTTACATGCTCAGGAGATGCGTTTGGGAAGGGTTGGTCTTCACATCAGGCACTATTTCTAGTTCCCTGCCCAGATGCCCTGCTGGGCAGGATGCCAGCAGGCAGAGGCAGGAAAATAGCCCCAGATGTGTTCCCATTCCCTTGATGGGGGCAGGCTCTGTCCCCACACCCTACAACCAAACTACCTCTGACCAAAACAGAGCTTGCAGGCCTCAGCTACCCAGCCACAACAGTGCAGATGTGGAAGGAGAGCTACAGTAATTCCCTCCTGGATCTGGCCACCCCCATCACTAAGGGGCTAGCACAATACCAGAGCGAAGGGAGAGTGCAGCACCCGCCCCCCGCACTGTCCCCAAAGGGTCTGGGAGGGGGACAGAGACCTCGCAGCACATTTATTCCGCTCCATCCATTTGAGAGGCACGCTTCAAGGGGCTTTTTGCCGTCAGAGGCGGGTGCACCAGGACAGGAAAAGAACAAAGGGAGGCACCGGCACCTCCAGCCCTTTGTCTGAGCGCAGAGGAGTTCACCTGCAGGGAAAACCTGCTCCCAGCACAGAGGCGGCAGCTCCACATGGATTCAGACGGGGAGAGCGATGCAGCCCCCCCTTCTAGCAGGAGGATAATGAGCAGAAGGATGCAATCACATTACCCTTTCTCTCCCCTTGCCACACGCACAAGCCATTACAGTGCACGCCAACCCCCCTGACTTACCAACAACCCAACAACTGCAACCAGCAATAAAAACCATTGCCATAGAAATATCAACCCACCCCCTAGTGTGATCGATCTGTGTCTGCGTGTGGCCCAGCACCAAACCCTGGAGCTCCACCGACCAGGATTGACTGAGAGGGAAGGGGGTGGGAGACTAGTTTCCAGGGGATGGGGTTTTAAAGCCACACAATAACTGGCTCAAATGAGGGTTTAGATTAAGCTGTCGTATGGCAAGGGAAAACACTGCCTCCATTAGGACACGTGGGATTTTCCTTCCCTTTCTCCGAAGATACAGCTCTAGGATGAAACTTACAGGTCACGCAGGCAGGGACAGGAGAACTAGGTGATGCTGAGCAAATGGGGGATCCAAACAGGGAGAGATGGGGGGAGGGAAAAAAAGGCAGATCAGCCCTCCCAAAGCCCCAGATCACACAGTCGGCTGCTCTGACAATGTTTACTCATATTTCAGAGAGACACAGCCATCCGGAACATCACTCCCTGCCAACTACCTCATCTGGAGCCATCCACAGCTCGGCTCTCCCCAGCCCACTCCAGAGACAGCCCCCCCATCAAATCATCTACACAGCAAGAAACTGAAAAAGGACAGGTAGGGGGAAGAGAAGAAACAGAGAAATTAAATTAATTCATGTGTATTTTTTTGACAGTTCTAGTACATTATCCCAGCAAATGGATGACTTGGACTGTGCTTGGAGTGCAACGGCACTGTTGCAGAGTGCAGGGCACTGTGCTGAGCTGGGAACTTCTGCTCATGTTACCATCACAAGTGAATCACAAGACACAAGAGGGACAACCACGATGCCCTGGTGAGAACAGGCTGAAGCTGTCCTTATCAGAAAGGATCTGGGACTGGGAACCTCTTCCCTGAGTTCATCTGGGGGACATATGTAAAAACTTTTGCGTGCATCCAGAGTCTGATGCCTGTGAATAACCATCCCTTCCTTCATATTTGGGACCAGACATCTCTTCCTCCCATTCCTAAGTATGCTGGTTGTAGCTCTCCCAGGAAAAGGAGGGGTGGCTGCCTCTGTCCTTCCATGGAAGAAAGGGAAGGGCAGGACATCCCTGGTCCTGCACATTTCACATCTTCCCACCAGTCCCCCAGCATGTGCCTCACCTTCTCTTCCAGCAAAGAGAGGTTCATTGCAGAAAATTGGCTATCACTGCAAGCAAGCTCAGCAGCTCTGACTTCAACCCAACCAGCTTCTCCTCAGCCTATGGGCTGTTGATAAATGCAAGAAAGTTGACAAAGTCACCAGAACCTAGTGCAGATCCATAGCATTTTATTTTTTTTTAAAAGCAAAAAAGCCAGGCCAGACCAGATTCTGCCCCGGAGCCTGCGTGGCAAAGCAGAATCCTGCTCCAAGTGTTTATTTATAAATCTGTACATACATGTACATTTGAATTCTGACAGAATTAATTCTGGCATCCAGCTAATTCAAAGCATTCCTCCCCCATCACACTACTGTTGCAGGCCAGCCCTGCACAGAAGCTGATTATAAAATGCTGCACTAGGCAGGCATTTCTGCAAAGGCTTGTGCTATTGAGCATTCAGTCTTTCCTTGCTTGGCTATTTCATTGTTTCGGTGTCGATCCCTCCTCTCTTGCCCTGTGTTTCCTGGTTACTTTTGTCCCTGCTCTGGAAGCAGTGCTGCTCTCAGCCCCATTTCAGTGTCAGATTGAAAAAAAAAACCCAAAACAATTACATGAAATTAAAGAGAAGAAAAGAAGAAATTATCACCATGTACCAAGACTTCCAGTAAACAGATAGGTAACGAGCAAAAAATAGGCCAATATGCTGCAAGACAAGCTGCAGACAGATCTGGGGATAGAAAACCTGCTGCCCGCCTCCCAAGTACAGCTAAGAAATCCCTGTGTGGTCACACGCTGTCCTCTGGAGCACAGAGGAGAGAGGTCAGGGCAGCCAGCACTGTAAGAGCCTCTTTATTCTTGGGCAGTTGCACGAATCTGATCGCTTGTGCCCTTTGTGAGACATGGAAATCTGCCTTCTCCTCCCACCCCCTTCGCCAGCCCCTCTTCTGCTCCTCCAGCTCGGATGGGGACAGAGGCAACTCTGGCTCCAGAGGCAAAGACCAAAGCAGCAGAGAGGCTGTGGATGCTCCTCTGGCAGGACCAGGCCCGGATGAGCACACAGGAGACCTTGAGAACAATGCTTTGTTGGAGCAAGGGCAAGGGAGAAGGGAAGGACAGTCCTGGGACTTGCACATTCCTTGAAGGGCTCACCCAGACTCCCATGTGTGAGGCACAAGGCTGAGGAGTGGAGAGAAGTCCAGGATGTCCCACTGCAGTTCATGTCACTCCTACTTCTCCCTCTCCATCATGTTCATGGGCTTGAGGAGAATGGCAGGCTGGTCACCTCCATGCCAGCAGACACATGATGCTCACATAAGTATCACACAATAGATTTAGATTAAACAAGGGTCTGGGCTAAGTTCATTATGCCCTCATCACCAGACAAGCTGGGCTTAGACCTCCTCAGTTCAGAAACCAGACCACGACATCTCCATCTCAGGGGCTCACTTGAAGTCACTGCTGAGGGAGAGCTTCAAGGTGGGAAGCTCTAGGTAGGCCAGGGCAGTCTGGTGAGCAGGGGTGTAAGCCTGGGCTACAGTTTTTTGCTATTCCTTGCAAAGGAGCTCAAGGTCCTCAGGTGAACCTTTCCTTATCTCACCTCTTTCCACCTCACTCTCCAACAGCTCCCATCCCAACTCCATTGTCCCCTATGGGAAGAGAGCATTCTCCACAGCAGCCCCTGTCCTACTCCTTTACCAAGGCTGTCCCCTCCACACAAGTCCCCTCCCTCCCACTCAACCCACCAGGCTGCCTCCCACCATCCTCCATCTCTGCTGTCATTTCTGGGATTGACTCTACACAAAAGACTTGCAGCTGCAGGTCTGAAGCAACCAACCACTGGCAACCTGACGGGCTAAGGGCACAGAAAATGCTCAAGCTTAGCAGGAAAGCAGCAGGGAAAAGCCCTTAATCCAAAGCCTGTGGAGGCAGGAGACTGCTCCAGTTCAGCCAAAGATCTGGGACTGCCAAGACACCCACTGCTGCTTGGCCAGCAAACCCAGAGGGGTTTGCAGAAGGGTGGCTCAGCCCCCCAGACCTCTCCAGGGTGGCTTGGGCTGCTACAGCTTGAACTGAAATCTGCTGCCCCTGACAACACAGAGCAGCAAAGCCTGACAGATCGATGTGCTGAGTGGCACAGAGCTAGCAAGCCAGGCTAGGTGGATGCTGGGATTTCTGCCACTGCCCAAGGCCCAAGAAGTCAGTGCTCATCATGGCAGCTTGACCAACTGACAGCATCCCAGGGCACAATGATCAGCCACATTTAGGAGCACAGTGCCATATTCCTGAGGCCCCTGGGCAGGAATTAGGGCATAAGCAAAGCCAAGGAAGAAGAGACCTGGGTTAGGCTGACCTAACCCTTGGGCTGGGCTGGCAGTTCAGCTCTGGGGTGCTGGTGGAAGTTCAGATGGAGGGTGCAGGAAGAAGCTGCACAACTCCTGCTTTGTAGGACCTGCTGCAAAAGTTGTCTGGGGACCTAGGTATGCTCAGAGTGCCAGCGCAAATGCCTGCCAGGCACCAGCCACACCACCTCCAGCCACGAGAGCTAAATTAGCACTCAAGCACTTGGGCACTTGCACTCACAATGCCTGCAGTGAGCTGCGTGCCGTGCTCCTCATAAACAAGTCATCTGGAAAATAAGAAAGCCTGTAAAAATCCAGTCCATCACAAGTTACCAAACCTGTTTCAGAGTAAAACAACCTAGAGCAGTTCATGCCAGAAGGCTGGCAGTGAAGCTGATACCAAGCTTTGCCACCGGTAGGACTCCCTTGGTCCCACTAAAACATCCCTGGCATAGATGGCAGCATGTGGATGTCACGTGGGACTTGGTGGCGGCCAAAGCCAGCAAAGAACCAGAGTTTCTGGTAGAGACTTGAGATCCATCTCTTCCTGTGCTCCTACCAAGCACTCACCTTTCCTCATTCTCATAATTTCGAAAGCACGTGAGTTGGCCTTATGTGGGGTGCTGCCAAGAAAGAAGCCCAAACCACTGAGTTGCAGATGGACTCGGCAGCCCAGTCCCTGTCCCCCTGGATTTGCTGAACATGCACTGCTCCATGGACAGTGCTGGATGCCGTTCCTACACACATGCAGGAGGATTCCCAATGTTTTCCTTCAGGTCTCAGCACCACAACGCATTTTCTCCCACTTAATGTTCAAAGCTACCAGAAATGTTCAGAATGTGAAGGGATTTCTAGGAAGCTAGGAAAGGGGGAAATCTATCTCCTTCCCCCAAAATAAAACAGAAGCAGAGCCTCTCTACCCAAGCCCATTTCCACTGGTAGCACCTCTATCTGAGGACAGGCAGCTGGGAAACCTCTGAGCAAGCTCAGATGTACCTGGCCTCAATCAACCATGTCCCACACAAAGATAGGGCAACCACAGTAATACCCTGCAAGTGAGTCTCTGCTGACTTCTTACCCGAACTCCAATCCCAGCAATGTATTTTTCCCCTTTTTGGGTGGAGAAAAAATAAAAAGCAACACATCAACCTCGCACTGGAGCAACTTTCTTTTTCAGCCTTAGAAGCAGGTTCCCCTGTGCAGGTGGGCACTTAGCTGGGGCAGCAAAGGCAAAGATGGAAGAAAAAATGTTTCATTTTGCAACCTTGACACAAACAAAATGACAAGAAGCAAAAAAGAAAAAAAAAAGGAAAAGAGGGTGTCTTGTTGGCTTTTCTTCCCCCCCTCTCCTCTCTAAGCGCTACAAAAACAGGAAACAAAGGAGAAAACATCTCACGGGGGGAAGGGGAGGTAAGCGCTTTATACGCCCACGAAAGAAAGATTAACCACATATTTTATTTACTGTTTGTATTACAGTTGCACCGTGGAGTTCAGAGCCAGGGCTCTGCGGGTTTGTGCAGCACCTAACGCTGAGCACAGTTCCTTTTCCCAAACCTACCAGGCACATGTTCCACTTCAGGCAGACCCTGAACAGACACCCCCTTTCCTCCAGCAGACACCCACCTCCAGCCTCCTTCACCCAGCCAGAGCACTTCTGCCCCAGCTGCCAGCTCAGCTGACAAAGCACTGGTGCTGTCCACAAGGAGTTTTGAGCCCCTTTTCCCCTTCAAAAACGGTCTGTAACCGTAAGGTTAAGGGGTAAGGTGCCCTTCGAGGTGGGTTGGCAGCACAGCCAGAGGAATAAATACTAAAAAAGCAGAGTTTATGGGGAGCACGTCTGTAGGCTCCGGTCCCTCCTCCTGGCCACAGGGGCCAACCCCTCCACAGCGAGTTGACGTTGCAACCCCCACACTTGCGAGTCCCCTGCACCAAGGTCAGGGCTCTGATCCGCCCAACTTTGACTCATTTCTCAATTAACGGCTTTCTGAACACAAGCCACACATGGAACAAACCTCTCACAATGGGGCCTCCCCCGGACCTCCCAAGCCCATCGTTACTCATCTGCCCCCCAGTCCCAGTCCATCTTTCTCAGGATGCTCCAAGTGTGGCTCACCGCTGCTGCAGGGTGAGCAAGCAGCCAGGAATCCCGGGCCCGGCTCCCGCAGGCGGGAAGCCGTCACCAGCTGAGCTCATGCACCCTAATTCGGGAGCCGCCAAGGCCACCTTCCTTGCTGGCTGGCGACGGGCAGCTTTCAGCTGGAGACCCAGTCATGGCCATGGAGCAAGGGCTGGCAACCTGCTGGGTGCTTTTCCCAGGGGCTCATCCCTACCCCAGCCACTTCATTGAAGAACTGCTTCAGCTATAGGGGGGGATCCTTTGGGCACACTGTCCCCCAGCTTGGTGCTGTCCTTCATTGACCCAGACTCCGTGCACCCAACTGAGCCACGCGCCCAGCGGGAAGAGACAAGCTTATCATCACAGAGAAAGGAAATTAAGATAACGCAGCGATGGAGGTACCGAGGGATTTGGCCAAGGTCACAAAATAATTCTGTGGCTCAACGATACAGCCGTCTAACACTTTTGGTGTCTGGCCACATATCCTAAAATTTCAAGCCAGGGCCAAAATCCAGCCTAGCTGGTGGCAGATTTCTGCCAGGTCATTAGCAGCGTGCATCCGCAAGAAGCGGCGAACATCCAGCCATAACAACGGCAGCAACAACAAAAAAAACATGCAGCAAGAGTGGGAATAAATGAGATCAAAGTGTCCTGGAAGAGGACCTGGAAAAATAGTTTTGGTCCCTGGCTAAGGCTCCTGGGAGATGCACATGTGAACCCCATCCCAGCCCTGCACAGCCCTCCCGAGGTGGCTCCCCACCCTGGCAGAGGGAAAGCAAAATGACTCCCTATAAATAGAAGCAGAAAAGCGCTTCTCCAAAAGACTGCCTGGGTCTTTCCCCTTCCAGCATGCGTGGCGGAGCTGCTGGCACCTCTGCGGAGGTCCCTGGTTTTCCCCCAAAAAACCTGGAGAGGAAAATAACCTTCCTGTGAGCTCAGGCTGGCTCCCCTCTACACAGAGCTGCACCCCCCCCACCCCACTCCCAGGCCTGGCCATCCAATTGGAAAGTAATTATACTGCAATTTTTATTTATGACTTCTTTTTTTTTTTTATTGCTAAATGGTGAGTCATTTTGGCAACATTAAAATACACAGGAAATCATCCCCATTTTACAGTAATCACCATTCAATTCATTGTTAAATATTTATTCGGCAGACAAGCGCCGAGCCTCTCTCGAAGGGTCGGAGGGGGAGCAGAGGGGCAGCCCTGAAAAGGAGGAAGGTGGTAGAAGGGTCACGGCAGGGCTGGCCGCAGGGCTGGTAAATGCCCGCCAGGAACTGGAGGGTGGGGAGCCAGGGGTGAAAGCTCCTGCCAGATGGCCTGGCCAAGAGCCAAATACAGACCCGCTTTCCCTCGAATCCAGCACAACAGCCCAAGCTGCTCTAGGGAGAGGGGCAGCCCTGTGTCCCCTAATAAAAATCACATTATTTGGCCAAACCCCAAGACTGAATCCCCACCAGTGAGACGTCATGGGTGTCTGACACGTCACGGGTCTCTGACACGAAGCTCTTCCATTGCTGAGGGGGAAGAGGATGGCAGCCACCGGCCCCAGTGGGAGGCAGTGGGAAGAGCAGGCAGTTTGACATTCACAGGCCTTACAATGGACAGGGTCCGCTCCTGCAGCCGCTTTGTCCTCCCAGGAAGCCCAGTTTTGGGGTGATTCGACCTCGGATGCAGGCAGTTCTTCTGCCTTCCTCCAAATAGCTGCATAGCCCAGCAGAAACCTGGCAGATGGCCCCTCCAAATGCCCCTGGCCCAAGACCACAACCCTTCCCTGCAGAGAGCACACTCAAGGGGCCATAAGTCCCACAACTCACCAGCTACAAAGGCCTCCCAGCACAGACACCTTCCTTGAGGAACCCCCCTGGCACCCACGGGCTCCGTCACAGCTTGGCTGGGAGGCCACCCAACATGTCTGCCACGGGGGAACCCCGGGCGGAAGGAGGAGCAGTGCCAGGATGGATTTTGTGTAGGTCCTAGACAAACACAGGGGAACAGACATGGCAGGGAAGAGGGTGGCTGGGTGGTCCCCAGGCTGGGCAAACCCGGGTGTCCAGGATGGTTGGACTCACCCGGATCTCATTGCGGCGGATCTCCACGTCGCAGACCGAGTGTCCCTGGTGGGCCCCGCTGTAGTAGCAGCAGAACTGGCAGACGGCCACCTGCTCGGCCTCGCAGTGGTACAGGCGGTAGGCGTTGTGCTGGGGGCAGCTCCAGGCCCGCACGTCCTCTGCCTCCACCAGGAGATGCCCCCGGGCCGTGGAGGGCTGCTGCAGGTGGGTCTGGACGTGGGACTGGCAGCATGGAGCCTCACACCTCAAACAGATCTTCTGGGCGGGCAGTGGCGGGCCCCGGCGGCAGAAGACGCAGTGCAGGACTGAGGGGGGCTTTTCCAGGTTGAGGGAGTTGAACTTCTCCACGATGTTGGTGAGCTTCAGGTTCTTCTCCAGGTTGGGCTTCTGGTTGTAGGCCTGGTTGCACTCCGGGCACCGCACCAAGCCCGACTCCTTGGCCCACGCCTCCCCGATGCAGCCCCGGCAGAAGTTGTGCTTGCAGGGCAGCTGGACCGGCTCCACAAAGACGTGCAGGCAAATGGGGCAGATGAGCTCCTCTTCGAAGCAGTTCTTCCAATTCTCGGCCATCTCTGCCGGCAGCTCTGTCGACGCTTCCCCCCAGCCGCTTCGGTCGCTCAGTGCGGTCTAGGGGCGGACGCCAGGGTCTGTCCTCCCTGAAAGGGGAAGGCTGAGGGTGAACGGACAGGCTCCCCCCTCCCCGCAGCACGCGCCATAAATAATAAACCACAGCAGATTTTAAAATCGGGGATAAAATAAACCACACAGCAGCACTCTAGGAATATCCGGCAAGAAAACGCAACGTCCCCATCGCTTTGTTAAAAAAACAACACAAACGGTTAAAAAAACCCCAACACGATCCTACTGGACTTACAGCCCAAAGTCCTAACCACCCCTAAAAGCCATTTGCTCCTTTTTACCCCAGAAGGTGAACTGAAACTTACCAAAGGTTGAAAAAAATCCATACAAAATCCAGCAGCAGAGTCCAAGTTCCATATAAAGCTCCTAAATTTAGCACTCCGGATCAGATTTTTCTTTTCTTAGGTTTGCAACTGACATTCAATATTTTAAAGGGACTTTTGTCCCCCACCAAACCTGGCCAACAGCTGAGGGCAGCGACTCGCTCGGGCTTTTTTTTCCCCTTCCCTGTATTTCTCCTCCTTCTCCCCCTAATGGGAGTTGGGAATCAGAGTCTTTTAAAGGAAACAGATCAAAGGGTTAAGATCCAAAACGGGAAAAGGAGGAAGATTAAAAAAATAATAATAATAGCGACGATGACGATGGCGGAAAAACGAATTCTCTCTGCGGTCCCCGAGATTTGCTTCTAAATCGGAGGAGCAGCAGGGGAAAAAAAAGAAAAAGGGGAAAAAAAACAAGAAAGAAAAAAAAAAAAAAAAGAGAGAGAAGAAAAAAAAGCCCTCTCGCCTGCTTCGAGATTGCGAGGTCTTGAATGGGAGAGCTCGGTCATTCAGCGCAAACCCCAGCCCAGCACAGCCCGCCCAGCTCCTCCAACGCTCCCGGAGAGGGATGGGAGAGGGGACGGGCTTTGCCACGGAGGGTACGGAGCCCAGCGCACCCCAAATCAACCTGCTCCCACTTCCCACCAGGGCTGGGGGGAAAAAAGCCCAGGGGGGTCGGTGCTAGCCCACTCTCATGGCCGGCGCGGGGGTCGCAAGCCCCCGACGGTAACAATGCTTTGGGCACGGCCGATGCCCGAGCCGGCGGTGGAGCGCTGCCTTGCCGGGCGCGGCCCCTCCGGGAAGGGGCGAGGCGGCGGCGGGCAGCCGGGAGGAGCCGGCCGGAGCGAGCGGTTCCGGGAGAGCCGAGTCAGCTCTCAGCCATCTTGGGCTGCCCGGCTGAGAACGGAGACCGGGAGCGCGTTAAAAATAAAATTTAAAAAACCAACAACAACAAAAAACAAACAACAAACCAGAAAATAAAAAAGG
>VXBI01009300.1:876092-1031116 GCA_013397375.1 Toxostoma redivivum
CGCCCCGGCCGCGGGACCGCCCCGCGCGTCACCGGGCACCGCCCCCGCCCCGCCCCGCCTCGCGCCGTCGTAAAGGGGACACGGCCGGTGGTGGGGCCCGGGCACCTCCGCGCTGCCTTCGAGGGGGTCGGGGGTCCGATGTCCCGTTTGGCCACTGCATCGGCCGTAGGGCCACCTTGCCTGGCCACCAGCATCCCTACGCGGCCAGCGCTGCTCGGGGTGCCAGTCCATAAAAAGGGTGATTGTGCCCAGTGTACATCTGGGTCATAGCTGGTGCTGGGCACCGTCCTCATCGCTGTATACAACTTCGCCTCGAGGGGAACAGGAGGGGTGGGCACTGATCTCTTCCCTGTGGTAACCAGGTATAGAACCCGAGGAAATGGCCTGAAGTTGTGTCACGGGAGGTTGAGGCTGGATGTTAGAAAAAGGTTCTGGTTGGGCACTGGAACAGGCTCCCCAAAGGAGTGGTCATACCACCAAGCCTGCCTGAGTTCAAGAAGCATTTGGAAAACACACTCAGATTCACTGAGGGTGTTTAATTCTTGAAGATGTCTTGTGCAGGCTAAGAGCTGGATTCGATGATCCTTGTGGGTCCCTTACAACTTAGAATATTCTGGGAAAAGTGCCCTCAAGAGCCTCCTGCAACCTCTTGGCTGGCTTCTAGACAGGATGTTACTTTGCACAGGACCATTTAGGTGTGTTTCCTCCCTGTGCAGAGCAGCAGCCGTTTGTCCCCTGGGGTCTTTCCCAAACCAGCAGCCCTAGCACCTTCTGCCAGAGCATGGGGCACAGAGGTGTCTCTGTTAACAGCTCTCCCACCAAATGTTTCCGCAGCTGTTTTGTGGGACACTGTATATCTAACCCCTGCCATATGTGCCAAGCCACCGGGAATAAAGCACACTGCTGGTGTATAACCATCTCCCACTGGTGAGAGTGTCAATAGCTCAAAACAAAGTATTTACATCAAAAAATGCTCAGGGTCCACAGTCAGGTTTGTGGTGGAGTGGCAAGAGGACAAAGGCTCAGTCAGCAGCTTTGGGATCTGGCCCAAACCTGACCCTTGGGTGATGCTCTCTGATGGCAATTTGCCTCTGGGAGGGATTTAGCAGGAATTCCCCATCTGCAGCCTCAAAGCTACCGACCAAAACGTCTGGAGACACCACTCAGTAGTGTCTGCTATAGCACCCTATATCCCTTGTGCCTTGGACCACCCTGGGCAGCCTGTTACAGGGATGAGCATTCCATACCACTCCCACTATGGAGATTATCCAGGTCTTCCCGCACTGTGTTTTGCAGGAACCCCCGTGTGTAGGCACAGACAGTCTGATAAGGAGACAGTGGTGGCTTCTGCTGCAGGACTGGGGCTCACACTGTATCACCCCTTGGCCACCCCCTCCATTTGTGCACACCCACTCCAGAGCTCCTGGGGCTCAAGCGCCGATTCCTGAAAAGGGAGCGGTTTGGGTTTGCCATCAATTCCTCTGCCAGGCCTCAAAGCCCGTGGGCTGTACCTCTCCTCCAGGGTATCCTGGAGCCATCCAGCAGCCAGGACTGGTGGGAGCTGGGCAGGGCAGTGTGAGATGTGTCAGAACCACAGCCGACTGGCGGAGGCCATGTGGAGGCAAATCTCTCCTTAAAAACTCAGTGCAAAACTATTCATGACTCTCACTTCTTTATAAACACACACAGCACCAGACAGCCTCCAGTGACAGCCACCATCCCCACCCCAGCCAGCACAGGGCTCTTCTGCAGGGGTGTCCCAGGCCCTCTGTACTCCCACTGTGGCTGTGCTGCGGAAGCTGTTTGGTATTTACCAATACTTAAAAGTGGAAGGTGGACAGGATGGGGGATTAGCCAAGCTGAAAGAGGCACCCTAATCCTGGCTGGGAATCCCTCTGTCCTGGGACTGGCACTCTGTCATCATACCCACATCTGGATGATGCCACCTCCCTGCTCATGCCAGAGAAACTCCCTTGGCAAGGGAAGCCCCAAAGCCAGGCTAGGCATTGCATCCCTTCCACAACCAGCAGGAGCTGCCTGGCAGAAGGCTGTAGACAGGGCCCCCTCTGCCTACAAAGCTCCCAAAGCCCTTCGTGACAGTGCTGGGTGATGATGAACACCAGCAGGAGCCAGTGCAGAAAACCTGCCCATGCTTTATGCTCCCCTACACCAGGATCTTGGTGTGGGTCTCTCAGACCATGCCAAGGGGCCACAGAGATGGTTTGTAGCTGAGTCCTCGTGTATGTCCCTCAACTTCCCCCAAGCCTCAGTTTTCCCAGCCACTGCCAGACCATCATTCTTCTTTGCCAGAGGTCTCCCTTCAGCAGTCCTTAGTCCTGCTTTGGAAAGACCACTGCCTGCCCCCTGACTCCCCAGTAAAGTACCAGCATCTCTGCTGAGCCCTCAATGAGCACTGGCTGGACGGCAGGTACACCCTTGCAGAGCCAGGATGCTCAGGCACTTGTCACTAGCATCTGGCATTGAGGTGGCATTGCCTGGTACAGATGATGTCCTTGGGAGCAGGGATGAACCTGACTGCTCCTCAGAGCCGAGGTACCAAACTTATTTTGGTGTTTAGAGCTTGAGACCCTGCTGAGCTGATGGTAGAGGGAGGATGTTTACAGAGATTAACAGAGCAGCTGGCTATTAATATGATTCCCTCCCTGTCTGCCACCACCCTCTCTTGGGAACACTCCTGAAGGCTGTGGCACCCAGCCCTGCACCTTCCCCAGAAGCCTTGAGCCTTCTGGAAGTAACACAAAGTGCTGTGTTTCTTGAGTCATTTATAACTTAATTAACCAATCAGAGAAAAACCATCAGTCCCCTTCTGTCCCCTTCCATGTCAGGCTGGTGAGGTGGCTCAGTGTGATGCAGAATGCTCCCTCCACTCTCTTCCATGTGATTAACATGCTGAAGGCTTTCACTGAAATTTAAGTTTTAAAGCTGGTTTTAAGGAGGTAAGGAACGTGCAGGGTGGCAACAGTCTGGTTTCCAACACTAAATCTGTCTGCTTATGGTCATCCCCTGTTCCTGTTTGGGGTGGAGGAGCAGAGAAACAGCCCCATGGAAGAGGCACAGTGCAGAGATCCCCACGGTCACCTGCTGACCCAGCCCAGGGCACACCACCAACATGCACCACTTGTGCCCAGCTATCCCATGGAGTCACTCTTGTCCCTCACACACTGTCACCTGCCTGCTGTGGCATCCTCCCAGCCTGCTACCTTTTGGGAGAAGATGCATATGTGTGTATGTAGTGCATCTGCAGGGGAAACCTCCTGTCCTCTGACATTAATAAAAAGGGACCAGAAGTAGGGTGTGCAGCCTGGTGCACAGACACTGGGATCCAGCAATACCCACATCTGACACTGGAAGCTGGGAACAGGTCTGGAATGGTGTGCTGGGTACAGGGAGGGTGATGCCCTTGTTGGCCCCGTGGGAGAGAGCCTTACCCTTGTGCAGAGGGTGCACAACTGGGGTTTCTCTTGGGGCAAAAATGCTGGGCTTTCTCCCTTCCTCCTCTGCCTAAAGCATGGGCCAAAGTGGTTATTGAGTGCTGGCCGAGGGGGACTGCATGTCAGGATGTTGGAGGGGAGCTCTGCTTTGGTTCAAGCAAATCCGGGGTGGAACGGCCCAATCTGGAGTTGACTGGGCAAATCCAGGGGTGTCCAGCCAGCCAGCTGTGGAGCAGGAATGATGCTCCAGGGCTCACCACCTTGGCTGAGCTCGGGGTGCTGCTGAGTGTGGGGCTGGGTCCGGCAGCTGCGGGGCTGGAGCATGGGGAGCCGGACAAGGGCTGGTGTAGTTCTCTGCTTGGTGGGGTTTCTTTCTATGCAAATGCCTGGGAGCAGCTGCCCTGCCGGCGTGACTCATTTCCTGCTCTTGTGTCACATTCTGGTCAGGCCAGTTTGGCAAAGGCTTTCTTCTCTCCCTCCCTGGCTTCTCCTCCTTCTCTCCCCAGTGCCGAGGGCTGGGATGTGCATTTGCTCAGTCCCTGGCAGGATGAGGCAGGATTTTCAGGAAACTGCGTCAAAGCCACAAAACCTCCATATATATTAAAAAAAACCCCAAAACAACCAAACAAAAAAAAAAATCCAGCACAATTTTCTCTTATTCTTTTTTCTGAGCATGATGGAGACTGGCGGCCAGACAGGCTCCTCCGCTCTTCCCTCTCCTGGGGCGGCTCCTTCCCCCGAGATCCAGGGGACAGGACCTGGCAGAAAAGCTGAAAAGTTTGCTGGGTGGACAAGGAGAAAAAATGCAGCTTGGTCTCATTTTACTTTCTGCTGCCAGTTGGAGAGGTGCTGCCAGAGCCGGGTTGCCAGTGGCCAGCCTTTAACAGGAGATGGCTGGTGAGAGCATCTGGGGGAGCCACCCTCCCTGGAATTTGCCCGACATTTCTTTTTGCTCAGCAGAGCTCTGGCGCAGCCTCACCACTGCACTCTGAAAAATGTGCTGTATGGTGTTAAAAGTAACTCGTTCGTCTTAAAAGGGGTCTGGAAAGGATGGTAGCAAACACTGACAGAGCCCAGTGTGGCAAGTGTCCCACCATAGGTCAGGAAAAGGGAAGTGATGCTGGCAGTGAATCCCTCTGGCTGCTCCCACAGTCCATCCAGGCTGGCACTGCCCAAAGCCCAGGCTGTGCCACAGGTATAAAAGTCACTTTTTGAGGCATTTCTCACCTGATCTGTGTTGCAGTGGTGATGCCAGGATTTACAGCCTCCCAAGTGGTCATGTAAGCCCTTCTGCCCTGGGGCTCTTGCTTTGCTATGTCACCATTGCCTGGGTGCAGGGACACACACATCCCCTGGCTGCCCCCAAGGCCAGGGCAGAAAGCAGCAGCCCTTTGCCTTGAGCACGTGGCTACCAGTGGCCCGGTCCTCCCTCTGCACCAGCCCTTTCCCTGGTGCATCAATCTCTGGCACAGTATCCTACACCATAATGGGGCATTTCCTTGAAGGAAAGATGGAGCTCCTCAGCGCTGCCAGCCCAGCAACAAGCTTGGGACATGAAGATGCCAGCCCAAAATCTGATCACTGGAGTCAGGATGGGAACAGGATACAATCCCACCACCTCCATTCCCATCTGCAGTTTGATTCAGCCACTCTCCCCTGCCCAGAACAAGGTGTAATCTTTGCACTCTTCACATCCATTTCTCAGCCTTCCTGTTAATTTTCTATTAATCTTCCTGTTAATGCATGTTCCCTGCAATTCAAGTTGGCTCCAGCCAAATGACCCAGTGCTACACACATTCTAAAAGTTTCCCTGCCAGGGAGTTCTTGGGCTTTCCTGTGAAGCGCAGAGCATCCAAGGCTGCCATGCCCAGTGCAACCCCAAACCCAAAGCCCCAAAACTGAGAGGTCCCACGGAGCTCCAGTTTGGTGCAGCTGGGGCAAACTGAGGCAGGTGAAGGCATCGCAGTGCTCCAGAGCTGCAGCCCATGCACTCATTGCTGCTGGGGTTCAATTTCCTCTCAGAAAGCCTAAAGGTCAGTTTGCCCACAGTGAAGGGAAAAGCAGGAGGGCAATGGTATAAATTAGGTCAGGAAGCATTGCTAATAAACTGTCACTCCTGGTTGTGTAATGGGAGCAATTACGGGTTTAGGTTTTGTTAAGGCACCAGGAAGGAAAACACGACATGTCTGGGGGTAGGAGTGTGATGGCAAATAAAAAAGGAGGGTCCTGTTGACAGAAGGATGAAGCTGCTTTCGTGTTGGAGGCATTTTTGTCTCATCCTGGTGTGTTGGCAGCCTGGGGCTTGAACAGACTCCTATATAGGGAATGCAGGGAATGGGTTCCCAGCTCTCTCTGTGATCTCTCCTTCCCCTGGGCACCCCAGGGCTCCAGAATCTCTAGGCAGGTGGTTTTAACCCCTCTGAAGTCTCTCAGTCCATGATCCACTCTGCTCAGCTCAGTCCTTGGTGCTTACTGTCCCCCCATAGATCCTCCTTTGGGGTCCAGTCGAGACCTGTGGGCAGCAGGGCCCGTGCTGGGCTCTGCCAGGAAAGCCTGGGAGAAATGCTTGAGCTCTTCCTGCATCTGAAGGCCCTCCTCTCCCTGTGGAGCTGCCAGGCTTCCCTTGCTGCCCACCACCTTGTGCTGCCCACTGCACTGCTGGCAGCAAACACCTTTCTATTCCTCCCTGCTGCCAGTCTCTGAAGGAATGGTTGGCTGCAGGAGGAGGTCACCCAGAGCGTGGCCAGAACAAACTCAGGACTCTCCATGAACAGAACCCCAGGGCCCTGACAAAACTGTGGTGTGGACACTCACATCCTCTCCATGGGTGTCAGGAGAGTGGGAGGCTCCTGGAGTGAATCCAGCTAATACATACCACTAAGGAGGGGCTGTGGCACCTGGCAGCCAGGGTTAGCCTTTAACCACCCAAAACATGACAGGAAGGGAGAGTAAATTCTTGAGGCATCTATTAACATAAAAGGAGTCATACTTTACGTTCAGACCCACTTATGGCTTATAAATGATTACTGCACCTTTTAATAAATGGTTAATCAAGTGTTAGAGTCCAAACAAGTTGATGGGTTGCTTATTACCACAGTTTATAACCTTTTATGAATGCTTTCTGTCGATGTACTTATAAACATCCATACCACGTACTTCTCAAGTCTTGACACGTTGGTCACATCTGTTTGAAGTTTATTAACTCTTGAGCTGCTTGCTAACGGCAGGCTGGGGGTACCCCACTATTTTCCTATATCAGTCCATGCGGCTCAGAGGGCACACCTGCACCAGCTGAAGGGCCGTGTGGGCATCCCCCTTCATCCAAAAGAGGCTCCAGGCAAGCAGGATGCAGCTGCAGAAGAAATAAGTTGGCAGTGGGGTGTTGCTCTCAGGGGTGCATTTTTTTTTGGCCACCAGGACAAACAGCCAAAGGAAGTCAGTGGGAGATTCTTCCTCTCTTGAAGTCACCGAGCTGAGACAGGACGTCGTCCTGGGCTGCCCGCTTGAATCAAAACCACAAGTTATTGGGCTCAGTGTTAAGGGGGCTTGGGGGAAATTCTCTGGTCTGCAAACAGAGGAGGTAAAGCATGATGATTTAATGGGCTTTTCTGGACTAGAAACCCACGGAAACATCATTGGCCATCGCTGTTCCTGTGCAGCTGAAGCCCCCCTCCCACCATGTTGCAAATAATGAAATGAAACTTTCAACAGGCTGAATAATCAGAAAACAATTTTCCAATAAAATCATTCCCTGAAATCTCCTTTTAAGGCAAGGACTGGGATTCCCACTGCCGAGCATGTTCCCAACGCCTCACAGTATTGTTCAGCTGGCTGTGCTGGGGTTGGGCAGGCTGCCACACCACCCTGTGCCCCCAGGAATGCTCCCTGTCACACAGCCCAGCCGCCCCTCCACTCCTGAGCCCCTTTGCCTTTAGGTTTCCCCTTTTGCTGCAAGCTTCTGATAATGTTCCTGTTCAAAAAGCAAGTGGGACATACGAGGTGCCATAGCCCCGTGCTTGCTCCAGCATTTTTAACAGTCAGAGAAAAGATTTGTACATTAAACAAACAGGGATGATTCCAACCCGGGCACAAGCTGGGTCTCCCAGGTCATCTTGGCCTTGGACACTCTTGGAGATGTTTTAGTATGTAACCATGCTTTTTCTTTTGCTCCTGCTCTCCAGCCCTTCCAAAGTGAGTACCCCATCTCCTGCAGCAGGAGCATCCCCAGCTTGGGACAGCCCTGTTTGCTGCCTTCCAGCAGGTTATGATCTGTGGCCATAGTGTAGAAGGTCTGAGGAAATGAGAATGATGGGAAAGGGCATTAAAAATACTCCTCCCCCAGGGAGAAGAAAACCAAACCTGAGATACACTTTTTTAGAAGGCCACTGTGGCAATGGCTGCTGCCTGAAATGAGGCTGCAGGAGGTGCTTCCCTGTGGCAGGTCAGTGGTGGGGCACGGAGGGGACAGAGGGGACAAAACCTGCACTGAGGCCACTGTGGCTGAGCTGTCATGGCCTGTCCAAACATTGCTCCAGTTCTTGTGAGCGATGAGGTGTCAGGGCAAGGTAAGGCCATTTTTTTCTCCAGTGCAAACCCTGCCTGACAGCACGAACAGTTGCTTGGAAAGATTTTTGGAGAAGCTGGAGCTTTTGGGCCCATGTGGGTGCCTCGATAGGGAGCTGGGGCATGCAGGGGGCTTCCCTACAGTCTCCTCCCACTCCTGCGAAGTCCTGGTTTCCTGTGCCAGACCTGAGGCTGTGACAAGCAACGGGACATGGATGCCTGTTGGCTGTGGGGCTGGGGGTGCTTGTCCTGTGCCAGAGGGAAGCAGCAGGATCTGGCCAAGCCTGGCTGCTCTGGGACCTTCTCCAGTCATGGCTTGGTCACAGGGCCCCTAGAAATACAGGATGTTAACATGTTGGGTCCTATGCACTGGGTTATGTCAGGAGATTTTCCTCAGCTTTTCCACTTGTGCCAGAAACATCAGCTGGAAAAGACAGCAAGGAGGAGAGAAATGACAGAAAAAGAGGGGGAAAAGAAAAATCCAAAGGGACCTGGTGTTCTGTTCTTCTGTGAGCTCACATTTCTGGGTGTTGTATGACACATCCTTGGGGTCCAGGGAGCTGAAGCATGGAGAGCACCTCCTTCCCATGTCTGCACCATCCTGCCATGGGATGGGAATGTGCCATGGGAAGGGGCATGCTGTGGAGGTGATGCTTTGCAAGGAACTTGGGGGTCAGAACTGTTCCTGGGTGCCCAAGTCTCCAGCTATGTTGGCTCTCTCCTAGGTGGGCAGGGAGCATCAGGGGAGTAGGACCCCCTTGCTGTGGGGGATGCTCCCTTGTTCCACCCATGGGGACTCATCTCCCACCTTGCTCCATCTCCCTCTTTGGCTTTACAGGTGCACCCTCTTCCTCACTGAGGTTCCCAGGCACTGCCATTCACTTCTCAGATGGGAAACGAGCCCCAACCCTCTCTCCATACTCCAGAAAAAAAACCAAGAGAGGAGTGAAATAAACAAACAAATCCCTTTCCTCTCCTGGCTTGGCATCTGCTCACAGCCCTTCCATTATTAATTAGAGAAGCTGCCGGCATTATTAGCAACAAACCGCTCCTAATGAAGTTCAGAGCCACAGATCCAGGAGGGGCTCCCAGACACTGCTTTTCAGAAACCTTAATTAAATTCACTGCCCGAAGGTGCTTTTGGCTGGGGTGGAGGCAGAGCAGTGAGGCTGCCTGGGCTGGGTACTTCCGTACCAGTGGTGGGCCTTGGGGGGAAGGGTGCCAGCAGGAGAGGGGCATCCCACTGTGCTACAGCTCCACAGCCCCCTCCAGATTTGGGGCTGAACAGAGGAATCAGCTGGGATGCTTTGCTGCAAAGGGGGTACTGCCTGGTAAAAGTGGATATGTTAATTCATTAATTAAATGAACCAAGTGTCTGGTGATGAGGGTTCCCAGCACTATGTGGGGTCCCTTGTTGGTCTGGCTCTGCCATCCTTGCTGGGATGTCCTAATGGGGCAGCCCTGTGCTTGCACATGCTTCAAAAACTGGGAAGATAAGAGGTGTGAGGGATTCTTGGGCCTAAGAACCAGTTGTGGGTGGCCTCTCTCCCCCCAAGCCCCTGTCTGGGTAAATAACCTCACTGGGGAACCCAGCTGACCATCAAGATTTCCTCAAATGAGATGGTGATACCTGGCCAAGCTGCAGTGATGTTCTCTTTGTCATGTCCAGCAGGGGCTGTTCTGCACTGGCAGAGCTTGGAGATCTCACTGCTTTGCATTGGGGCTGGGGCAGTTTGTGTCTGGATGCAGCTGTGGGAGAGGTCTTAGGAAAAGGATGGCTTTCACTCCAAACTTCAAAGGAAAAGGAATCCTTGCAGAAACCCTTTCTGCTGATGGCTCCCCTTTTGATGCAGGGTGGGCTGAGACAACACCTGCAAAGAGCAAGTGCAAAACCTGCCTAGAGCTGGATTTTGGCTCACCATGCATCCTTTCCTTTCCCTGTCATCCTTCCTCTGAGCACTGTGATCTCCCTTCCCACCCTGCCCAGATATTCCACCCTTTCTCTCTGGCCTTAAAGGCATTTATTACTGATGAGTGTGAAAAGATTACTGCAAAATCATTCTGTGTTACTGGGAAATCATTGCAACATTAGCCCAGTAATATTTTTTCCTAAGTGTTTGCTGTGTCTCTTCTCCAACATATTCAGTCTCTGCTCACACATCCACACCCCCACAAATCCCACTGAAGCCAGAAGGCACTTGGCAGAGGACAGGAACACAGACCTGACCTGACACTCACCCCAGCTTCCTCCTTCCTGTGCTGGTGGATGAGGTTGCCATCCCTCGGCCAACTGGCTGCATCCTTGGACCCACGTGCAAGCACTCCCCATTCCAGCTTGTCCAAAGAGCACAGAAAACCCTGGCTGTCAGGGCACTCAGGCTGCCTTGACTCAAGGGGTTTTGCCAGCAGATACTCATGGAAGATGCTGAGCCTGGCAGGTCCTGAGATCAGTTGTTTTGCTGAGTTTTTAGGGAGAAAAAAGATCCCTTTCCCTCCCACACTTGTACTCCAGAGGTCTGGGCCAAAGATCCCACTTCCCTGGGAGCAGGGAAGAAGGTGTCAACGAGGAGAAGGAGCTACCAAAGGAGTTGCAGAGCTGAGCAGGAGGCAGTCAGTCCCACTGTGTTGCCCGCAGAGAAGGACACTGACAATTCTGCAAATACCTTTAATGCACTTAGAATACACGAGAGGAAAAAAAAATGTTTAGTGATTCACAAAAATATTACAAAAAGTCACGTGCAGGCGAAACACACCCAGCACTGCAGTAACAATGTAAGAATTTACATTAGAAACTAATATAAAATATTTAAAAACCTCTGCTAGTTTAGCTTTCTGTTTGTTTTTTGTCTTTTATAAAAAAAAGGAGGAGGGGAGAGGGAAGAAAGGCCATCTACAAGGTACTGGTACACCGGCCACAGAAACACAGGCTCCTTCCAGCCCCGCTGGGAGTGTCCTGGGGCTCCTCCATCCACACGACCCCCACGCCTGCAGACCACACACACACACACACACACACACGGCTGAAGTACTGAACAGTTCACCTCAGGGCTGCAAGGGCAACTGCACTGGTCAGGGTTTGCTGTGGTCCCAGTCACCCATGTGTCCCCTGCCCTGGGAACCTTGCCTTTGCTCCCATTCAGCACACAAAACAAGTAATGTCCCCAGCGAGAGGCAAAACCTCCATCCATTTAAAAAAAGGAAAAAGTTCGTGTATCCAGCCTGGGCTGGACAAGAGAAGGGTTTTGAAAGTGTTAACTTGGCTTTGGAGCATGGACATGGCCAAACTCAGAGTACCAGGACTACAGGGCTGGATAGGTGCAAGGAGCATCCCAGTATGGGGGCCATGGCATCACTACAAGCCCCTAGAAGGATGCTGCCTGCTTCCATGGGGCTGCAAATTCCCACTTTGGGGAAAGCCAAAAGCCCAGAGCCCCCCAGCCCATGATCAGTCCCTAGCAGGACAACATGGCCACTCACACCCACCTCCCCTTCCTCAGCTCCTGTGGGTTTTGCATCCTGCTTGCTTCTGTAGGAAGAAGGGCACAGGAGCCTCATCACCAGCACCACAGAGCCCTCCTGCTCCCATTCTGCTTGGGGCATTGTCAACAAGCCATGTTTATGCAGGACCTACCGCACACGGTGACAGCTCGGTCCCTCCCACCCTCGCTGCTCGTGCAGTGGAGAGTTTCCAGAGCCGCACTTTCGCTGCAGTTGGGCCCCAGGGAAAGGAACAAAGGAGCCATTTTCATCTCCAGCCTCATTGGGAGTGGAGGGAGAGGGCAAGAGAAAAGACCAGTGTTTGCAAAACATGACAATCGGCAGGAAATTCTCCTCTGGCTTTTCGAGGTTGGGTTTTTTTCTCTCTCTCTTCCTCTTTTTAAAGAGGGCAGGCACAGCATCAGGACAGTCTAAAAACAACCAGGCCCTGGCAGGCACATCTGCCATGTGCAGCCATTACTGGGTTGATGATCCTCTACTGCATGGTGGCTCCACAAGCCAAACGGTGAACAATGCTATGGTCTTCCAGCGAGAGAAAGGGATGGGGCAGCCCCTTCACAGCACACTAGAAATGACGTTTGTGAACTGATGTGCCACTTATGATGATTTTATGCTCTGTCAGCAACTTTAGGGGAAACAGAATCATGGTAGAAATGAAGAGGTGGTGAAGCACAATACACGACAGGTTCACAGCCTGAGAGACAAGTCGATACGGGACCACGTTTAAAACACATCTGCAACCTCAGGCCTATTCTCCATTTGAAATTTTGGACTCATGTCAAACACAAGGGTTGGGTTTTTTTAAAAGGAAAGAGAACAAGCAGACACTGCACAACAGAAAAAAAAGTTATAGAAATAGTAGGTTGAAACAGAGCTTGTTAGGTCGAAAGACTTAAATCCAGTTTTAAAATCGTAAGAAGTCAACTCCATAGGAAAATGTGGATTTTGAGCTTGCTTTGGATACAGTCTGGCTGCTGTGCAGGCTGGCATTTATCAACAGGGACAGATGCACAGAAAGGAATTCTTGGTTGCTTGACAATTTGTCTGCCCTTGCAGCTTCACTCACAATAAAAATTAAGGCACAATGTGTTCTCTCAGGGAGGGCAGTCACCCAGCCCCTGAGAGGTGGAAGGGCTCTCCTGGTGGTGGAACCCCTCCTTACCTGGCTGAGATGGAGCAGGGGCTGAAGCCCGAGACTTGATACAGCAGAGCCAGAAGGCACATGGCGATGCTCTGACCTAGAGGAAAACTGGACACACAGGTCTAAGGGTTTCCTCTGGCCTGAAGCTTTTCTCCCCACCTGATGTAATCCTGCCTTGTCCTGGCCAGATTCAAGTTGGCAAGGTAGGACATGGACTCTGGATGCCAATCCAGGAGGAGGGAAGAGCCGAGCATTGCTTTCAAGTGTTTTGGGTTTTAAAAAAAATATTTCTACTGGTCGCAGATGAAAAACAACACAGCCCTCACTTCTCCCAAGACCATTTGATGACCTGATGGTGTAATTTCAAAAGCCATCCAAGAGTAACTGAATATTTAAAGTGAAGAGCTTCAGAATGTAATTTCAAATCACTGTTGGCAATTCCACGTAGAGTAAAACCAATATACGCCATCCTCACAGAATCAGACACAGCAGGCATCACCTATCTAAGCCACTGAAAATATGGTCACAGCAGCTACAAGACTGACTGCTCTGCTCAGATCACACCCTACATACTTTAACACTGAAATTATGCATTCCTTGTCCTGTTTTTAATCAGAAATTGAGAGAGAGAGAGAGAGAGAGAGAGAGAGAGAGAGAGAGTAGCTCTGGTTTTTAAGACTTCTCCTATTTCAGAATTGCTGTCACATGTTGGATTTTCAAGGCTCTTCATCTTTCCAAATATCTGAATTGACCTGCATCGCCAGATTTCTTCAGGAGAGAGAAATCCTGTACTCACTGCTTTCTAAAGGCTTTCATTTCCATCCAGGTCACTGTCTTTAGCCAACACAAGCCCCACAGGTTTTGGTTCTATGCAAACCTGCTTCAGGCCTTCCACACAATCTAGAAAAAATCAGCACCAGTGGTCCTACCATCTCAGCAGGTCTAGGCTAGAAAAACACCGTGGCATTTATTAACACTGATGACTTCCCTCTTTCACACTACTTGCTCACTAAAATACAAAGGTTTCTTTTCCATTTCTTTCACACACAGATACACCCTCTTGCCCCAAGTCAAAAATACTCAAACTTCACATCTAATTTACTTGCCAATGAGTAAGCCTTTGGCACGCTTGCAAACTTGATGTGAATCATGAGGGGATGTCCTGTGGCTGTCCAGCTCTTCAGGATACTGAGTAACTGCAACTTTCTTACTCTTAGATAAGTTGCTGAGAGGCAGCAAGAGGACCAGGGAGCTTAAGGGGTGACTTTCACCAGGTTCTCATAGTTGCTCTAACAATAAGACACAGAATTCTATTTTAGCAATTATTTGTCTAATATTTCTCCCCTTACCTAAATAGGAAGATTTCACTTCCTTCCCTTCAAGCCTTCCCCTCTCAATTGTTATCTGGCTACCAGCAAAGATCTGTGAGAAAGTGTCTCTGAAATAGAGATTTCTGGCATGCCACCTGTTCATAACTCAAATACACAGAACTATATATAAATACATGACATGGAACAAAAATACATACACACACACACACACACACACACAAGGATACTGGGTGGATTATCACATGCATTTAGTGTGCTCCCTCTGAAGTCAATGGAAACCCAGCCCAGAGCGTCTGATGAGAGTAAATATGGTGAGAAAACACTTGCATGAGAAAGGCAGAACTGGAGCACAAGCCAGCTTGGAGGAGGTGCTTTCCCCGCATACAGCACCAGATTCCTGCTGTGAAGGCTCAAAGAGTTCATAGGGCAGAAGGTTCCAAGCTTTCCAGATGTGTGTCAGAGCCCAGAGAGGGTCTGATGGACTTCTCTCTGCCCCATGCTGATCTCTGCAGGAATAGCAACAATTGACCTTCCAAATGTCCCTTCTCCACCAAGATGTGGATTTTAAGCTCCTTTTAATGAGAGCTAGCATCTGGAAACAAGGAAGAGCAGCCAGCATTATGGTAACAGGCCAGCTCTGCTGCAGCACACCCAGCAAGCTCGTACAAGAGCATCCACAGGCTACTGTTGGATGGTTTGGGACAAAATTGTAGTTGCTGCCCTTGCATTTTCCCCACTGCCACAATTATCTGTTTGCTCATTATCTTGTGGTGGGACACTTGGGCACGTTGTCTTTGAAGCTGGGCTGATAGGTTTTCATGTCACTTTTACATCCATTACATGTGGTGTCCCTTGCACATACATCTACAGTGCAGAAGGGATGCTTAGTGCTAACCAGGACAATGAAAACTGGCCAAGAGATCCCATGGATGAATGCAGCCTGCCACAGCACAGAAATCACTCTGGCTGGCACATGCAGATATCTGAAAGTTTGTTCTTTCACAGCAGGATTTTAAGATGATCCTCTGAGTTCAGACAAAATGACAAACTCATTTACATGTAAATTGCTTTCATAGCTTTGCAGAAAGGAAGGTTCTGCAGAGCAGTGTTGGACCCTGCATTTGGCCTGCCTTAAATTATAATATAAAAACAATTATAATAATACAAATACTACTTTGTACACAAAGCACGCCCTCCCCTACAAACCCTGGCATGCTTCAGTAGGTCCTACAGCCCTCTAGTCAATAGTCACCCTCTCTGCACAGAGAGACATTGAGTGGCTTGCCTGAGGCCACAGAGGAATTCTGTAGCAAGTCCAAGTAAAGCTTTGTGGCTCCTAGCTCTGCTTCTTGACCAACATTAACCAGCCTCAAATATATGCAGCAAACATCAAAGCTGACTGTGCTGGGAAGAAATTAAATCAGAAAACAAACAGAAAACCAACCCCAGGGTACTGTGAGGCCTCCTGGACTTTGCTGTTTGATCAGGAGAGTTAAGTGTTAAAAAGCTTTTGTTATACTTGTATTAGGATCACACAGCAACTGCGCATAAACCACCAGTTATCTTCTAGGCAGAAAGGGCTGGAAGGAAAGTTGCACCTCCCCTGACAAGGAGTGAAGAGTTGTCACCAAAAGACAATGGGCAGAGGAAGGCTGGGGAATATGCATCAGAAACAACCTGCAGCAGCAGGGGGTAAAGCCTGCGGTGGTTTGCTGCAGCATATCCACAGGGCCAGCAGCTGATGCAGAGACACAACCTGGCACTGCAGAGACCGGCTCCTCTGCACATGTTTTGCTCCAAGGAGGAAGCCACAGGGATCTAGAGAGAGCGTCTTTTCAAACTGGTTTTGATGCTTTACAGTTCAAACACATCTGAAAGGAGGAAGGTCAGCAACAAGAGCCACCACAGTGAGGCTAGAGGGGAAAATGGAGCTGCACTAGGGCACAACCCTGCTGGAACAGGAGAATAGTTGGCTTCATTGAGGCTGAGTCTCCTCTCTGCTGTGCCAGGGCAGCAGAGATCTCCACTTCATATCCTTTCAAGCAGCCCCCTGATCCTGCAGAGCTGCTGAAGTTGTCCCTGTGAACAAGTGATCCTTTCTAGCGTCTCAAATTCTGTACAATAGCAAGGAAAAAATACTTGACAGTATCTCTTTAAAGATAAACACACTGTAAACAGGAGATCTCCCCCACCCCTGTAGCTTTCTTCCTCCTGCTTGTGCAAAACCAGAGGTTGCGACCTTCCCTGGGGTTCAGGCACAAGGACAGGATGCATGAGAATAAAGTTGCCTCTGTTTGCAGCGATACCATAGCTAATAGCACCAAGACCAACACTTAAAACATGCCTAATTTGAGGGCAGGGAGGATCTGGATTTGTTTTTCTTGACTGAACTAGAAAGTTCATCTTTAAATCTGTTCAGCTTCAAGCATGTGAGCTTTTGGCCTCCTTTAAACAGGGGAAATACCATTCCATTTCTAAAAAGAAAAAAAAATAGCACATGGAAGAACAGTTCTGCAGTCAGTAAAAGTTTGGCTAACAAAAGGACTCCAGAGTCACGTAAAGAACATTTAATCCATGGATTATAGGCTCGCACCTGGCAGAAATGTATGTGTAAATACAGGCGTGCAGAGCGTCTACACCCTGGGCTAAGGCAGAGGGGAGTTCTGCAGCTAGGAGAGAGAAAGGATTCTTACTACTAATTTTCATAGTTAAATATTTCTCACTCGCACTCACACATACACAGGCTGTTCCCAGAGAGTTCAGCCTTGGGAAGGATAAAGGAAAGGGCTCAGTTCGGTCTGGGCTGGTGCTGAGTAGCTCCTCTTCTGTTTGCAGTGGTTGTGCAGCAAACTCTTTTTATTTGCAGGCAGAGTTTTTACTGCATTAATTATCCGGTGAGTCACTGGGTAATGGACAGTAACTTGGCTCTCCCAGTTGTCAGAATAGTGTAATTCAGCTCTAATGCAGTGGGCTGTCGAACACAGCATCTGGCAAGATGGAAACTTTCAGTTTCTTTTCAGGCCAGCTGTACTCCTTTGGAAGTTTAAACTGTAAGACAGTAAAGGGAACCAGTTAATGTGTATCACTGCAATCTGCACAGAAAAAACAAAATTGTTGCAAAGGGAGGCAGCTCCATGTTATTATTATTTTTTAAAACAAGAGGCCACTAAGAAAACATTTCCCCATCAGTATGTTTTGGACAGCAGTGGACATTAGATAATGTGGCCTATCTCAGCTGCCAAAGTAAAGTTCTGAGCCTTCAGCCCAAGCACTGTTTATTTCATCAGACAAATTTTGGAGGGTTTCTGCCCCCATCACCTTTTCCCCTTCCCAACCTTTCAGAAGATTTGCAGCAGAAGTGTCTTCCCTCCTATCTTACCATGTCCCTCTCCTTTCATCCAGCCCAGCCCCCAGAGCCCACATTTGCTTTAAAGGGGGTCTCAGGGCAGCTTTCAAACCCCTGCTCGTTCAGGGTGGAATGTAGGTGAGCCATCAGAGCTCTGCTGGGTGACAGGCAAGCTGTG
This sequence comes from Toxostoma redivivum, assembly GCA_013397375.1. Taxonomy (NCBI): domain Eukaryota; kingdom Metazoa; phylum Chordata; class Aves; order Passeriformes; family Mimidae; genus Toxostoma; species Toxostoma redivivum. The sequence continues at coordinate 893,602 of VXBI01009300.1, forward strand.
TTGCCCTGGCTGGGGAAAGCCAATGTGACTGCACAGCATTCCTGCTCCAGTCCTTCCCACCTCTGGCACAAAGGCCTCACAGAGCCGTACAATGCCTTGCGCTCACACACGCACTCAGCTGCTCAGGCTGTTTTGCAAACACTGGTTGAAGCACACAGAAGGGAGATTTTTTTGCCCTAGTCTGGTTTACACAGCACTGTCTGTGGCCAATGTTTCCCAAACAAGGGAAGTCCACTGGTCCCATCCTCATGTCCCTCCTTAGGCTAGGAAGTCACCCCAACATCAACCCAAACACAACCATGCAGGGACAGAGCTACAAGGAGCCTTACCACCAACCCTCCCACAACCTCATGACCAGTGCCCAAGCATTCACACAGGTCTCTCAAACACAGCTCTGGGGTGGGGGTGAAGGTGTGAGGTAAAATCTCTTAGGCAACAAATCTGCCCCATCCACAGCTGAATGGCAAGCAGTTCTGCATAGGCATTTCATGCAATCCCAGTGGCCAACCTGAGGACCCAAAACACATGGGGGATAGCTCTGGAAGCCTGTTTGCAGGCTCATTTTGTTTTCAAAACTGTACTGCACCCAGTGTTGCACTGCCTTGCCCTGCGATACTCCCTGACACCCTGATGGGATGATGGGACTCCCAGGGAGGAATTTCATGGGGACAGTCCAAACCCAGTGACAATCTGCCCTGGAAGTAGCTAATTCAGAATGATTATGAATACAGTGATCCTCTCCTAGGAGAGTCCTCAGACCCAGGCCAACAGCACCATAGGCTTCCCAGGGGCTGTTCGAATAAGAGAACTGGTACAAGAGGACAGTGGTCTGGAAATCATCAGTCTTTATCCAATTACTTGTCTTTTTCTTGTAAGCACCCTGTCTCTGATGGACATCAACACAGGCTCAGTGTGAGGTTCCTGCTAAAAGAGATCCCCTCCAGCTGCCTTCTCCACAGCAAGGGTGTCTCTAACATGAATTTGGTCCTGACCTTGCTCCATTTGCAGCTGCCCATGAGGGCAACCTGCAGTTGGTATCCATTGACTTTAATATGCTGTGGTTCATGGTCTGATCCATGATCTGGAGGCACAGCAGGAGGATTCTTCAGGATAGAGGCTACCACAAACTCCTGTTCATTATCCTCTAGTAAACAAACAGCTCAAGTCCCATTTAAGTTTTTTTTATAAACTCAAGCCTTGTGTGTAGCTTGCACCATGTAATCTACTGCCCCTGCAGAGCCCAGGGAATTCTGAGTGGCTGTCTAGGACATGTGAAAAATGCTGAAGATACTCAGACAGATTATTTCACTTAATTTCACTTAACACAGGTGGCTCTTTATCCAACATAGGAAAGACTCCTCACAGCGCTTCATTCTACCACATGAATATCATCAGCAACAGTCAGGGCTGCTGAGGAATGCTTTCAGTTGGCCCAACCTGGATCCTGCAAGTTACAAATCCTTGGAGGAATCTGGATGCTGAGAGATCACATTTCATCTCAAGTATTTTCCTTTTTATAAACAGCAGTGATTCCAAAGCAATCCTCTTGGAGAAGTCAACCTTTACATTTGTTTGTTTTTCACTTTTTAATTCAGCAAAGTCACAGTGAGTGGGAACCAAACACCCCATCGCTGTGCCAGGAGCTGCCATGCTCTTTGCCTCAATAGACAGCAAAGGAACATGAGCCGTCCAAAGCCTTCACTAAAGGGCCTTCAAAGTGCTCCTGGGCTTCCATGTCACTATCAAAAATGAGCTTTGGATTAGGTTTAACTGGATAAAAGCTGGCCTGAAAACCACTGCACAGCCAGCAGTGTGCTCCCCTCACTCACACAGTGAAGAACATCCTGGCATTAAGTCAACTCTGGATTAAACAATTAGAGCCCTGAGATTTTCCTGGGGGGAGGGGAGCAGTGCAAGGGATGTGAGGGCTGCTCTACAAGCCAAGGAAAGTTTCTTTAGAGTCTGCAGGGAGCTGTAAAAAATGGGATTAAAAATATTACATGTCATTTCTGCCACTGATCTTTGAAGTCAAGCAGAATATTTATATGGCATGCATGGGAGACAGGGTGTTAAATGCTCCCCAAGAAGAGATCACATGGCAGTGGGAAGTTTAGTACCAGCTTTATAAAGCCCCCCTGGCTGTTGCTGTAATGCTTCCAGACTGGTGATGGTCCTTCACACACCGTGCAGGGCCAGCAAGTGAAGGCCAAGTAGCAGATGTGAAACAACCCTGCTTGCTTACCAAACCCACTAAAGGAGGCCCATACGACAGATTGTTCAAAAGTAAATGTGCTGCCACCACTTCCAGCCTTTCTGAAAGCAGGGAAAGTGATGTGCTATGAGCTGCTGGTGAGGACAATATCTATGCATGGCATGGAGGAAACCCTGCCACCTGGCCCAGGGGCTGCATTGCCTTCATTTGGGGTGTTCAGATACCATGCTGGAAAAGATGCTGATGGAAATCAAAATGTAGAGTCTCCCTTAATACCTATCCCTGTCTTGTATTTCTTGCAATCCTTTCTCTCAGTGTCTCATAGCAGATGTGAAGGCTTAGCATGACCTCAAGTCTATGGATGGGGCAGGGCTGCAGCCTGCAGGCTGAGGGGAGGATCAAAGACAAGCTGCAGGATAGGCTGAGCTCTCTGGGATAGTACATGGAAGATACAGGAATGATGCAGCCTTACTTCCTCTGGAGAATTCAGATCTTCTAAATCTTCCAGCATTCTCTCTACAAACTCTTCGGTCAATAGGATCTGCAAAGGAAACACAGTATTTTACACCTTTACACTCTTAGTTTTAGCTAATTGCAAGGAACAGCAGGACTTCTGCACAGAGCAGACTGTACCAACTCACTCCTTCCCCTATGTCGTTCTTTACCGCAATACAAAGGTTTGAGGGCAAGGAGCTCCTAACTTTGTCTTCTACCCCAACCACTGAAAAAAAGGTTGAAATTATACAGCAGCCTTTTTTGACCCTCAATTATCTCCCTCAGTCTAAAATTAGAGGCTCAGCTTTAGACAGAAAGAGGGGGGAAGGAGGAAAAAGGGCCCAGATAACAACTGTTGGAGAGACAGTGAGAGACAACTGCTTTTATCTGATCCACTGAAGTCAAGCTCGCAGTTTAATCAGGAAATAGCAGCATAGGAAAAGCCAGAGACCCATACAGAGCTGGTGCTCTGGGCATGGGGAAGGGCCTGACCCCAGTACAGTACACTGTTCACATGAACCAGATGCTGGGTGTTGGAAATGCTCCCAGAGGTGCCCATGTGAGGCACCCCCATGTTGTGATGGCACATGCCCATGCTTTTGGCTTATCTCAGAGCCAGACTGGCAAGAATGAAGCATCCAAAAAAAAAGCTGCTGTCAAGTCAAAAGTCCTGGATGAGGACCACGACCCCAGCTCCATGGAGCCCCCCAAGTCACAGAAACCAGAGACATCATGGGGGAAATCAGCCCAGGAATTCAAGCAGAGGAACTCCCACCCTCTTTAAAAAAATACGTGATAGGCTAAAGCAAACACATCCTGCCCTCTTCACAACAGCCGCAAAGGCCAGAGCTCCAGGCAGGACAGCTGGCTTGGCACAGGAGCAGAGACGGCAGTGCAGGACCAGGCAAACATCCCCACGCAGTGAGGGGGCCTTGGAGCAGCATTCCTGGGAGTTAGGTTGCAGCAGCATCCAGTGGATTATTATTTCCATTTTAGCCTACAGGTTTGTTTCTTTCCCCCTGCTCCTCCTTTCCTTCCTCTGGTCCACCCTTTCCTCCTCTCTGGCATTACTTTCCATCCAGAAGAGCCCACCATTCCCATGCTCCCTTTCTCACCCTTCCTCTCCCTGTTCTTCCTAGCCATGAGCCCTGTGCTCCAGAGAAGGGACTGTTCTAGCACCAAACAGTGGTGGAGCTAAGTGACCAGTTGCACTGCTCTCCACTTCTCATATGGAAGAGGGGCAGCCAAGTTGGCCCACTGTCCTGCAGGAAGCCCACCTCCTGTGCCCACTGTCTGCTTAGGGCCAATTACACCAGTGGAGAGTGAGTGACTGCCAGGATGCCATGGGCAAGTGGAAGTCTCTGGGCTCCATTTTGGTAAGACATAAGCAGGACTATTGGACAGAAAGAGAAAGGGAAGACTCTGGTCTCCCTTTCTTCTTTTGTTGTGTAAGACAAGGATCCAAAAAACACCAAATCCAAATCCAAGGTGTCTGCAGTCCTCTCCCCTCAACACTGCCCCACTGCTGCCACTACACACAGATTTCTTGGGGGATGATGGAACCACAACCTCCCCTCTCTACTACATTCCCCTCTTCACTTAGCTTCAACCTGCAGCAGGCTCCAAGCCAGGGTTTATGACCAAGCTGCTCAGCATGAATGTAGACATGAATGTAGGTAAAGGTACCTTTACCAGGCCTTTCTGATCATACCTCAAGCCTGAAAAAAACTCTGCTTCATCTTGGAGCCAGCAGCTTGCTGCTTTGGACAGGACTCTGCAACCTGGCACCAACCTGCGGACTGGCAAGCTGAGGAACATTGCACTGAAACACGCAATGCCACTGCAAACTGCTGCAGTCTCCTTGCAGGGGCCTGCAACTCTTCTGCCTCTTGAACTGCAGACACTCATTTACTGACTGTTTGCAGGAGGAAGGAGAAGTCCGTCCCTGTTGGAGGCAGGAGGGCAACTTGATCACTCAGCTCAGGAGGAAGGGCTGGGTGGAGAGTGGGGGCTCTGCACCGAGCGGATCACTTTCTGCGGAGGTGCAGTCTGCAGTGGGGTGAGGGAATGAAAACAATTTGGCAGACATCAAAATCTACAGAACAGCCGGAAAAAGGAGGAGGAATTGGTATTCACAGCAATCAGGCCAGGAGGAAATGAATATTCAGCCATCCACGGATGAGCAAAAATGCCAGAGGTTGGGATGAGTGAGAGAGCAGGAATGAGGAGCTGCAGCTTTGGCAGGGAGACTAGAAGACAAGCACAGCAGGAAGACCCCTGGGCACTCCCAAGGTGCCACAGGCAAGAGAGAAATGGGAGCCATGTGTGCGAGGCAGCAGCTGCTCTGAGGCTGTAGGAAAACAAGACAGGGTATGCAGGGGTAAACAGCAAAGGGTGGAGAAAATGAAGGAGGGGACAGGTCAGGTCTTGGCTAGGGACAAACCTACGTGGAACACTGTGCCTTGTACTGAAACTGGGGTGCACTGCCTTAAGTTGGCTGAGCCTGTCTACAGCTCACTGCCCTCTCTCAGTGAATTTTGGTAATCCAACTGAAAAAAAGCACAAATTCCACTGAGGTACTGAGCTGAACTGGCTCCCTGAGAGATCTGACAAGTGGAGCAAGTCAGAAGACCACAGCTCAGCTCAGCTGCATTTGGGGGCTCAAAGCAAAGGCAGCCTGCTCTGTGCAGCACATGAGGAAAGATTGCAGTGCCTTCTGTGAGCCCTGCATGGACAGTTAACTTTGGTGGAGGGTAGCGTCACAGGCTGCAATGACAAACTGCTGCAGTGACATTCACACACACAGTGTGTGTCTCAGAGCCCGTCCTTAACAGTCCAAGTCAGAAAAAAGCCCACCCCAAATCCTAGTACCCCACACTGCTGGGGAGACAGACCTGCCTTCATTCTGAAGAAGGGAGACTCCAAAGTGCAGGTGTAACCAAATGTACAAGCAGCCACGTCCCACAATACAGGAAACTGGCACTCTTGAGGCTCTCCTAAGCATGCATGGGGGGAAGGCGTGTGCCAGCAGGACACCAACTGCTTAAGAGGGCTTGGAAGCAAGAAGTATTGTCATCCTGGATTCGCGTCTAGACAAGATTTCTCCTGTTAGAAGTAGCCCAATCAAAATGGCCCAAGAGCACTAATGCCTGTGCTCATACATAGATCAGGCTGCCATCCCCACCTGCAATCAGCTAAACCACCTTTATGCTGGTGAGTCTTACAGAGAAGGCTGAAGATAAATCCAATCCTATCTCAGCACCCCTCACTCTTAATATTTCACATTTCCAATTCTTGTAGCATGCCTGCTCGTGCACAGTATGATACCCCATTACATTAACACACACACACACGTATGTACATGATATTAAAGGTGACATTCCCAGCAAATAAACATGACAGGCTGCCATTGCTCTAGGCACCTAATTTAATTTCCTCTGGGATTTAAACCTTAGAAGCTCAAATTAAACAAATAGGCCTCTCTCACTTTATACTTCAGAACTGAATCTGAGTTTTCCTCTGATGCTGTTGACTGATCTTATCAACAGGACACTACACAGAGTCACAATGATGAAGCAGCTTATTCCCTTCCCAAAGGAAAACAGAGCCCCACTGTTGTGCTGCAGCCATGGGAAAAGCCGACACAACCTGGAAGGCAAACGAAGCCATCCCATGTGCACTGAACAAGCCTCTTCTCCCATGAAATCTCTCGGCTGGTGCTGATGAAGCAAAGGAGCAGCCTGAGCAGGTGTCCTGGGTGCTGCAGCAGCCCAGTGCTCTCAGCACTGTGTTTTCACAGCCCTGTGCAAACACCCAGCCTGCCGAAGCTGGTCATAGGGTGCAGCTCAGCCTTGCAATGGCTGTTTGCAGTATGAACAGTGAACGGCCCTGCCAGCCAGCTGTGGGTATCTGAAACAACTCCTTGGGTGCTGCACAGTCCTGCTCACACCAGGATCTCCCAGACCTGACCTAGAGAGGCTGGACTCGTGCTAAACCACTGCCAGCAGATCTGGATTCCATTTGCTCTGTGTTTTGTGGTACTGAGTCATGCTACAGATGCTCGGAAGATGACAACTAGCCAGAAGATAAGTCCCTGTTTTCTATCACAGGTACTTACTGCACAACTGAGGTACAAAGTTTGGGTTCTCACCACTTCACTAACAGCTGCAAATGTCCAGACATGTTCAGAACGCCAGGCTGGGCTGTCTCATTCAGGTGGATGTGCTCAGGGAACACATGCTGTCTCCCTCTCGTGGTAAGTCTCACCTGAGCTTGCTAAAATCTACTTCTTATCCACAGGGCTCACCTACGGGTCACCTGAAGGAGTTTGTGTTGAAGCTTTCTGTGTTGAAGCTTTCATACCCACATCTGGCTGAGAAACCTGTATCATGACTTCTTACAGGCACTCAGCTGCAGGCATATGAAAAAGGATGAAATCTAAAAGTGTACACAAGATCATGGGGCTCCAAATGAGTTCGGCTGACTTTGAAAGCAGCTGGTGCTTAGTAAAACATTAAAGACTTTATAGTCAGCTAACAGGTACCACCCCACAGTTAACACCCCACCTCTCACTACAGGGTTCAACACTGCCACGAGGGATTGACATTTTCAGCTCAGGAAAGGATACTGGGGACAGAGGTCACACTAATGTTGAATGCCTGGCACAGCTGGCAAGACTGATCAAGGAAGACTCTCAGAGGCTGAGCTAGGAATCAAGCTGCACCTCTGTCCAACTTAAAGAATCATCATGCTTTGCTCAGGGCAAGGCACAAGCAAATGATGCAGCTGAAGCAGAGGTTTTCACTGATAATACTCAATTTTCTTGCCTACCTAGGAAAAAAACAAACAATCACACACTTTGCCTCAGTGCTCCGTTTGCATTAAACACTGCAAGTTGCTTTTCTAGCAGGTTTGTCAAAGAAAGGAAACCATATTTTATTAGTTCTGGACTTAGTACAAAGCAGGCCTGTATGTCCAACCAGAGAAGGTGAGGACACATTGCAATAAACCCCTATGTAAACCACACCAATCCTTGTAAAAAACTGTTCATCCATTGGGTGCTCTGCCTGGAACACGTGGAACAGTTGTATCCTAAGACAAATCATCTGTTACATCAGCAAATATACAGCAACTTTTAGGAGTCCTTTGCCCTGAAAATGTTTCAGCGTAATTCTTGCTGTCAGGACAGCAAAAAGTTAAGTTAAAGTGTGTCAGCCTTTCCCACTGAAATTTCCACCAATAAAATCCCCTGATGAACCATGTGTTGTACCACAGGCATCCCCCCCAGCCCACCTCTCTGCTCTCTCTTTGACTTTGCACTGCTTTGCTCATGCTGCAAGTGGTTCAGGGCAGAGGTCTTGTCATATCATTGTTCTATGTCAGGCCAACCCTGACACTGTTTGAAAAGGCCACCTTGCTGCCTGAATCTATCACAGCTCTCACTACAGCCTCAAAGGTACCAGTATTGCAACAAACACCTCTGATGGGAAATTCCACTGCTGCTCTTCCAGGAGATTCACAACCTCCCTTGTAAAAGAGACACATCCATTCACAGATGCCTCAGGGACCCTATTGCTTCACACCATGATGTTACAATCCCAGAGGAGGAAGTATAGGATGACACTGAAAGATTTTGACCTTGTGGAATCTTTTCATGACATTCTCAGTCACAAGGCTGATCCCAAGGACCTGAGTTCCTTAGAGCCCAGACTGATGAGATCTATCGTGCAGACAAGGCTTCTTTGATTCAATACATAAAATTTGGCTCAGCTGGGGAAAGGGCTGGTAAGGGAGCCAAGACAACAAGCAAATCCAATTATTTCAGAGAGAAAAAGCAAAGGCAGAACAGGCACTTCAAGGAATGCACTAAGTGGGTGGAAGACAACCTACACAAAGTAGCCAAAATGTAGTTTGAGTGGCAAGGGAGGGGCATTAGGTGGCAGGATAGACAGTCAGATTAAGGATGAAAGGACTTGACTCATCCAAAACTAGCCTGGACAAAGTACTAGAGAACATGCTGCAGGAGAGTTGACATCAGGAGGATCATCATGTTCTAACGGTGCATTTCTACCCTAGACTGTCTCCCAGTGTCTTATTCAGCTGTGAGGGAGAAGAACACAAGAGGATAATGCAGTAAGATTTTGGGGAGTGTTTGGGGCACATGATAAACTCACTGGAAAACTACTAGCTTGTATTTCTAAGATCTGCACAAGATTTTGGGGGAAGCCACTCAAAAGATTCTGAAAAATAATTTCATGAGTAGACACATAAAACTGCTTTGGAGAAAAGCAGGCTGTAGTTGTACACAACTCAAATAAGCTTGTGGGTGTTGTCCTTAAACTCACCATGCTAGGAATAACGCACCTATTCAAGTGTGGGGAGACCAAAAATCAATCCTATGTCTTCAAGAGGGTACATGACCCATAGCTACCACTTACAAGTGAACATCTTGAGCATCAGAGTAGCTCTTCCAAATGTTGCTTTGAACCTCTGTTGCTGCCATTATGCCAATGTGCATAAATGATTTAACATGTGGTCTAGCAGAGAGAAGAACCAGATGTGCTCATTTCCAGGGGAATGTCCTGACTCTACCGGAACAAAGTCATTCTCTTGTGCACTCTGTCTCTGTGACTAATTCAGTGTTTTATATGATGTGGAACAACTCCAATTGGAAGAGCTGAGGAAGAACCAAAATACCCTATAGTTGTGGTGCCCATAAAGCAAAGAAGTAGAAAGAGGGGTTCAAATTAAAGAAAATAAATAAAGTATGAATAAAGTATGAGTTTCTCATATCCTATGCGAGAATTATATCCCTTAAATATTGATTAGAGAAGGCAAACTTCTAACACCTCCAGCTCGATTCTGCAAAACCAGATTTTTTTCCTGTTTTTATTGAAGAAAACTCTTATTTCTTATTTCTGGTTTCATTCAACATAAAAGGATTTTATTTCAGCTTTTGGTCTCTTTAAGGCTTTTGTTTCAGCAAGAAAAACTGAAAATATTTAAAGATTGGGCTCAGTCTGATCTTCTTTCCCAGATTTTTCACTTAGGTTGCCAAACCAAAAGAATGGATCGTCCCCCATGACCCTGTTCACAGTAATCCCCCCTCTGCTGTGACTGCCAGCATAGATAGAACATGTTGATAGCTCCTGCATGCTGGATGCTTCCCACAGCTTCCATGTACCTATCCTGCCTACAGGCACATTTAACATTTTCTATGAAAGGTTTGACCTTGCTGTCCTAAGCCTCAACTTATTTTTCCATGCTGGATGCCTTGTTTTTGATTTTTTTTCTAAAGGTTTTTAGGGAAAAAGGAATTGAGAGAGGTATTTTGGAAAAAGTGTATTTTGACAGTACTAGCAAATTCAAACGATAATTTTGTTGGCATGAGAACCACCTTTTACGAAGAGGGTGATGAAGATTAGCAAACAAGTGCTCTGGAGGACAAGGGAAAGTCTTTCTCCTGATCATGAAAATGCTTAGCAAAGTCAGAAGTCTCTGAAAATACTGTTTACCCATAGTCTTTATGAGAAATGAAGAGTCCTTCTTCACTGAGCACGTCCCAGCCCAAATCAAGCTCTGCCCCAAAACAGGGCAGAAGTAGCTAAGGAGTGGTTTTTCCTCTGATCATTCCTCTGAGAGGTGAGGAATTGCTATGTCACCAGGCACATCAGGACTAATGGCAAGGAAACTCTCCAGCGCTCTCAGTGTTTCTGCTGGAAGCCAGACCATGTGGAGGAGGAGGAGAAGGAATTTTCCAACTTGAATGAAGGGGAGGAGAGGAAAGCAGAGACAGGCCAGGATGAGGGGAAGACAGACACACAGAAAAACAGGATGAAAGGCAGATCAGATGCCAAAGCTGGGACAACAAAGGGCAAGGAGACTGGAGAAACACATTTCCACAGCCTTAATATCCACATGCTGTCAGACGGACATTGGGAACCTACTGGCATGGGAGGCAAGCAAAGAGGGGCCCCCAAGACTGCCTGGATCCAGAGGATAACACCCCACCACTGCTGTGAGCTCTTCAGCTCACACACACATTGTGCTGAGAATCAGGGGGTGCCAAGTACCATAGCCTCCACCTGCCTAACAGGATTAGTCCCAAACCCAAGTAAATTACCTGGAAAAAATACCCTCTGCACTCAGAGATGAATGACATTGGGCATACAAAACTTTGGAAATTGCTGCACAGAAACTATGCCGTGCTAATTTGGCCCCAGCATGTGCCTGCCTCACAAAATGAATGTGTAATCACAGGATCACCTGCAGTTTTTCTCCAGCAAGACCTCTGCCCTGCTCAGTCCTCAGGATGGTTCTGCTCACTGAATGCAGCATTAGTCATCATTTCTTTTCATTATCATTCAACTTGCTTCCCCCTTCTCTCCTACTCTCTTCCCCTTTATTTAGTATGCTCCATCCAATTACTGCCAGCATGGATAACTGGAAGTACCTAATCTTACTGTCCACCACTCTCTCAATCTCTGATGTGCTTGGCCTCACATTTCTGCAAGGCAGGGAAGTGCTCCCCTCCATACAGCAGATGGGGGATGGAGGTTCAAGGAAGTAGAGATTTAACAGTCATAGACAAAACCTGCAAAAGCAGGAAGCTGAACATGGGTCTTCGATCACAGCTCCCAGGCTGAACTCCTGCCCAAAGAAATCCTTTCTCTCTCCTGACCTGCAAGAACAAATTTTTGTCTCTTACTGAAATTGTTTCTGGTGTTCATCTGTGGAACTGGAATGCCTGGCAAGCACTGAATTCATTACATTCTTCATAGGATAACTGGAAGAATGTTCTTCTGAACAGACATAGGAAAATGAATGAAGAAAAAGTTCAATCTGGATGTCTACTTCTTGTGAGTTCCCATCTCAAAACTTGCAGAACCCAGTCTTCCAGTCCACTTAGTCCTGTGGAGCACAGAGGTATGCACAAGGGAATTCCTCCTGACCTCCTCTTGGTGCTGGGAACACAGATCAGACTTCAGATCTTGAGCTGGGCATCCAGAAAATGAGGAACACGAAGTCACTTGCCAGATGAGAACTTTTTAGCTTAAGACTGTGGAATAGCACTGAGAAAAAAAAAGAGTAATAGAGGCAGGAACAGGACCCAATTCTCCAGAGCGACATCTAACAGGCTTCACTGTAAGACTACTGTGATTTTTCTGCAATTACCTGTCTCATTCATCATAAACTTTCCAATTTTAACAAAGTGGAAGTCCTATAGGCAAGAATCTACTTTACTCCATGCTCCTGATTCATCCCCCAAACACACTGAATCTCTGTGCAGTGAATGAGGCAAGCACACTCTGTTAAAAATATGTATGATTCTTCAATTAGATATTGCATAAAATACACATGTGTAACAGGGGCAAGGCTAAAGTACAGAGATATTTCTTACATTGTGTGTGCTAGATTTTACAGTTAATGAGGTCTCCTTAACTATAGGTTTGTTTTTACTGCACTGTATTGGCTTGTATGTCAGAGTCTACAGCAGTATCTGATGCGTAACATGTACGTTGCATATGATCAAAGACTTGAATGTCATCTTCTTGCCTAGAACAATGACTGCCTAAAGCAGCAGGAGCAGAAATTATCTAAAGGTAGAGTTAAACAAACCTCCTTCTCCCCTCTGGGGAGAGTAAGCAGTCCAGGTGAACAAGGCAGGAGGGGAGAACAGCCTGCTTTGTGCTAGACGGGCAGAGAGCTCCACATAAAAGCAGAGGAGCTTTGCAGAAGCATGTCCTGACTCCCATCACTGGAGACTTAATGATGGTAATTCCCAAAGGATGATGCATGCTGACAGGCTTTGACACAAACTACCCCAGGATAATATTAATATGTATTAAAGGCTCAGGCAACTTTATTGGGACAGGCTTGATCAGTAACACATTTCAACAGAGCGAAAAACACACGCACAACCTCACCTTGCTTTGGGAATGTTTTAGAGACAAACAAGGTCAATCTGTGATGAACTGCACACTTGGCACAGCTCAGACGTTGGACCAAGAACCTTGGATGCTCCATCACAAATACAAATGTCACAGTGGGGCAGTTTATGTTGGAGTCTGTCTGCATGATCAACATCCTTAACCCTCCAACATAGGGCAAGACACCTTCTGCACAGCCTTTCTCCGTGCATCTGGAACATCTACCCCTTGGAAAGCAGAGGAGAGGTGCTTAGCAGGCAATGTGGGGGCTCTGCAGTCACAGCACTGGGGGAAGGGGGAGTGGAAGAAAGAACCGCAGAAGCCTTTGATCATGTGTAATGTTAATTCAAGTGTTACACATCAGAGACTTTGCCACAGTAACTAGCATATAAACAGGAGTCTAGTGTTAACAAGAAGGAGTTCTTGAATATGTTTGTACATTTCTGAGTTAAAGCAATTTCCCTATTCAACAATACATGACACAGCGGAAGGAGTTCAGAAATAAACCAGCCTAACATGCTTAGACCTTTAATAGAATTTAGCTTCTTAGAACTAATTAAATGTTACTTAAATGGGAAAAAAAATTCCAAGTACTTGGGAAAGGTGCCAATTTGACAGCTCTGGAGAATGAAATAATGTAATCATCCCCAGAGCATGGGCAGCAGCAGGACAGGCTTCCCCTACTAACATGCCTCAAACGTGACCTGGAACGACTGTTGATAGAAATGGGGCGTACAATCTCTCTGGTCTAATGACTCCTCACTTTTTCTGCTGAGACTGCTAAAACAGTTCCCGCTGAGTACCAGCTGTGCTGGTGATATGGACACCTGTCTGGTTGGAATGGTGCTGGGACCTGCCAAACTCCTGTCATCTGCTAACCCTCCACCAGAACCCAGTGGCTCCCAGCTCATGGTTCAGCCTGGGCAGCAGGGGCTGATAGACAGCAGCTCTCCAGCCTGTCCCACCCTGGACACGCTCCACTCCAGCCCATGAGATGTAAAACAGGAGGTACTGTGTTTAGTCTGCAGGTTTGGGCTCTCACTGCACCAAAGCTTAGACTCAAGAGAAGCCAGTCTCTGGCTGCTGCAGAGTTGAGGCCGGGATTTTTCAGGCTTTTATTTCTCCCCTAAGATAAGGAAAAAGTCCACAGGAGAAAAAGACTGCCATGTCTCCTCTTCTCCACAGTTCCTCCTTTTACTCGTCTTTGCAACATGCCCCTGCATTGCAGTAATGTGCTTTCAGCCACAAATTCTCCTTGGAGCTCCTTGCTGTGCCTGGGGTCCCAAGCAAGGGAGGAGGAAAATCCTCTCTGGGCCTTGCTGTGAAAACTTATCAGGCCTTGCCAACTCAGCCAGCTCAGGCTGCAATGGACTAAACCAAACACAGGTCGCCGCCTTGGAAATTTTCTGCACAACTACTTTTACTTCTGAAGCAAAGCGACATGAACCTCCCCTGCTCCCAACACCACAAGGAAGGGCTGAGCATGGATCAAGTCTTCCATTGCATACTAAGCCAAGAGTCTCAGACACTCCCACATCTCACAACTGGGTGCTACTCCTGTTGTCCCAGGCTGCTTTTAGCCTTCTCTCCTCCCCTATTCAGCCTGTCCTCCTTTGTACTCAACACAGGACAGGGCAGGGGCCAGCAGCAGAGCTGATTATGTCAGACAGGAAGATCCAATAAATTGGCCTTGTGTAGGAGACAAGCAAAGGAACTTGCTTCTGCCTACCATCTGAGCCAGCAATTCTTCACCTTTCCATCCCACCTACTCCAAAAGTCTTACACATTTTTCAGCACCAAAATGAGAGGCAAGAAAATATCCAGGTTCATTAAGGGTTAACATGTCTGAATGGTGACATAATTATTGCCATTCTTCACTGTTTAGAGGTTACCTGACTACTCTACACACCAATATATTTCAAGATGTGATGTAAATGCAAACAAACACTCATGTTTGGAGTTAACACAGTCACAAGATTCTGTGTATCATGTGTTGGCAAGCACAGGAACCCACAGCAAATGACCCACCCTTAAACCTGACTCTTTGCTGTTAATCATTACAGGAGCATTGCACTTTCCAGTCAGAACAATCAAAGCATGCAGGCTTTTTGAAAATCCCTACATGAGATGGTTCTGGCCAAGATCAGCTCCTTTATAAGTCATACAGATTCCAAGGTATGATGTCCTCCAGATATATGAATGCTGTCTGCAGAATGCCTTGAAAACAAGCCATTGGAAGGCTAACTGCAACACTGCAATGCTGAAACAACCCCCTGTCTTCAAAACAGAAGGGAAGGCAGGAATGCTACAGTTACAGTGAAGGCAGGGACATACTGCACACATAGTCCCTCAGAAATGGGCTTTTCTGTATTAACACATTCCAAGATTTTTTTTTTCACAATATGCTTATAACCATAAAGAAATTCAAGGGTAGAACAGTGCTACACTGTCAGATCATTAGTGCATCACTGCTCTAGGGCTGACCCTCAACTCCAAGCAGATGGGGATTTTCCAGGGAAAATCTGTGACACCAAAAAACATGTGGGTGCAAAAATGTGTGGGTGCTTCAAGCAACCACAAGCTTTTGTCAAAGAATCAATAGGAAAGAGCTAAAACTGAACGGCATTGCTCTCTGTGCTGCTCTCCTGTTAGGGATGATGTCAAACTGAGATCTTGGCTTTGCAGGATGACAGTCCCACAGCTTTCTAGCTCTTCTGCCCTGGCTCCATTCTTGTTTAGGTCATTCCACTCTGCCTCCCCAAATTCCTTTCTGGAAGAAATCAAGAATAAATACAGCCTGTAAAGTGTTCACTGACTTCAGGAAATGGATACTACTGTATTCACAGATGATTTCTGAATTTTCCAGTCAGTTATCATTTTGAGTTCCACTAATATAAATAGTAACATTTCACCATTATCTTTTGAGGCCATAATTACTGAAAATATTATGCAAGAGCTATGAGAGATGTTGCAGCAGAAAATACAGGTTTGTTACACTTTTAAACAACATAAGCCCTTAGCAAGATAATTTTTAGGTCATAGTAAAGGAGGAAAGGGGAAAAATAGGAGGCAGGCTTTCTCACTTGTAACCAAGGTCCGTGGGCTGCATAGGGGTGCTCCTCTGTAGCAAAGGCTCCTTCTACTCCCGTTGATACAAATGTGATTGCTGTATCTCCTGTAATACTTTTATATGTAAAGTGCCGTCCATGTAAGAGCCTTCCCCTGGGGAATTAAACACATGTGCATGAGCTGAAAGGGTGTGCACAGCATTCAACACAAC
This sequence comes from Toxostoma redivivum, assembly GCA_013397375.1. Lineage (NCBI taxonomy): Eukaryota > Metazoa > Chordata > Aves > Passeriformes > Mimidae > Toxostoma > Toxostoma redivivum. The sequence goes on from VXBI01009300.1 coordinate 909,518, forward strand.
AATGGAGATACATCATTATTGTTTCTGCCATCAGCATGGGAAACTATTTGGAAGATAGCAAGTATTGATTTTTCAGGAATATAAGAATTATTTGAATTATTAGCTCCAAAAAGCAAGTGATAAGCCTCCTTCTGGGGCAGTGAGCTACCCTTCAGTTTCCCCTTAATCTCAGGACCTTTTTACAGAGCTAGCAAAAATCTAAATCCCACTTTATGCTTATCCCCACGATGAGGTGCTGATGTGTGTAAAAGGCAGGGGACAGCCAGTTTTCCAGCAAGATGGAAACTACAGAAGAGAATCCAGACTCCACATTGTGTGGGAATGTGAAGATGCATTTCTAAGAAGGCTCATTGCTGTGACAATACCTAGTAATCAATTGCCCTGGTGCTTGACAAAAGTCACCTGTATTAGTTAAGCAAATACGTAGAAAACACACATTAATGACTATCAACAGTATTACTTCCCTTTTTTCATTCAATGCAAGAGAAAATCATGGCTCTGGTTTTTCAGCTCAGAGCATCTGTGACACCCATGCATGGCTTCTGACATGCAAGAAGGAAAACTTCAGGTAATGCATTTAGTGCCTGCCAGAGTCACAGTTGCTTGATGAGTTACTACTGGTCAGATGAGATGAGGTAACTGATCAGGACAGACTGTTCACACATTTGTGATGTAAAATAAAATATGTTTGCGTCAACTTTCCCATTGGTTTCTCAACAGGCCCAGGCAAGTGTGCACCTGCTGCTGATAACTCTGATACTACCAACATGTAACTCATTAAGCTAAAGTAATTCAATCACCTACAATCATTTGTCTTGACATGACAGTTCATCTTTATCTTAAGGACTAGAACATTTGCACAGGGATTTTTAAAAATAATGCTGGCTGAAATTATGGAAAACTAGAAGGCAGTGATACAGATACAGACTGAGCCTTCAAAAGACAATGTGTAGAGTATGCACACAATATGTTGCTCCTTCAGTCACGTGACATAATTTGTCTAAAACTCTTGTATTCATAAACTGATTGCAAACAGGTTTTGCACAACCACTTATCTGAGTCTGTAAGTCAGAATGAATAACTTAACGGATTTCTTTGACAGAGTATGTTAAGACATCTCTTTTTTATCACAGGGTTGATAGCATTAGACTAATAAAAAAACCCCTATACTAACTCTGTCCTGCTTCAGCACTCAAAAGACACAGGAGGACGTAAAAAGAATGAGAAACAATCTTAACATGATGAGCACAGAATCATGCAAAGTATCATCTGTTTCTAATGTCTTTTGGCAAAAATATCTAAGCTCTGGCCTTTACAGACCCATTGCATGCATGTCTATATGGTGAAACAATGCCACAAGGCAAAAGCAGCATGTTAGCACAGGCTGTGGAGGAGGATGGCTTCGCTCACCTTAGACAGAGGGGGATGAGCGCTCCGGACTCCTGGTTAAATTTCAGGTGCACGCTCTCCAGCTGCCTCGTGCGGATCAGCTCATGAGGAATGATGGCTGCTGAGCTCTCGCTTTCCAAACTGTCCTTACGGCTTCTGAGAGAACAGGCAAAACGCACATAGTCAGGATTCCAGTACTGTGTGCTATTTTGAATGCAAATATTGAAGGATACAGGAAAAAACTGTTATGAAGACAAAGACACATCTGAGTTTCCACCACTCCTGCAGAGATATAGCCTCCTTCAGACTACTAATCCCAGCATGCAGCTCTTCACCTTGATTTGACCTAGGATCTGAATTGATGCATATACATGTTACATCCCTTCCCAGTATTAAAAAAAAAAAAATTCTAGAAAGAGCTGCTGCAAAACTAAAGTCTCCAAAACTCCAAACACTATAAAATGGTTTGGAAGAATTACCAGGTGTATCCTCCCTCCTGCTTTTGCTTTATCTTCAGGATTTTTTAGGCAGAGGCCTGCAGGAAAGACTTGTCCAGTCCTTTGTACCTTTTTTTGCACAGTTCAACTAAAAGGCTTTGAGAATCTCCTGGTTCCACCAGCATTTAAGTGCAACAGCCAAAAGACAGACTCTCCATGTGACAAAAAGATTCTTTTCCCTTTTAAGTTGGGCTGCTTTAGGACAATGGTAGCTTTGCTTTCTTATTCCTTCATTTCTGCAAGACCAGCATATTCTGGAGCTACAACACAGTTACGTTGTTACATGATTAGGAACTCTGCCAGACCAAATCCTCTAGATAATAAAACGATCTATCTCAAAATACTTGACCATAAACACTTTATATGTTCAAAGAGCACCAGCATGATCCCTTACTTGACAGTCTGGAACAAAGAATAAAGGACAGGATGGGTTATGACTTTAATGGATGACATGAACTGATGAGAAGTGTCTGACAAGTGATTTATATTTTTGTCACCTGGCATTCCACAAGAATGTAAGAGGTAAGATTTTGTTAAGATAGTTTCTACAGTACAGAATGTCCAGAGAAGAGGGACAGGGAAAGCAGGAGGGCACCGAGATTCCACATTTCAATGTACCTCTATTGTGCACAAGAACCCAAAGTTAAACACGGCTATCAAGCTGTGGCTCCATTTGAGAACAGTGCTAAAACAAGTCTGGATCCTTCCTCTATCCAAGCTGAACTGTCTTTAATGTACATCTGGAAATGATTGTAAACAATCAGCTTCACCCTTGTGAGCTGACCTAGATGACACCTTTACTTGATTTTACCTTTGAGGGCTGTCCCAAAATTACTCCCATCAACCACACACATAGTGCAGTTCAGTGTGAATTCCAGTGCAGATCAGCCTGCTGCTTCTGCTGGGTCACCTACGCCCAGGTGACCTTCACTCATGCTGCTGAGCTTCCCACTCTGAAACAGCTAAATTCTGATATCTCATGGTCCAACCTGCAAATACACTGCATGGCCAGGTCAGAGACATGCAGAAAAAAGATACCAGAGCAGCTCAGCTCTCTGCAAGATAAAAACTGTAAAACATTTTCTTCTTTAGCAACATACAAAGATAGCAATGGATCCAGCAGGGACATGGTAGGTCAAGATACAGTTTATGCACAGGGTGGCCTGATGGACTGGCAGTCAGCAGAGTGTAAATTTAGTGGGTTAACCCTGAAGCAAAAACACAACACGCTTTGTAGTCTATGTGTGGCACTTAAAGTTGTGTTTAATCTACTTCAGCAAACATTTTATAGCTCTTTCTAGGTGGGGTCTTCAAAGAGTGGAGCAGGCCAGCATTTTTCAGGCCGATTACTTGAGAGGTGCAGTTACAGTTGATTAATGATCAGTTGACCTTAAGCTAAGCTTTGTCTCAACTTCCTTATCAGATCTTATATACACAGTGAGCTGTGGGAAAGTCAGCCTGTGGTCTATAGCTTCCAATCATTCATTTATCAGGCCCTACCAAAAGGGTCAGCCATTAGCAATGCATGATTTTCAAGCAAGCCATAAACTTGCACTCCTAAATGCAGTTCCAGAGTTTAGGCACTGTGGAGTGGATCAGGAGTTTTACAGCAATGTTAATGCTACAGGCAAGAGACTGCGCTGCTCACCTGGACTGCCTAAGCGTGCCAGGCATGGAGGCCTCCCAGAACAGCCAATCCATGGTGTAAGGTTTGTGCTTCAGCAGGACAGAGAGCTGCAGGACAGCTCCCCACACACCCCTGGGCTCCAAATCCCTCCGAGCTGAAGGTGGGTTTTTAGGTTTTCACCATGCTAGCCAGTACAGCTGCGAGCACAATGGGGCTGCAGTCCGGAGGGGAAACAGCCTCCGGTTGTTAATGCAATAATAGGAATGACGACAATATTCTGGAGGCAAGGGGCAAAGCTTTCTGAGTCTTATTAAAACCAGCAAATGCTGTTTGTCATTACATGCCCAAGAGAAGATGTTGACTAATGTATAACTATCAAACGGAACTGTCATGACTTTACGGCTGTCAATAATTATGACTTCACATTAATAAGTAACCAGCCCTTCTGTCAAAAAGGTGAAGCAAAATGGTAGTTAATACTTTGAATGACATGAAAGGATTAATCCTTTCAACAAAAAGTTTTTCCAAAATACTCATACTCTGTGTCTCTTGATTCCCTTCAGAGGAGCTTATGCAATTTCAGGTATTTAAAATTAAGGGTGAAACTCCCAATAGCAGAAACCAAATAACCTTCTGTCTAAGGCAGACCTTTCTAAACAAGAATTGTGTATTGTGGACTGCACATAACATATCAAGAGGCCACAGTGCCACCACTTTCAGACTTGGAAAAATGTCACATGACATGGGGACTATGAAAGACCCATTAAAATTCTCTCTTTGAGACTAGAAATCCTTGTGCTGACCCTTCCAAAGGGTGATAGCCCAGATGAAGGGTCAACAGGACCTCTAGGTTGTTATTAATAAAAAGCTCATGTCCTAACACATATTGCCATCCACAGCTTGTAGTTTTCAGACTCAGAAAAAAAATGTAGAAACACTTTGCTTTCTAACATTAACATCCCTGGTTTTACGACTGTCAGTCCTGTAAGCCTTTGCTTCCTCCACCCCATCACCAAATAAATCAGCAGCAAGAGTCAGTGGAGTTTTACTTGTTATGACTAAGATCTAGCTGACTATCATGAAAAATGTTGCAAACTTTGTCTATTCCAGATTTAATACTTTGTCCAGCCCCCACAAAAAATTCATGTTTCTCAGCGTCCAGAAAAAACAACTCTGCAAAAGCCAGGGCTGCTGCATTAGGAAAGGCAGCAGATTTAAATGGAAGCAGCATGCCGGAAATGCCCCAGTTTAAAGACTGCACATCTAGTGTTTTGTGAAATTGGAGGGGAGTTGGAGGAGATTAAAGCGCATTTCCCTCTGATTGGGAGCTTGTGGGAGGTGTAAACGTGGGCAGTTGTCAGATTAATTCTTTAGATGATTACATTCTTTTTGTTTCTTTAAAGCTGTTTGTAGTTGAGTTTGATGTCTCCTGTTCTGGGCAAGTGTATTGCTGCAGTTACCAAGGTGACTTTAGCTGACTTTCAACTATTTTTTCCAGCTTCAGTTTCTACCAGTAGTCTGCTTCTGGGTGGAGGAGAGAGGGAGGAAATTATGTTTGTTGTTTTTTTGTTAAGTCTCATGAATGCTGATTAACATGAACTTAACCAAAGCCATATTCGATTTTTTTTCTCTCTTTCTGAGAAAAAGAGGGTGGTTAAGCAATTGTAAAGGTGTCCAGTGTGGCCTGCAGCTTCTCCAGATCTGTCAACAAGGGGGAAGGACCTGAGGAGACTCCACATCTCAATGTGCTGTGCTCCTTCTTGATGTGAGAAGGCCACACGCTGGAACCTGTAGCCTCCCGGGGGCTCTCTCTTTGTATTAAAGAGGAGGGTAGCTGCAACCTGCTTAATTTGATGCCAATTAGCGGCAGCCTGTGGGGATCCTGGAAAATCGCCAATGCAATCACTGGGTTGCACAAAGTTTGGATGTCCCCTCCTATTAAGTCATGTTTATAGCAACTCCTTCTCAAGCAACCACTGGCAGTTATTTTATGGAATTCAAGAATAACCAGCTTGATCGATTAAGAAAGGTTTATTTATTCTTGCATTTGTGCTTTGCTTTATGATCAGAGAGCTTGATACTATGGATCTGTCAAGGAAGGAAGTCTCAGTTCCCCTCCAAGCTCTGTTGCTGATACAGAACATAATTTTGCTGCATTTCCAAGCTACCCTCCCAGGTATCAAAATCACAAAGGACATGCTGTTGGAATCTGGCCATGGCAGGGGCTCTTTCCAGGAGTGGGTGCCCACTGCCTCACTGAAGTTAGTTTCTGTCATTGCTTCTTGCTCCCTCCCTATAAAATTCAGTACTGCGAGTTAGCAAATGCAAACCATCAGTGCAGGCTTGCACAGCTGGGAGAGAAAGGTCGGGCCACTTTTCCTTTCTTCCCCTCCCATCCCCCCCTTCCACTCCCCCTTCTTCCCTTTCCAACCGTGGCTATTTCAAACCTCCTCACTCCCTCATGAAGATATGGTCAAAGATCACTTAAGTGCCAACAATCTTCCAGTCTCTTTCCCACAGTTTCCCTGAAGGGCAAACCAGCAGCTGTGGGAAAGAGCCCTAAGCACCTTGGCACACAGAGTTACAGCACCCGTCAAGAACACACAGAGGCAAGTGCAGAACTGGGGAGGACATGGTTACACAGTTCCTGCCGTGGTCACACTGAGACAAGGCTACCTTGAGTGTTCAGTTTTGGGTGCTCCTCAGCCTGGTTAAACAGGATGGTGACAATGTTCTGTGTTCATTTCCTGGCAGGGAAGGGCTGCTAGGACAATGCCAGTAGCAACAATCTTCTTGCCACTCACATAACCCTTTGGAAAGCTGCATAATAACCACTGTCAGAGCTGGCAGGGGCCAGACTGTTCCAAGACCTGCAGCTGAAGTGGAATTGAGAGATTTAGGCTGTGCCACTGGCACCCTGCAGACTCATGAGCGAAGTCAAACAAGTCTTTTATGCTCCAGGTTCCCTGTCTGTAAAACCAAGACATTTTTCCATGTGGGGACATTGCAAGAATTAAGTCAATGTTTGCAAAGCACTTTTGGATTCTTAGATGGGGAAAGCTATGCAGGAGTGCAAATTATTAGCATGGTAACTGCTTTGCACTTCTACTGACACTGGTTTTCCAGACATTTACTTTTCTAGTTTGCAATCTTGTCACCCAGCACTCAGCCTCACGCTGAGAGACACTCCCTAAAGTATATTGCCTCCCTCCATTCAGCATTCCTGATTCAACCAGGACACCACTGAATGGCGACCCGATGAGAGAGCATGCCTAAATAAGCAGGACTGGATTGGAAACTTACTGCTTAGTGGTTGCAGAATCATAAAGCCTAGCCAGAACCAGACAGCTTCAGAGAATGCTGAAATGCTCCTCTTTATGTAAAGTTTGCCTCCAAGAACTGAAGACAGGAAACCAGCTACAAAGACAACAGCTCCCCTCCACCCAAGTAAAGCAGAATGAAAACCCAGTGCAACTGGGAGAAGCAAAGGGCAGACTTGCCTCCAAGAAAATCCTACATTTTGGTATTACCGTCAGAGCTTCCTCAGAAATGCTGCTGAGATGGAGCTTGTTACTGTGCATTAACCCAGTGCTGCTCCCTGACAGGAGATGTCCGTGTGTCCTATTTACCAAGTCAGAGGAACTACAGAAGCAGTGGACTCCAGCCCTGGAAGCAGTGCCACTATTACTCATGTGCTCCAAACCAGGCATGTGACAGTCTGGGGTTACCCCAGGAGGAATTCTGGAGTGACACAACTCCTCCCTCTTCCCACGAGGGAAGGCCAACCATCTGAGATGCTCAGAGTGCAGAGCTCCAGCAGGTCACTGTCAGGACAGTCCTGCCAGCCCCACCTGCCGGAGGGTTGTTCCCTACTCCGTTTGCCTGGAACCTGCCTTCATTTCCCTGCACAGCTGGAAACTGTTCAGGGCTGGATGGAATTAGCACATGGCCACAGGGCTACCATATGTTCAGGTTTCCCTAGACTCAACCTGTCTTTCTGCCTAGAAATTGAATGCAGATGGGACTTGAGGTCTCTGTGGGTCCCTGGACAAATGACCACTATACATAAGAGACCAGCATGATTACCTGGGAAATCCCAGAAAGAAATACGAAAGTCAGGCATGTGAACCATACCACTTGATCCTTCTTGAAAACAGGGAGAGTTATAAACAGCAGAGATATGATGGAAAAGCCTTATCAAAGTAATACAGACTTGAGAGACCCTTTTCTATCACTCAAACCTCATGTTCAGACACTGGGGTGTGCGTGGGCAGTACCTGAATTCTGGCACAATAAAATGCAACAATTACAGATAATTTTAGCTTCAACACATGCAGTAACACAGTGCGCTAGCCCTAGGTTTCTACTCCATGCCTCAACTCACAGAAGAACAGTCTGAGTCAGCCAAGAGGCAGAAAAACATCAATTTCAGCAATGCTGTATGATCAAGGGGGCCCTTGAGGGGTGGAAAAGGTCAAGAATTCCCCATCCCAATGCTGGCTCTTACTGCAACTGTGGCAAATTAGCTCTGCTGTCCTAATCTGTAACACGGAGATACTACTCACCTACCACACAGGAGAGCACAGAGCTAATTACCAGGGACAACCAAAGACTCGGCCCCAGAAATTATTACATCAAGAAATTAAATAGTGATCGAAGCAAGACTCCACAAGTGTCACTGAACTTTGACATCTAGAGCTTCCAGCCCACTGAGGGCTTGACAGCAGCAGTGTTTAGTCTGACATTTAAACATCCCCTACGGGTAACAGCTCCCTGTATCCAACAAGAGTTAATGTGCACAATTCAGGAGACTGGGAGCCTTGCCTTTCTGTGTATCTCAGCAGCACCTACTAAGCTGATAGGTCCTAAGAAACAAATAATGCACCACTGAAACACACACTGGTATTCATACACATCTTTATTTTTCCAAGTAGCAATTGAAAGTATTCAGTTACCTATGCTCAAAATGATTAGTCATGTTTCCAAAGATTAATTCACATGTTCTTTTGCTAATATGTACGAACTGATTTAATGGCTGCTTGTGAACTGAGCCAACAGTCATTTTGAGAAACAGATGTCCAATGCAGTTTTAAGCTTTAAGTGTGCTTTTATTCATATCCTTAGGAGAAAAAGGGCTACACAGTCTACGGTAATAACACTAATGAATCAAAGTACTACAGCTGCCCAGCAGGGTTTTGACAGAAACCAGCTTTTTCTCAAAGGAACTTTTTTTTAGGACTCTGGGACAGTGAACAACTGGTAATATGCATGCTTAACATGTAAGTATATGCTTTGTTGGAGCCAAAACACTGAATCAAGTCCTATCTACAACCAAATAATGTGAGTTTTTTGCATAAGCACTAAAAACTGTAACTATACAAAGACTGGGAAATCTATACGGAATCTGGATCCTCTACATTTTATACAAATAAATATTCAAAAGTTTGACTGTTTCTGATACTATTTGTGATGCTGAATGCAGAACAGGTTGTCTGCTTTAAACCTTGAGAGATTTTTGTGTGTGGGTGGTAGGGTTAGGATAAAAGAAATGGAAGAAAGCTACTAGGAAAGCAGTTGGTGGTTACAAATCCATGATAAATAAACAGCACATTCCTCTTCTGCACAAAGCCCTTAGAGTCTGTGTCAGACTTTAACATCCTACTGTCAGTTGGGTGCAAATTTGACAGCCTGGGGTTCTGCAGTGTTCCCTATGGAAAGCAGATTTGAAACAATTTGCCATGCCCCAAGAGAGTGTTTCTGTCAGGTTTCTAAAGAACTTCTAATGCACAAGTTATTCACAGGACCCTTGCAAAGAACCACAGGTTTGATATTTTATGATCTGGTGTGCAGAGTGCAGGATACGATTACACATAAGCCTGCTTCCCATCAGCCAGCACCTCGTAATCATTAACACATTTATCCTTGTGGTGCCTCAAGAAGATGACATTGTTATTAGTCCCATTTTATAGATTCAGCACTGAAGCTCAATAGCTAAATGATTTGCCTTTGATTATGCAAGATTAACAGTGAAGGACACACCTGAGTCCCAGCCCTACCAGGCCCAAGCAATGCAAGCAAGGATCACACCAGAAGGACTAGATCTATGTGCAGAATTGTCTTTCATCTCAAGTGCTCAGAAGTCATATGAAAGAGTTATATCTGCACTGGGTTTGTGCCTTTTGTGTCTCAGCCTTTACCCCTGCAGGTACCTGGAGGGAGCATGGATGTAGACACATTACTGCATGCAAAAGTGAGCTCCTAAGTTACATTCCTGTGCAGCAGCTGGAGATGAGAGTCTCCATATCATGCTCTTGTACTTACTGCACATTGAGCAATTTTGCTCAAATGCATGAGACATGCTGAGACAGTGTACTGAAGAGGGCACAACAAGATCTTCCTCTTCTGCTTCATCTATACCACACTGTTTTGGAAAATGTGTTGACCGATCTGTTTTAGCCACAGTAAGGGTAATCATCAGGTCTGACTTAAGTACTAGTTAGTCAGAGGTTGTAAGTAAACACCACTTTCCAGCACAAACCACCCCTTTTGGTATGGTCAATGCATTGAACAAGTCCCATTGTATCTGCTACATGGAGAGGAGAAGCAACTGCACAAGTAGAAGACCTTTCCCAAACTTCTCTCAAAGCAGCTAGTAACATGGAGGAAGAAAGTATTAGGACACACTGCTGTTTTAAACTGACATTTTCCCTATCCCTTCAATAGTATCACGACAGTAACACAGATGACAGCTGTCTTTCCTTAACTGAAGTGCTTATGGAGAAACAGCCTACCTATCAGTTTCCCCAGTGGTAACCATAAACTTCAGAGAAATGTATTGACCTACTAAGAGGCAAACTTTGGGAACCAGCCATTCCAACCACTCATGCTTCAGACCGGGTGGGTGTGCAGCTGCTGCAGGTAAGAGAGATTTGCAACAAAGAGCACTGTCACAGATGTGAGGCTCTGAATTTGACCTGCCTTCCTCTATCTCAGAACAGTTAAAAACCCAGGTAAATATTTGTGTGCTTCATCTTAGACCTCTGCTAACCTTTCACCACTCTGTCTCAAACATATCTCTGTTTATCTCACCCTGAATAATGTAAAGCTCTCTTATCTAAGCAACAACTGCCTCTCAGCATTAAGGCTTACCCATCCTTAAGGCTTACCTGCCTCCTTGACCTGATGTGCACCCAAAATGTTTGTGGTCACCCTCAACCCCTTGAGCTTACACTGGACATTGTAGATGCATGCAGGAGCCCAGCATGTGTGAGAAAAGCCCAGTACTTTTGAGCTCTCCAAGGTGGGGTGTGATTTGTGCAAATCACATGGTATAATTTTGTATTGTTTTTCAGTGGGGCCAATGTGACCAACCTGCAGGCAGAGAAATACTACTCTACTGAGATACTACTGAGTCAGATCAGAATTCGACTCCATGTAATTACTATATGGCAAAAGTAAGATTATTCCTAAAGCAATAATAAAGTCACTTTAATATAAGTACCTACATCTCATATTGCATATTAGCAAAAAGCATCAGCAATTGACACACAATACTTCCCCCAAAGGATTAGGCAACTCATGAACATTCATGTATTATGCAAATCAGAAGTCACCCACAAAATGGAACAAGAAAGGACAACAAGAAGAAATATTTTTCTCATGAAATGTTTGGATCAAGAATGAAGCAGGAATTGGAACAGACCAGGGTGCTGTCTCAGCCTGGCACTACAAGGAAGCACTGATTTCATTATGATCTTTACTCTTGAAAGCAGAAGGCATGGATGTTCATCAGAGACTAAGAAACCAAAGGAAATACCAAGAAGAAAAACTGCAGCAAAGATGCATGTCTTTCTGCATCATTTAGATGAAAATATGAAAATTGATGGGAAGACACTGAACTAGCACCTAAAGCCTAAGAGGGAAGGGGAGAAGCCCAGAAAAACAGAAGTGCAGATACTACAGATGGCTTGAAACCACAGGTAATTTCCTAGATGCACTTAAGTCAAAAGTTACAAGAGATATGAGCCACCCTAGTCCCACTAAAATCACCTGTTAGACTACTGCTATTAGAGACCCAGGTGTTATTGGCATGTAATTACAGAACCCACCTGTTTTAGCAAGACAAGATCAAAGTTACTCAAAAAGAAAAAACATCAACATTTTAACCAAAAGGTTTGTAATTATGAGCTTGAAAACAAAATACTCAGGAAAAAATATCAGCAGTCACCTATGCCACGTATCTCTACTAATACCATAGCACTCTTCAGCACAGTACTTTTTATAGGGATCAGTCCAGTCTGAATTCAAACACCAAAGACCATGAACAGCAGGTTCTACAGAACAGTCAGAGCCACTTTGCATTAGCACAGTTTGTCCAAAACCCCTCTTAAACACTGCCCTCCTGAAAACTAGCCCATTTATCCAACCTGAACAACTCTTCTCTATCCTTGCACTTTGCAAGTATTCACTGCCAGCTTTCCTCTCCCCTTGCCAAATCTTTTCCCACCAAGCTTTAACTTTGTTTCTCATGCTGAGCTCTTTAGCCTCCCTCTGCCACTATGTGAATGTGCAGGGTGAAACTCACGGTGCTCGGTCGAGGTTCAACCCATTCTGTCTTTGTGCATTGATTGGAGGTAGGACAGGTTTGCTGTTAATCTCAAGCCCTCTCCGCAAAGTCTCCCTGATTTGCTCTGTATCTGCAAAGAGAATTTTTTCAACATGGTTTAGAATCCCCAGAAAGAACACAGACATAAAAAAGTATCAGGTGTGTTTCATCTGAACTTTTCCCCTTTCAGAAAGAAGCAGAGAAATGTTATGGGGAAACACTTAACTGCACTTCCTGAACTTCCTTAAGAATTTTTTCGCTTTATAACGTCTGCCTGAATTCCCTTGTTTGGGCTTCATTGTTATGTCAGGCAAGGAGAGCTGGAATCTTTGGTACTGAGTCCTCCTGATGAAGAAATTCTGAGTAGTTTTGTCATATTTGCATAAATGAGGTGTTTGTTGGTTCATAGAACCAACCTCTCATAGAACCTCCTGACACTTCCAAGCCTTTGTACTGGAAATCATTTTTCCCGTTAGGCATAACAGGAATTTGTTCCTTTCCTAAACTAATGTATGAAGGTTTCCAAGTTTTTTGCAATTGGCTTTGGAAATCTGTTGATTAGTTTTACAACAAGATTCACAAAGGGAGGGATTTTTATGCAGGGCAACCTTTAGCCTCAAGCTCACATCTGAAAATAAGCTGTAAATGATGCAGTTCAGATTACTTCTGCCTTTTTCTGAAATGTCTACTGGCCAAATACTTTCAATAGGAAGCTTTCCTGCATTTCTTAGAAGTTTCCTCATCTATTTTTGAGAAATGTGAGAATTAAGTAGAGGAAAAAAACCCTAATTATTTCAAAATCTTTTGAAGGATATACAAATTTCATCACGTATACCTCTCTTGGGCTTTTCATTTCAAGGCTGAGGCAAAACAGCCCTTTCAGGTCCACTGCAGCTCAAAATATATGCACAGAAGCCAGAAGAAATGCTGTATGCATTTAACTAATTATATAATGGATTTAAGAACAAGTAAGATGCCATTCCTGTAGAACTCATTGTTAATTCCAGGAAATCTCAAGCCCTCAAATTTTATGTTGCTTCATCCGTTTGAAAGGTAATATGCATAATTTCAAACCTGTGTAATGGCTATGGCATCTCTACCCTGAGAAAGCATCTCACTGCAAAGAGGAACTCCATGTTTTTTTAATTCTTCTTTCCAGAGTTCTGTATTTGCACGAATTCCTTGAGTTCAGCTGCAGCAATGTGCAGTATCAGTCCAGCTTGCCTCCCAAGAAGGTATAATGTTAATAAGGAAACAACCTGGGAAAATGAAATTGCTTCACCTTACAGGTGTTTACAGTCCTGGTTTCAGCAGGTGCTCAGTTTAACTTTGCAGATTCAGATTACAATTTGGCTAAATACTGAAAGAAACATTTAGACAAAATAATGACAAGAACTCTTTTCCTTTCTCCTGCCTTCTTCAAAGCAGCCAAATTCCATTTTACTGCCCTGAGACATACCAAGCCTCTCAATGTGGAGAGGAGTTTGGGCTGTGTGGAGTTTGTTATGAACTCGAAGAGGCAACATGACTCAGTGCACTGCCCAGACCCACCAGAACAGAAGCTGAAAGGCCATGACAGTGACTTGTCCCAGGACCTCTTACCTTTCCCAGAGAGCCGCCGAGGCTGGGTCCCAATGCAAATGCTCCTGCTGTCTTCATCATCCTCTGGTGGCCGGCTCAGGTCATCCCAGGCACATTTGGCACTCACTCCACTCAGGTTTGAGCCATCTGTCTCAATCCCTTTGTCAACTCTCTCCTGCTTGAAAAGATTCAAGACACCAAGATGTTTTTTGAGCGTGGCTTGAGCCTGAGTTGGAACCCACCATTGTGCAGCCCAACCTTCAGCAGCTCCTGCAGATCTCCTTTGTGGACAATTTCCACTCTGTGGACCCTGCGCTTTGCAGGGTTTGTTTGTCAGCAAACAGCAACTGTACATGGAGCCAAATCAGGAAGCCACTCTGAACTAAACAAACCTTTTCCATAGCAAGTTGGTCTGAAATCCCACCCTGTCCCCACTGCTTTACTACGTGGCCCTGGCAGGCATAAAGCAGGGAGAGAGAAAGGTGGAAATCAATGGCCTGGGGTGTGCAGGATTGCTTCTTTCAGCATTAGCACTGATTTACACCAACTTGAAATATTTAAGACACAAAGCACAGCTTGGCAGTCAATCTCTTATACGTTATCTTAATGATAACAAACCCCTGAATAACTAAAGTTCTCTTTCTAACCTTACCAAAGAGTCCCACAATGAAAACAGCTCACAGAGAGACTCATCATTCATATGGGTTCTTGATTTGCAAACTGCCTAGAGAATCACTGCTTCCAACGTGCTGGGTGTCCCATAAAGGACAAACATGCAAGTTTGGACGTGCAAGGAGACGCAGGTCTGCTCCCAATGTCAAAGCTTTCGCACAGCTTTCTCTATTGGCAAATAAACAAACTCCCTCCCTTGCAAGCTGGACTTTCCAAGCACGTAACCAGTGTTTGGGTCTCAGAAGGTGTCACACACCAATCATAAGCAGCTGGATGCTCTCAGGCACCAGGCATTTTCTCAAGGACATATGCATCTGCTGCCAGCAAGATTGCACTAAGCTACAGCCAAAACTTCTACAGGAAGTTCCACCTTCTTGGACATGGGCATCAGTCTGAATTTCCACCTGTGACCCACAAGGGGGTAATGTTGAGCTGAACAAACTCGGGGCTGTGCTACACTGAGGAAAGACTGGCATCTCTTCCCTGGCATCGAACCAGCCAGGCTCGCTTCCCCCTTTTCTGAAGGGGTTTTGCCTCTGGTGCTCCTCAGTGGCATCAGCAAGATCTGCGTCTCTCTGCACACGTCTGGGTCACCTCAAAACGCAGGCAGTCCCAAGAAACTTCAAAGATTTGAGGAGAAAGCAGAGTGGTGTTATACACAATGGAAGAGGATCTCTCCACTCCATGTAAGTACCCTCTAGTTTGACATTGCCACTGAAGACGAGAGATTGTGCGAACATTTTGCTCTTTGCAAAATCTGTCCCCAAGAAACAGTTTCCAGACTAAGCCCATATATGCCCCTCCCCCTGCCCAGCTGTGCATGCTGCACCCCGGGAAGGGCATTGCCCGTTCTTGTGACCATTCAAGAGAGGATTTGAGCAGCTCAAAGATAAGCACAAGCATTAAGGGTGTGGTTGCACAGCGGTTTAAGTTGATGTAATTTGCAATGACTGCAGTCCCACCCTCCTCCATGTGTTCCTATCCCTTCCCTTGAGCCAACTATTTTTTTTTTTTTATCTGGATCACCTCCCAAAACCCGCTCTTTGGCCCAAAAGTTGAGATAGGAGCCTGTGGCTGAGTGCAAGACCAGAGCAGTCTTCACTTAGACTTAAGCATTCAAGAGACTGCCTTTCTTCTGTCTTTGTCCCCTTGTTAGGCTCTTCCTCCAGCGTCAGGGGAAACTGGCTTCTTGAAAACGTAATAGGAAAATCTGAGAAATAATAAATCTGCTGTGATT
Organism: Toxostoma redivivum; assembly: GCA_013397375.1. NCBI lineage: Eukaryota > Metazoa > Chordata > Aves > Passeriformes > Mimidae > Toxostoma > Toxostoma redivivum. Next base: position 925,126 of record VXBI01009300.1, read on the forward strand.
TTCTTTTGTTTTATCCTAAACATAAAATTGTTGTGTCACCCAGAAATAGAAGTTGTGGGAAAAGAAATAAAAATACATCCGTTCCTACATATGCAGACAATGCTCTAAGCGAGATTTAGCACGTGGCTCCTTTGGGAACCCTCCACGGTGCTCTGTGAGGACCCAAATGAGCTGGCGTGGGGAGGTGTAACTTGTCAGCGAAGTTATTTTTTATCCCAGTCATTGGGGAATCATGGGAGAGCCACCAAACCTGCTCTTGAGCAGGGAGAAGAAGAGGCCAGAGGGCTGTGAAGCTCTGGTGGGATCTGCTCCCCCATTCCTGCAGCCAGGGCCCCACTCCCAGCCAGACCCTGCGGACAGAGTGCAGAGCCTCAGGGAGGGGGAAAGGACTCTCATCTGCAGCTCAGCTGGCTTGCAGAGCACTTCCTCAGGGGAAGAAGGGCTGCTCTGCTGGCATCCTTTGGAGATCATGGGGAGCTGATGGAAACGAGCTGGCTTAAGACAGCCTAATTTGCATGCCTGTTCCATAATGTTTGCAAGTATTGATGTTAAAGGGGGAAAAGTCCAAAAAACCCCAATCAGTGTAGACTCATAACTCTAGCAATGCACAGTTCTACCCCATCTTTAGCCAGCAAAGATTTGCCTGGACTGAGGGGCTGTTCTTCCTCCCTTGAAAGGGCAGCTTGAACAGGAGGTTGGAGGAGCTCAGGGCAAAGGAGGTTCAGCTCTTTCCTTCCTCAAAGAAAGGATATTTCTGTCCCATTTTCCTCTCAGCATGTGGGAGGGATGCTCTGAGGCTCTAAGTCATTGATCCCTTTTTAAATGAGCCAGAGCACTGCAGTGTGACCTGCAGAGCAGCAACCACAACTCAGGAAATTCAAATCAGCTTTATTCTCTTCTGAGATATCTGCTAAACAGAAGCAAAGCACTGAGAATCAGCACAGAGCTGGGGACCGACAGGAATTGTTTGACAGTGCTGCCAGGGAAATCTGAATGGCCTACAGGGAAGCCTGGCTGAACAGAAAACAACCAGCGTTGCCACAGCGTTAATTGCCGACATCCTGGGATGACATCTTAGTTGGGATCCATTCTCAGCAACTTCGAACAGAAAGTACAGCTGCTGCTGCCAGGGCTGGGTTTAGGCCTCAACCAATTCCCACAAGAGACAATACAGCCTGCAAACAAGCTCTGCCTGCTTCCCAGGCAGACAACATGCTTGCTGGCTCCCAGGAAAGTTGTCCAGCTTCTCTGCCTGCTTCCTCCCTCCCCTCTTCCTCTCTACCACTGTTGCCTTTCTGGTCTCACACACCCTCTACCAACACCAAGAAAATGACACTTTATCCTTTCCCCACTATTTAGAGCAGGAGGCACATGACAAGTCTGAAGCCAGCCTGGCACAGCCTTACTCCCTGCACTCAGCAGAGGCTCTTTGTGGGATTCAGGGATGGATTTTGCTCTATGAATCCCTGGAGGCTGTAGCAGCTGAGCAGAAGGGAGGGTGTGCACACACACACCTGCCCATATGCACTTCTGCAAGGGCAAGAGAGAACAGAAACAGGAATGTGTTCAATGTGAGGAAGTCCGGAAGGACCACAGACATAGCAGCTTTCAGCAGCAGGACACACTGGTGAGGCAGAGGTACTCTTTTATTTGCCTTAACTTGCCTTGGCTGACTCAGATTCCAGTAAGCTGAGCTATTTTTCATTTACAGTAAATTGAAGAAAACCCTGTTATCGTTAGGAATCACCAGTGTCCAGACAACACAAACACCTCTCCAGGAGGGGAGAGGGCAAGGTTCTGGAAAGTCTAAAAACTTTATGAGATTTTCAGTTTTATTAGCTCTCACATTGTGGGACATTTATGGAACATTTTTTTCTGTTTCTCGGACTGGGGTTATTTCAGATGAACAAATCCTTAAAACCAGTAAAAGTAGAATTTGGTTTTGTTTTTAAGCTTTCAAAGTAAAAGATGCTGTGAGGCAACTGAGAATAATCAGATACAGACATGCAGACCATAAGCAAATGCTTGTACAAAACATGCACATTTGCACGTGCCCTACCAGGCTGAGCTATAAGTTCTCTGTTAAAGGCAAATACTCAGTGATTCACTGAAACATGGCCAGCACCACAATGGATTTGTTGGGGACCCATGCACTCCAGTACCATGTACTCCAGCTCTGCTGAAGGGATTGCAGAACTGTCTCCCAAATGCATGGATCAGAAGTCTGTAGTACAGTAACCTCTCCATAGAGGTCCTATTCTTATCTTTAAATTTCAGAAATTAAATTGAACTCTGAAGAAAAAGGTTTAATATATCTTCATGCATAGATTATTAATAACTGCATGTGGTACTTTTGGGTTTCCATCATTTCTTAGTCCATACTAACTACTTGGCCTCAAGTGATATCCTACAGGAATGAGCTACACTGCCACATTTGCTGTGAAAAAATAGTACTTAGTTGGTTTTGAGTTTTCTGCATGTTATATCTCCTTACACTTGCATATAAAAGGAAGGAGGAATTTCCTGGTGTACCATTCCTAATTCATGTATTACTCTATGTCTTTAATCTTCTTTCTTCCTCCTTTCTAAAACATCCAGTCCAAATCTTAACATTTTTTCTCATATAAGAGATTCCATTTTCCTGGTCTCCCTTCTCTATCTTTCTTCCTAGAGCTACCATACACGTGGGGCTGGACATGTCCCTCTTGAACCACCTCTAAGAGGGCAAAGAGTTTCTAAGACTTTTTCAGGATTATTACAAACATTGAGAAGATCCAAGCATCTTTTCTGAAAATATTAGAACTATTGTACAACAGTAAACCAATTCTCCTTGGCTACTACAAGAGACATAACATTTTATAAACTAAAGACATACTTGCAGATGTGGGTCTATCTCGAATATGGTTTCTCCTCTTCGCATGTCTGTTATCAACCAGGGGCCTCCAGCTCTACAAAGAAAGACAGGTAATCAACCAAACAAGCCCTTTAATTAAAACTCCCCAGCAGGGTCTTCAGAGTGGACCTGTACTGTAAGGAAGCACAAGATAAAGGTTTAAAATGAGACCAGAAACCCCTCTATGCGGTGTATACATCCCACAGCATGCATTTTCTCTTTACATTTTCCAAATAAATAAATAATAAAAGCCCTCCATGACCTAGCTGTTAATCTGCTCAGTGTCTGGCACCACCCAGACATGCAGAGCAGTCAGGACTGACACAGGCTGTTATCCCCTGTGCAGGCCCCCTTGCTCACACAAGATCAAGACATGTTTTAATCTTACAGGAAACAAACTGGGACTGAGAAGTCCAGTGTAGCCTGAGTCAAAGAAAGATGGGCAAGGCATGGAGTCAAGATTTATTCCTCTATTACATATCTAAGAATAGAGCAGGGCCCCAGTGGGATTGCTCTTTTTGCCAAGATTGGCAGTCATGTTCAGTACCACAAAGAGCTTATTGCTCTGATAAATACTATCACAACAGACATTTTGCTCAGTTGGTACTTAATGGCCAAGTACTCAGATGGTTCAGGGAAATCTTTGTTATCATTAGCAATCAAAGTTTGAAGGCACAAAGTGTTTCCCAACAAAGGTGATAGAAAACAGATTACTGTGAAGATGAAATACTCAGAGACTTCACTTTGGGTCACAGTGCAGCCAGACTGCAGAAGTCAGCCAAAGATAGTGCTTTTCATTTGAAGTAAAAACTGAAGTCTTTTCGAACTGCCATTAAAAAATTCATTTTTTTCATGAGCTACTTCATTATTGCAGTCAAAAGCCCCCTCCTCTGGCCTAGTTTGTGTTAGTCTCCTAAAACACTTATGAATGGGAGCAAAAAAAGTTAATATTTTACAGTTTTCAGATGCATGGATAGCCACTCATTTTTTCACATCACTTTGAAAATTGTGAATTATTAACTGCAGGGGTGTGACTTGCCATAGTTCCTCACTGGGGTGCAAGAGACTTTTACCCTGGCTCCACATCAGTGGTTTAGTAGTTCGCAGCTTTGCCTTTAAATCATGCACATTTGGGTCTCATTTTTTCCTTGGAAAGGTGCTTGTATCACAGCACAAAAGTAAAAAACCAACATGAGAACAGACTGAGGAGAGAGGTGCTGTATCTGTATTGACTTAGAGGAGCTAAGGGAGCTGCAGGCAGTGTTCATTGTCTCAGGGACCCAGAAACAAAGCTTGCAGCTGGACAAATTCACTCTACTCTAGGGCATTTGCATGAATTATCAGCACTTGTGCCTAAAAGGGAGAAGTTCAAGTTAAAGAAGTCCAGTTCTTCCAAATAATCAATCAATTCAAGTCTTTTCTGACACTAGAGAGTGTACTATTGTGCCCAGAAATGAATATTCAGAACTATTTTGCTTTAAAAAGTAAATCTTTTGAGTTACAATCACATGACAATAACTTCCACTGAATTTTAAAATGTTTAAACAAAATACCTGCAAGCAAAAAAGATTTAGCTTCATCCTGGCAGCAAACAAAGCATCAACATACCATTTACCATTTTAAACCTATCTCTTCCTTAACCCAGCATTATCTTTGTTATTTCTCCCATGGCAAAACAATGAACTTCACTTTCATGAATGCTCCTCCTGCTGCAAACTGGCCCACCAAGAGTGGGCCGAATTTGTGAGTGACTTTCTCACTTTCAGACAGCTTTGTAAGCCAGACCTTCTCCTTCCTTTCTTTGAACTAAACAGTGAGGTCACCAGTAACAGTTATCCCAGGAAGAACCAATGAGAAAACCCTGCAGGCATAAGAGGAAGGAAATTAAGCTTTCAAGACCTTGTTCTCTTTCACCCTGAACATGTGGACTTCCACACGCATTAATTTGCCGTCTAAGTGTCTGTGCGTGAGAACAGATTTGCAATGAATTCCCATCTCTTGTTACAGCACAGATTAAATAAGTTCCATCAGCAAGTTAAAGACTGTTGATAAAAATAAACAACTGAATTGTCCTCTATGGAAATGCTCCCCTTATGGACTATATGACCACTTACACTGGGACAGTCCGAAGCAGTTCCAAGATCCCTTGACCATTCCACTGCTGAGCTGCATGCAGTTCCTCAGTGCAAACCCCAACAATCTGTAATAAATAACAACATAGATACTAAACTGGGTGGGAACCATTGAAGAACTGTGGAGTAAATGTGCCACGTGGTACTGGATAAAACAGTGCAGATACAGAGAAGCACCAATTCTTTAATCTAACTAGATATGCCAGGACAAACAGAGCCTGAGACAACAGTGGGATCCCACAAGACCTTGTCTCTTTCTCTCCACTTACCATGTGAAGCACCCTGGTCATGTAACAGTTAATCTTGTAAAGAGTGTGTGAATTTAACAATGAGGATCTGGTGACAAATATAGGGTTTATACACTAGTCTGCTCGACTTTTCAATCAAGTCCACACAGACAGGACACAGCAAGGCAGGTTAGAGTCTGGGCATATACAAACACTGCTCTGTCAACTGATTGCTAGGAGCAAATGCAATACTGCACAAGCAATCTCAACCAGGCAAGGGACTTGCTGCCACATGGGATTGCTTTGGTGCTCATAAAATCCTTGACCAACTCAGTTTGCTAACGGGTTATATCTTACCCAGCACCATAAAGTAAAGCTGCTTACACACCACATAATCCACTTGTCACTGCAGGCAACTGCAGACTTCTGCCTTCCTGTATAAAGCAGGATGTGTTTGCTTTTCAGGATAGGAGCTGCCACACTGAGCAATACCAGATGTCTCTCTAACAGCAGCTGAGATCAGCTGCTTCGAATGAAGGGGTGAAACACTCTTCAGCTGATAGCAGAAGGCAGTTTCTTCCTGCTGTATCAACCACTAGCTTGTAGCTTTGAGCACAATCATTCACTCTGAGATGAAAAATATTTTAAGCCATGGCCTTCTATTTTCTTCCTCAATACTCTTTAAGTCTTTTCCAACAACACTAAATTTTTGGTCAAAATCTGTTCAAGTGATGTTTTATCAGAAAAGAGGAAAACTGAAAACTAAGTTCTGAGGAGCAGCAAGCAGAAGTGAAGGATGTGTCTTCTGCTGTAGGCACATATCTGCAATGACAGAGATCTGCATGGAAAACCTTCATGTCAGCATGTACCCAGCACTGCACACCCCACCTCTCCTGCCCCTTGCAGAGTTCACTTTCTCAGGACCCAGCCCTCAGAGGTGCACTTCATCCCCATCCATCTTCTAGGCTTCCTCCAACCAACAGCCTGAATCACCCCTGCTTCAGAACACCCCTCCCTGGGCCTTCACTCACTAATTACATACAAACAGCAAGACTCTAAACAGGAAATTATTTTGTGTTCATTCTTTGCTTTTTGTAATCATTTATCCTCATGGGTCAAAATAAATCCATAACAACAAGCATCAAAGGGGAAAACCAAGTCAACTGAATGTGTTGTGGAAGATTAGAGGCCAAGGGCCTCAGGATGCAGCAAGCTGACTGTTCTTTGATTCAGGACAGCTGAAGAGATGATGACTAACACTACTAGCTGGAGAGTCAACCAGGGATTATCCTGCTTAGCTTGGCTCTCTGTCTCTCCTTCCATGTCCCATAACTCACCTTGCACTAATTAATCTCACACACACATTGTTTTTGTTGATAAAACACAGACATTTGGGCACCTCAGAAAAGGCTTGCCCAGCAGTTGTCTTGTGTAGGTTTGTGGTAACAGAATTTCCTCTTATGTGTTGCAACTACAGCCAAAGACAAATGGGAGTAACTAGAAACTTAAATTGTAAAATAGACACTTGCATTTTCCCACAGGATGGAAGCTTTTGCGCGGAGCATGAAGAAATCAGCAGTTGGCATAAACTATGCCACTCTTCCACTAAGGTTATTAACCCAATATGCAATTTAAAAATATCCAAAGCAGTCCATATCTAAGAAGCATCGCTCAGAAGGATTTTGGGAAAGCAAGCAAACCTGTTTGGCCACAGAAGCTCCCCATGCTGAAAAGCAGTTAAATCACAAGGAATTTTTAAAATGTTTCTTTTGCAAAGCAAACCCAAACTTTCCTTAAACAGTAGATCAATACAGGAAAACTCAGCCTCTAAAGAATCTTTTTGTTAGTGCTGCAAGCTACATTTCTGCCATTGGAGCTCCAAGTCCTGCTCCAAACTCTTCCTGGCATTGAAAACAGTGGATCACTTACTGATATTACCATAGAATGAATTTAAATTTATCTTTGCAATAGCCTTTAAAAGTGTTTCTCTCAACATTTTTTTTTTCATTGTTCATGTTTGAAACTGAAGACAGGATGAGTTAGACAGCTCTGAGTTACACAGCTCAATGCAACGTTAGATGCTCTCCACGCCCAGGAGGTGGCAGAGGGAGCCATTGTGGCTGGGCATACCTGTAGGAAAGTAACAACCCCAAAAGGAGTCTGCACTGGCTGCATCTGGGGGTCTTCTGTCAGTAACATGTGCTGGATTCGAGATTCACTGTTGTCCAAAGGGCTGTGCCACGACACATGGTCACCACTGCAAAAGGTGTTTTCTGCAAGAGCAAGAAACAAGAAATATTTAGTCTGTGAAGTCTGCTAGAACATTCCTTCTGTTGGCAGCTGCTCCTGACTGCTGCCAGGCAGGGACCTCTGGCCTGGACTGGGACAGTCACTGGTGACTATTCACAGTGACTGCCCTTAGCCAGCTCTGCTGAGCCTCTGAACCACCTGAAACAGGAATGGAGTCTCATTGAGTGATCTGAATTCAAGCACAGATTTCAAAATCTCCCACTCTTGAGTCCTGTGGCAAAAAACAGTCCTACTCTGATATTAAACCCAACACAGGAATACCAGCAAATAAAATTAGCCTGTCTTTCATTTACTCTTAGTCTCCTTTTGTGAGAGGGCACAGAAAATCAGCAGGCCATACTGGATGCCCATTGCCACAGCAATTCACACAATTTGCCACAGAAAAAATATTCTGAAATTTGAATTAAACACAAATACGACCCTGCTATATCTATTAAAAATTCTGCTGCCCAGCTTGTGATAGTGTAAGTTAAAATCACTGTCTCTCCCAGTTGTCTGGGTGGCTTTGGTGCAGAATTATAATTAATATGTTTCTTCTTTTCCAAACAATGAGAACAACAGTAGGCTATAAATTTCATTCTATGTCAGAATAGACTGCATCAAAACAAGGCAGGCATTCCTTTCCTTTCCTCCCCTCCTGCTTAGAAAGACAAAACCCCAGATAATGCCATGTTCCACAGCTAGTGCATGCCAGAAGGCACACCAGAATCCATCTGTCTGATGCTGCCCCATCACAGGAAAGGCTAATGCTTGCTTTCTGAGTGAACTAGAAGTAAAACAACCGGCCACGACCACATTCACAACAATTAAAGCACACTCCATATGCATGCAGTTCCTGGAGTACATGTGGTAATTCTGCCTAGCCAACTGCTTTTATCTTGGGCCTTGTGCTTGTCCAAGCAGAGCTTTATTGTACATACAAATAAACAACCTAGTATCCACATTCTGCCTTCTGAGATAGGTGTAGTGCTCCAGGGATGAACTGAGTACTACCTGCCAGCTTCCAAAGTCAGTGGCAGGCCCAGAGCCCCTCTTCTTGACCAAGCTCATTCATGAAGGCAGTCTGGGCTGCTGTCCTTACTGTGGTCTCTCCCAAGGCCACACTTAGAACTCAGCAGGAAAAGAGGCCTTGCCCACTGGAAGAGGACTAAGAATTCCAGTGCAGACTGGAAAACATTAATGGTTATTTGAGTTGCCGTGCCCTCCCCATGGTCCTGGATCTTACCTAACCTTCCAAATATATTGCAACAGGTCACCTCTTAAATATCTAGAGGGCTAATAGATGAACATAGCAGTGTCTGCAACAGCAAGAGAAGAGTTTTTTGAATTGCCAGTAATTGCAACTTAGTCACATAAAACAACACCACCAAGGAATTGGGTGCTTGCACACCCCATTGCAATAAGTGTGCATCAGGACCACCATGATAGCGAGCATGGACTCGTGCAAGGGCAGCAAGGGCAGGATGCTTCAAGGGAGCCCTCAACAGCAGACAGGTAAATTAATGAGAGTTCCCTCAGAACTGTTGTGGTTAAAAATATTTGCAGTCCTCTCCCTAATGAGGAGCTGCTGGCCTGTTCCTGGCTGTAATGTTGGGCAACTCAGAGTGTCTCCACTGGGTGTCCCCATTGGTGTGGGTTTGAACATTTATTATATATGTTTCTTCAGATAAATTTCATGGATGGTTCATTAGATTAAGAATTAAAATAAACTCTAAACACCATAAGGAACCTAGCCTGAAAAATGAGGCATGTAACAGAAGTGCTGTGATAAGTAAGGGAATGCTTTCCTTAGTTAAAATTAAGAAAGAGAGAAAACATAGTAAATGCAAGCTGCTTCAAAGAGTTTACTGTTTTGTACACTAAATTACATGCTTCCAGCTCTGTGACTGGAAGGACTGGTTCAAATACTACTTTACTTTTAGAGTTGAGAAAACATAAGCAGACAAATGAAAATGATTTTTTTAATATCAAAATCTGATTAAAGAAATAGCCCTTAGAATGTTGCAAGGGACTTAGCAACTTAGAATATTGTGATATTTTCCAAGTTAAACAAAATGTGTCTGATTATTTTTTTTAAATGATAAAAGCCTCTCAGTCACAGTTTTCAGGAATGAAACAAAGCCACAAAGAGCTTATTCTTGGGCCCTGTCTTTATACCACAACATTTTGCCCATCAAATGCTCACACAATTCTATGCTGATCGATCGCTGCATTTCACTGTTGGTGCTGCTTCTCCTGGGAAAGCCCAGCCCGTTTAGAACAGGTTTTCAAATGCAAATGTCTCTGCTGGAAACCCACCTGTTTATGTCCATGTGAACACTGAACACTTAGAAAATCTCCCTCTCCCTTGCATACACACGAACACCACAAAATTCACACTGACTACTCAATTAAATCACACCAAAAAATTCTGCAAATAACACGAAGCCAAATTAAAACCTGTGAGAGTTGAAGAAATTTGGAATTACACCCTGAAACCCAGCTTTTCACTTGCTGCATTGTCACCCACGTGGGATGTAAAATCAGCTCTTGAGCAGAGACCATTGCAGCACTGAGAACAGCCTGAATTACATGACTTGTCACAAAAACTAAGAAATTACAGAAACAAAGGACTAGATAATCACTTTCTATTGCCTCATGCTGGAAACGGAGAGTATCCTCCCTTCCTACCTTTCACACTCATGTTTTCAAAACAGGACAGGGATGAGAACACCACAACTGGATAAGCCTCATTTCCTAAGGTGACCACTGCAAAACCAACAGTCATCAGAAAAACTTCCAGGACATGACCAGGCAATTGTCAAATCCATAGGACAGGTGGCAAAGCACAGAAATCATCTAGCCATTAACAGGAGAAATTAAAAGAAAGGAACTAAAAGAAAATATGTTAAAAAGTTAATCCAAATTATTTTAGCCTATGGATAAATCAGCAAATCCTCAGGAGTAAACTAAGGCTCTGATTTACTGCACACAAGCTGACTGCTGCTAAATACTTCTGCCTTGTGGTAAACCTGAGGTGGTTACATGTTCCCTCCATGACAGGATGAGCTAAGGTACCCAATCTACCCCATCTAGGATAAATTCATATCCTCCAGCAGTTACCATGGGAGCAGGGGATGTGTTGTAAATACACAGGCTTGTTCACAGTATCCTCTGGACTCTTGCACCCTTCCAGCTTGGAAGGGGCACTAACTAACAAGTCTTAAACCTAACACAGCAAGCTGACTCATCCTCACAATTTTGAAACTGGTTCTTTTCCTGCAAATTTATGTTTTAACGAGAAACACTGACGTCTCTTTCTTTCTGGTGAAGATTGCCGATTCCATGAAATCCAACTGCTTCATAGGAAGGTATTTATTTCATAAGAACTCAACAAGGAAATCATTAAAACATTTAAATTCAAATTTACTATTTTAATTCATAATTTATAAAAACAAATCTGAAGCCTCTCTCTAGCTCTACAAAAATGAAAAGTCTCTAAATCTGCCATAGACTAGCTCTTGTACTATTCTATTATGCAAAAGCAGCAGTTAATACCAGACCACTCTGTTAAGCCACCCATATTTTGAAGTCTTTAAAATGTCATTATCAATTTTCTTTTACAGCTCACATAAAGCAGGTGAGGTTCCTTCATGAAGCAACAGTCATAATTCAGCTGCACAATCTCTTCTAACTTTACTCTCCAACTGCTCTGTAATGAGAACTGGGGAAATAACTCAGAGGGAACCATTCCACTGTAGACTAGTAAATTTTCTTTGTCTAACTTTACTCATGTATTTTCTTGGAGTACATTCCCCCTCCCTCCTTTAATTTGACTAAATATAGCTGATGCCTAAAGAAATAAAACCAAGTCTTATTCTTGGCATGGGGATGTTTTATGAATAGTATAATGCAGGCAATCTATGCTCAAGTGGTGTTACCTAGCTCTAGAGAGAAACACAGATTACTTCCCGCTGTATTTTCAATTTCTTTCTTAAACTTGCCAGCTTTCCATATATGGGATCCTGCTAGGAGTCCTTACCCCTTAATTGCCATAGGGAGTAAATTGAAAAGGAAAGCAAACCTAGAGGAGTATCAGGAGCTAAGAGAGAGTTCCATCCTAAAAGCAGCCCCAGGCTGAAAGTGAGTCAGGGAACATCTCCAGTGACCTGGCTACCCTGCACCCAGGGCAGATGGTGAACACTCTTTGGGCATCTGGGAGTCTAGTATCTTCCCTTGCATATGCATTGGCAACTTATGGAGGAAAACAAAGAGCTGATGCTGTTCCACCAGCAAGAAGACAGCAAGGCAACTTTAAGCCTTTCTCCTGTCCATGTAGGCTCCTGTCTCCAGCCTGTCTGGCTCCAAGGCAGCTCAAATTGCACCACCCTGGTTCATCCAGAGGCCAGAAACTTGCCCCTTATGACATGGTCCCGCCACATAATTCTTGAGATAAATTTTAAAATTAGAAGAACAGATTTTCAGCCTGACCATTCCTCTGTACCTCTTCTAATACACCTCCTCCTTCCAAATGCCAGGTCAAATCAGCAACAGAGGGGTAAAACTGTACTGAGTAATCAGCCAGATAAATTCACCTGGACGGTGTGTTACAGGTTAGAAGCTGATACAGCACAGAATGGGGTAAGCCCTAAGTACACTAACTACTACGTGTGCTTGGCATTGGGAAAACAGCCACTCTAGACTCATATCATTCAAGAACATGTTTCTGTTCCTCCTGTTTATGGGGAAAGCCAGGCCATCATTATATGGTCACTTTATCTGGGGACATGTGCAAGGTGATGCTGAAAGAAACAGTCCTGCCTGTCCCCTGCAAAAGCAGGGCTAGCTGGATCACCCCCTCAGAGCAGTGATGTTGCTTAGCTATGCTAGTACAATGCTTGGCAATTCTCTGCTACCTTGGTCTAAAAATAAAAGAAAAATCCAACCAAAACAAAACCCAAAAATACCCCAGTAAATTTGCATCAGTGTGTGGCACTGGGGATGCTGGCACACAAACAAGATGACCACATCCCTCACACCAGCCAGACCTACACTATCCACAGTGCTTCGCAGCATGAACACTGGCTGCTCTAAGGGCTACAAACCTACATTCTGACTCAGAGATCTCAGCTAAACTGCAGGCAGCAAGTCCCAGATGTCAGCCTGCATAACTCAGAGAAAGTGTGTATTTGAGGGCAAAGAAGGATTTTAACTCCATGACTTATGGGTGCAGGAATGTTAAAAAGGCCCCCAGTGAGTTCCTGACCAGCATGACAGTGATGCAGCCAGACATTTAAATTGAATACAGCTTATCCAATACTTACAGAACCAACGTAATTTATTGCATTGCCATTACCCCATGCATGGTCTGTATAATTTATTATATAAATGCATTTTCTCCAACACATTTTTAATATTCAGTCTAGCTTTGTTAAAAAAAAAGTAATCTGGCAATCTGTCACAAATAAGATTTGATGCTGTTTTTCAGTACCATTTTGCAGACCAAACAGCTAGAATTAATTGAGAGAAACTAAGGGCAAACACAGAGTCCAATGCTGAAATGTAATAGCTGTATTTTTCACCAGACCTACTTAATACATTTTTAACTAGCTCAATAATAAATATAAGCACGCATGCAAAGATGTCAGTTATAATAAATCAATACAAAAGCTAAAGATGAAAGTTGTGCCTAAGTATCTCAAAGTAACACTATTATTGCAACTCGTTATATGGATTAATTTTTTTTTTAAAAAAGAGTATAAGAAAAAGACTTTATTCAGACTAATTTGCCAGCCACATTAAAGTAGGATAATTAATGGTAAATTCAGTCTCAAGTTTAGTTTCCTAACCTACAAAGAACTGCACACATGGATTGGTAAAGGGAAAAACCAATTGGGATATAATCTGTGGGGCCCACTGGCAGCTAGTTTATAATTTAGTTTTCAAGTCAAGATGAACATGTTTTAAGAATATACAACGAATTAGTAGAATCCAAACTGTGATATATTTGCACTATGTTTAAAAAATGCTTTTCCTCCCTGTTTTTCTTTTTCAGTTCAGTTTTGCTGCCTCTTATCTCCTGCCTTGGAAACAGGAACTGCCCCAGCCCTGGAACTCCAAAGAGGTGCAAATTCACACAATGTTGCTGCCTGCTGCAGACATGCAGCACAGAGAAGATCCCTTAGGAAGAATTAAATCCCAGGAATACAATTAAACAATAGCTCTACTGCAGGGATTCAAATTGGGCTTTTAGAAACAAGGGGCCTAGGGAAAAGGTTCTTTAAAAAAATAGCAGTGAAAAAAACAGATTATCAGTACTGTAAGAACTGCTTGGCCTCTGAGGTTTGAAGACAGTTTCAGAAGGCAGAGAAGCGTGATGCAGATTATTTTTTTAAATTACTCTACAGGTTGAAAATATAAAATTGATTACTGCACAGCTCTAGGGTGTCAAGTCTGTAAAATTAACAACCCTCTCAAAAGAGCCCAATCAATTTATGCAAACACATATAAACTTACTTGATAATTTAATTCTTTGAACTGAAAGCTCAAATAAGAGCCTCCCACACCTTCCCAGGGTACATCATCAGCAGGGCAAGATGATTCCTCACTTATCCGTGTTGTGCTTAGGGTCATCACTACTATTGGCAGTGAGATGATGGAAAATGTGTCTCACTGTACTGAAGCTTCCACTGATGGAGTTGCAAATACTGCTTTTCTTATCACAAAGTAGATCCCAGGCACCCAGATGCCTTCTGCAACATTGCAGAGTGCAGTATTATAGCAAAAAAAAAAAATATTAAATGCTATTGTACAATAACCAATTTCATTCTGAGCCTCCTCTACCCTTCTGTTTTTCAAGATTTCTTTCCGTTCCTTACAGATCTGCATATCTGGCTTGCTCCTTCTCCCTGCCCCATGCTACATGTGTATATAATTTCCATGACTGCAAACTCTGGGAATTTCTCACGCAGGCTCCCAGCAAGTGACTCCAGTGCCCAGGGCACACTCCCACCCTCTGCAAGTGGTGGGCCCCCTGTCCTCTCCCTGACTCTGTACAGCCTGCTCCACCAGCCACTTCCTCCCACACTTTGTCTCCTCCCCACAACTTCATTCAGCTCCTCCACTGTGTTCCCCTCAGGCTTCTGCAGGCCTTGCAGTCAGCAGAACCAGGAGCTGGCACATTCATTGTGTTTGGTGTCCCCTTTGTATAGGCACTGTCCAGGGCAGGTGGCATCTCTCACCCTGCTTTTGCAACAACACAGTTCTCACCCATCCACATATTTATCTGCATGGATCCCTCCTCCAGAAAGGGGAAGCTGGAATAAGGCATGGCAGCATGAAAGGACTTAAGTGGCATTGTTGAGTATGGCAGAAAATGAACACAGATGTCAATTGCTCCTTCTCAGTCCCGCAGAAGTTTGCTGCTCCAAGCTCTTCCTCCTTTACATCCCACCACTCAGACCCATTGCCCTTGGGTGCTGCAGGGCTGGGGTGCTTTCACCTCCCCCAGTCTTCCTTTAACTTTCTCCATCCTCCTGCTCCAGCAACCATAAGGGAGCAGGAGTGATGCGCTTGCTGAATTCTGAGCTCCAGGTCAGGCAAGAGACCCTTCCACCTCTGCCCATTTGCACTGCTACCAGCTTTCTGCATCCTTCACTTGAAGGAGACACATTTTGCAGCATCCCTTTAAAGGGTGGTAGTTACATCGTCAACAGTTCCAAAAAGTCAATAGCCTAAAGACTGGGTGGAGGCTCAGGAGCCAGAAAGGATATTATACAGCAGCATCTCCTGTCAGATAAGGACTCAGCTCAAAACAAGTATTTAACGACAGTTTATTTACAGATCATAGATGAACCATATGACCAGTCTGAAGAGATACTTGCCTGTCATTTAAAAACCTTATCCTGTGGTCTGGCACAGGAAAACCAGAATATTTTACAGTTACCTGAATGTTTCCTAGTCAGGTGCAACTAGAACAAAGACTGGTACCCACAGCATTTGGCAACCTTTAAATGTCCTCAGAGAGGGGATAGAACTGCAGCAGGCGACAAAAATGTCTTTCTTTGTTGTTGGATCTCCTACATACTTGCACATGTGCAGGCCACTGAGAAGGGTGGATACTTAGTTGGACCCATGAGCACCATAAGCCTGTACAGTCACTTGTGATCTTCCCCTAGATACGCATCTATAAGGCATTTCTGTTGAAGAGCTTTCAAGGAGCTTGAAGGGGAAGCAAAGGCAGTATCTGCCTCTGAAGAAACTAAAGAATATGCAAGCAGATTCTTTTAATAACTTTCACAGCACAGACATCTGACAGACTGTTAAACTGCACCAGCGTATCCCTTTTAGCAAAATTATTCAAGAAATTGCAAGAAAGGGGAAATGGTCTGTGAGAAAACATCCACAAAGTTATCACATCATAACCCTTTCAGAAAAAGGTTCTAATTACTCAGGCATTAGTTCTGGCACTTGTAATGGACAAGAGGGCAGAGGTCTTCAAGAGAGCATTGTGTCATTTTTCTCAGTGTTTGATTATTTTCCCTTACATTTTCAGGAATTTAAAGCTTGCACAGGCCAAGCTTTTGTTTTACTTTGGCAAAGCTGGAGGCCAAAGGGCAGGAAACAGAAAAACTCTGCATTCACACATACTTGCATAAAATAGTTTACGCATTGAGCTCCACCAATCCATTACAGTACTACAAGAGAAGCACACTTTTTCCAAGAGTTGTATTTATTGTTCAAATGCAAAATGGACAGCCTGTTTATGGAGCATCTTTTGAAACACCATCCCAAGTGTTTGAGAAGACTCCTTTAAGCCCCGGATTTCAAATCAAAAAGCACAAGAGTCCACTTCCCTGAGGTTCTGGGCTGCCCACAGCCTCTGAATATACTCTCCCAGTTTCTCTTTCCCACCAAGAACAAAACACTTCCCCTGCTGTGCCCATTTGCTGCCTCCTGGCTGAGCGGGCTGCTGCAAAGGATCTTTAGCTCTGAGGCTGTCAGAAGACAGTCTGTAATGAGCTCTGCACACTGCCACTTTCACAGGCAGAGTGGGTTAGTCAGAAAGCACAGTTTGAGCACCACTTGCTGCACAGATCTTCAATAGAATGTGTAAGAAGGTGGATATGTAACAGTGAACCCAACTTCCAGCTCTGCAGTTCATCTGCAGTTACTCTACTCTGCAGTTTCATCTAACATGGGCTTGGCAGCTGTCAAGGGAAAACACAGTCCTTTTCAAAAGGCTACTCAGTATGTGTAACCTTCAAACTCTCCTCTGTGCATCCCAAACAATTGCACACGGGCAGTGAGAGAGGATGCTCTTGCAACTACAGAACAATCCCTCTGTGTTGCTGCTTTCAGCTCCTCCATAGGAGGAGGCAATACTGTTCTCTGCAGAAGCTTTTAACTGCTAAAGCGGCTGTTTCCGTTTCCCAGGAAAGGCCGGGTGGGACAAAGACCTCGTATATGAGAGGCCAAAGGACCTCATACCAGCAGGAGGGGGAGTTTTCTGCCTTCCCTGTGCTGTTTCCTTTGTCCTGCATTCCTCCTTCAGTACAGGGGACAGAGCTTTATCCAAGGCCGGGCTGACCATGTGCAGCTTCTCCTCTGCTACCTTTATCTCAGAGTTAAGAGATATTCTTCCTCACAGAGCTTGCTGGTCTCTAACATGTGGCCTCATCCTCACTCTCTTACAGTGGGGAGGCTCTGAGTAGGATGGAAGAAAAGGCTTCCTGCAGAGATCTCGGCTCCCCTCCACTTTGTGCAGAAAATATCAGCCAGATCAGTCCTGATCTTGAACTGCTGGGGACCAGCATCCAGAAATCCCTGGGCGTGGGGCCTGCTGGCTGTCCCTGTGCTACTTGGGCTGCTGCAGCAGCCCTGCACAGTGATGTGTCACATAGCTTCCTCCAGGTCTCTGTGCCAGCTTCTTCCCTCCCTCTCCCAAGAGCAGCCCACCTGCAATATGAAGGCTAAAACAACTTATGCGTGCATTTCTAAGTATAACCACGGATCAAAGTTACAAGTCTTGGTGCTCTGTCCATCTCTAGCCCTCTGGGAGCAGCATCAGGGCATGTGGACTGATGTAAAACAGAGAGAAGACAAATTTCCCACCCGCCTTTTTTTTCTTTTTTTTTTTTAAATAAACCAACTGAATGAACTGTACTGAACAGCAGAAAAACAACAAGCCAAGTTCAGTTCCCAGGCAGGAACAGGACATGAGTTGACAGAATTAAAAGGGACAGCATCAGTTGAAATCTCGCCAACTCAAACTGGGCCTAAACCTACTTTATCTAAATTGCAGTAGCAGCTACAAACAAGCCTTCTCTTTCAGGCAGCACTGAGATCTCTCACTTACTGCCTGGAAATACTGTGTAATCAGTAAAGCAGTCTAGGGAAAGACAGCTTTCCTTCTATTTCAACAAAGTCTTTTATAAGCAACAAAGGCTTTCTGTGCCTTTGCTCCTGGCAAAGTCTCTCCATGCCTTAGTGTGAACCTATCCTTTGCAGCTGGACAAGGTCAGAGACCTGTTCCCAGCCAAGAACTAGAAGTTGTAAAGACAACAGTGGCTTCCACAGCAAGACACAGGAAATAACCATGAATCCAGACAAACTGCAGAAGAGGAAAAAACCCAAACTGCGGGAGATTAGGGAGGTAGAGAAGAAAAAACTTTAATTTATACTACATAACTATCTTAATGACAGCGTAAGACACAGACTTCTCATCCTCCAAGTAAAATGAGAATACAGGTGTCCTTGGAAACTCCTGGGTTTCCAGTCATGCTTTCCTACTGCTGCAGTTCTGACTGGGAGGAGTCTCATGCCCAGCCCTGCTTCACAGCACCCATGCTAATGAAGCAAAAGGCAATGTCACTCAGGAGTGCTGGTCCCTTCCTCTCATGTTCCTGGGAAATCATCCTGCACTTTTCCAACCTGGCCAAAGGGTTGCAGGGGCTTTTCTGAATTTTTAATGCAGCTGAATTAAATATGCGAGGAAGAGATTCTCTAGTGTTGCCCAAGGTCCAGCAAGTCACAAACAAAGGCCAGAAAGATCCTACTCACTAAAACTACAACAATCAGCAAAAATAATGGCCATCTTATCCCATCAGTGGCTGATGAAGTGACAGTGCTCCAAGGCAAAGGGCAGGACTGAGCCTGGCACTTCGGTGCCTCCAGTACTGCAAAGGGGCAACACCCTTCCTGCTGGAAACAGGAAGAGAAGTGAAGTCAGTGTAATGTCACAAAATCTAAGGCCGTGCAACTCCATTTGTGCTGCCAGGAAGAACAGGCACACCACACACATGGTGGCATTCTGCCCTCTGCCAATTTACCACCCACACCTGAAAGCACTCTGATCACGAGAGGACTCAGAGAGGAAAGACAGGCCACCAACTGCGTGCTAGTTCACAGCCAGGGAAACCTCAGCTATGGCCAAGGCTACTGCAAAGCTGCTGTCCAAGGACTGGCAAGCCTGTGCTCAGCACCCATCCACAAAAGAGAGCTGGGTGTATCCCTGCCTCACAAGTGAGTATAAAAGCATCGGACTCTGGAGGTCCCAACAGTCATACAAACTGGCAAATAATATTAAGCTTTACAAGCCTACAGAGGGGACCTGCATTAATTTAACCAAGGGAACCCAGATCTCCAACAGGGAGTAGAAAGGGCCAGGTCTATCTGCAGCCAGCACCTTGCTGCAATGTTTTTCAAGGCAATTTACAAGAGTTACTTCTGGCAATTCCGTTGCCAGCAACTTCAGCACTGCCATCCAGCTCCAGAGGAAGCCAGCTACAGGTTAGGGACCAAAGCAGGAGCTTGGCAGCTGACTATCGTGCCCAACTCATCAGCCAACCACTCTGCACACCAGCAACCCGTTTGTTTTATCAGCCAGCACATCATTTGGTACCACTCACAGCACGTACATCCCAGCTGGAAGCTAGGGGATGTGACAAGGCTGGCTTAGGAGACGGGGGGAGGGATGGGAAGTACTGGGGAGGTGAGCTCAAAGGCAGCACTATGAGAGAAGGGGATTTATTGCAGCAGTGCAGGACACAGTGCACAACAATGCAAAGGACCAGGCTTGGTCTGAGCTGCTGCTCACAGAACAGCTTGTTTTATGGGAAACATCTAAGAGGAACTAGGCTAAAACCCAACCAATTTCTCATGGACTGCTGAATAACTATCAGATGATGAGAGCTTTTGGCCATGACAAACTCGGGTTAAATTGGAACCAGTGACTTAATGTTTCCATACCCCTTTGCAGAACAAAGGCACGCAGCCCCTGCACACTTGGTTGAGTCCTGTTCACCTACAGCAATTTACTGTGCTACAATTTCAGCATTCATGCAGCAGAGTTCACTGCATAACAGGTTCTGCTGAATTGAAATTGATGTTGATTTATACCTCTTTGTAGAGCTAAAAATGCAGTTAATCTCCATACAATTTTAATCTAAAATCCTGGAATACTAGAGAGGAGACAGGGCCAGCTCTACACTGGAAACGGGTCAATATTATAAACAGATGATAGAAAATATATATATATTTCACAGAGCCATAGCAACCAGAAGAGAATAATAAATTGACCTGGGGTTGGAAAAAAAAAAGATAAGGGCATAGTCAGGGAAAAATGCATATGAATTACTGGCAGATTTTATTTGGCTTTAGTCATCCTCCCGGGAAGAAATAAACAGCTTTACAAACAAGCCAGAGAAGCTTCATTTGTATTCACGGAAGCAAGGAGTTTGTTTTAGGTTTAGAGTTTGGTTGCTTGTTTTGGTTTTCTCCTTTTTACACACAGAAATTGGCCTGTGTCAAGAATGTTTCAAAACATGTTGGCAAGCAAAGAGTCACTGAGGCTACTACACTAAGGCTTTCTGGACCCCAGGAGATGTGAAGAAGAGCCCTGGTGGTCATGGCAGGATGGCAGGTGCCAAGGTATCTGCTGGCTAATGGCTGCAGATCTGTGACCCCCATCAGATCCCCAAATCTCACTGAACCCCACTTTCAGTGTAAGAGTTATAGTGCCTGTCAAACACAAAGAACCTCCATGACTCAGACTAAACTAACTTGATTCAGGTGAAAATTGCTGAATAAGAAGAGTGCATCTATACCTGCAGCCTCTACAACTTCCATCATCACCCTTGTTTAAACAAATGAGAAACTGTGGCATAGAGAGATGGCATAATGGCCCCAAACTGATGTACTGGGTATCATGCACATGGGGGAATTGTGTGTCCTTCTTTAAACTAGAGACAAGCTGTCATAAAAAAAATTCTATCTGAAGAAAGCAAGACATGTCAGAAATTACTAAGGAAGGTCACATGCACCTCGTTTTGGGCTTGCTTTTCAGCCTGGCTGCCAAGGGGCTTGTATAGCTGTGCTGCCTTGGTCACTTCCATGCAGCAGAACAATTCTCCTTTCCAGGGGAGACTTGCAGAAATTGGCCCATGGACTTGAATCATGACAGAGGACCAAAACTCACAGATACTAAGTTCCTACAGGTTTCACAGAAATAACAGATATATTCCATATTTTTTTCTCTGGAAAGGGGATCCTTCAACATGACAGTGCAGAGGTGTTTGTGGGGAAAAAAACCCAGAAACCAAACCAGTTACAGTCAGTTTGGTTGTTGTTTTGACATGTTGTTATTAGCATTTATAACTTGTCATGTACCTACTGGAATTGGTTCTGTCCAATCCACTTTTCAGACGTAATAAGTTTTCTAAGGAATAATTCATAGAAGTTGCTTCTGAAGTACTCAGCTGAAATCTACATTAAATTGCTACTAAAAAACTGTACCTCATATCCTTACTTTCTTTGCCTGCACATTTTGTTATTACTTTTTTTGCAGTACCCAGGATGCAAACAGCTTCCTACTTACTGGCTAGCTAAAGGTCAAATATTAAAATTCAACTTTTCAATTAGTTGAGATATCAAACTCACATTTAAATATCTTTCAGTGCACTAGTCATGAGGAGACTATAAGAAAAGATAAATTACATATTTATGGAATAAAAAAAACTACATTTAGAAGACCTGAAAAGAATACTTAGTCATTCAAGACATATTTAAAATAAATGAGATTCAGAAGGTTGCTACTCTGCCTTTGCCTAAAGAAGGATCAACTCTGCCTGGCAAATATCCATAAAGAACAGTTTGACTTTTCTCAAAGATATGCAGCAATAGGGAACCTACAACTATCCAATGTGTCACTGCACTTCCCATTCAGAAGTTCTCCTAATGACAAACTCCAAGCTTATTTTACAGACATTTTAGTAGTTAAATTACAGAATTTTTAGTCTCTCCTATCCCCAGTAGGCACATGAAAAATGTATTTATTACTTTATTCCTTACAGTAACCTTTTGCATATTTGAAGACTTGTCACATCTTCCACTTTCTCCATCCTAGACTAAACAAATGTAACTCTTTTGATCATTCCTTCATAGGTCATATTTTCTGGACCTCTGGATCATTCTTAGTGCTCTCCTCCAGTCTCTCTCCAATTGGGATGCATCTGACTTGAAGGTTTTTGCCCAAAATGAAATACAATGTTCTCCCTTTCCCTTGCAGTCCAATAACACGCAATACACAGAACACTTCTATTTATACATTAGATTAATTTCACTTCTATCTCCCAACATGAAGAGCATGTTGATATAGGTATAGCTCATTGGTAACAGTAACTCCAAATAGTTTTCTTCTCCTTTCAGAACTGCTGCTTTCCCCCAGCTGATTGCACGGGATTGTTCCTGTGTCAGGAGTGGACCTTGCACCTGTTGTGCCTCCCTGCCCTCACTGCACACCAGTACTTCCCAGCTCTACCAATCTTTTTTTGTGGTTGATGACAACACATTGACAATTACTCAGAGTCTAAATATCCAACCAGTATTGCACCCCTCTACCTTTTGCCAAGTTCACATTTCCTCAGCTCATTCACACACTTGTTGGAACAATGTAAAAAAATCTCAATAGTATCAAGGTAACCAACACTCACTGCTTCCTATGGAACCTGTAACTTACTTTCTTCTGATTTATTGTTGATAAATCCACGCTGGAATATTCATTATTCTGTGGATACCTTTTGGATAGTTTGTTTCTCTTAACAGTTTAAGACCTGAAATCTGATTGACCAATTTGAAACTTTGTTGGTTTTTTTTTGTTTTGTTTTGGGAGTGTGTTTTGGTTTTGATACAGGTTTTTTAATAGGATGTGAAGAATAGCATTTGCTGCTTTTCCAGTCTCCTATGATGCTACCTGCCTCCCCTAAAGCAGCACGGGGGCTCAGCCTCCTCACGCTGATATGTTCGGGGGTAAATGTCATCAAGCTCAGCCAACCTGCAAACTTCTAATTCGTGGACATTCTCTTAATATTTCTAGCTCGTTCCCCACTACAACTCATGGAGAATATAACTATGACATATGTCACACCATTATCTTTAGGCTCTATGCACGATGAGTTTTCATGACAATTTCTCCAAACCTGTACCTGACAGCTCCAGCTGTTTTCTTTCAGGGTAAAAACATGAAGCAGCAAGAGCTCATACACACGCGTACTTGTTTTCATGCTATGTCAATTTATTGCCTTCATGACACATATCAAACAGACTCTTGAAAACAACATAAATTTACCCTAAAGAGAAATTAATTTTTAATTTTAATTTTGGTAAAACACAAACTGTAGTCCCTCTGTAGTGATCAAGGGTCTTAATACTATAGTACATAAAGAGTTAACAAATGTAGTAAGCTCTGGATAAGCTTTCTGTAGGAAGAGTGTTTCTTCCTTTTAATTTGAATTGAAGTTTAAATTTGTTCTACCATGAGATATTTGCAGTTCACCCATGAACCGTGAAAAGCTAAGGTCACAGAATTGTGCAAAGTTTCATTTTCAAGGTTTGAAGGTTTGGGGATTTTTTAAAACTAACAGTTGGAATTTGCGGTCATGGTAAAACAGTGATAAAATTAAGAACAGATAAAGCCACAAATAAAATTTTTTGAGACTTGAAAGCTTGGTTTTGTTGAAGCAGGGTAAGTACTACCCTTTAATCAAAAAAGCACCAAGGGCTTGTTACAGTGAAAAGAGAAGCCAAGGCTGAAAGAGGTCTGAAATTCAATGCAGAAGATTGCTTTTCTAAAGCACTGCACAGTTTAGGAGAGAGAGAGAAACAAAGAAATGCAACATTCATTTGTCTAGAAGTGTTTGTTAAAAAAATACATCATTTGCAATGAGACATGCTTTGCAATTGCAATACACAGGAATAATATTTAGGACAGCAGTAGCTGCTAGGTGAATATTCAACTCAGTCATCACCACTAAAAATGCTCTGGCTCAGCAGGAGTATAACTACACCTTACTCTCCCCCAGCTTCAACTGGACTCAGGAGCACACCTCTGTGAGAACTAAAAAGTTGTCTTTTATCAAGAGATAAGAATTTAGCTCAGTATAGTTTTCAGAGTAACATGTGAAAGTGCTTGGAGCCTATTCAAAAAAGTTTCTGCCAATTTCATTATTTTTCTTGCTTCTTGTTCAGGGTAGATTCATAAGCTTTACTTAAGTTGTTTCGGTTCATCAAATGTTTTTAAGGCTACTTCAGAATATTAAACAGACATCACAGATTTTTTTTTTAACAACTGAAGAGGACAACATTAAGATACATACACCAGAGTTAAACAACACTTATCAGAATTTCATTTGACAAATGCTCTAAGCACTACAGTCAGAAAGAACTTGAGCAAAAAGCAACCTTTCATCATATAAAACAATGATGTCATGCCACAGCCTGCTTCATTCTCAATGGGCTTCAGAGGAACCAACCCTTCAAATACTTCCCAGTTTAAAAGTTTCAATATCTGAACAGAGAAGTCCTGTAGAAAAACAAGAAAAAACAACAGCAGAAACCCACTTGGCTCTGCAGAGTGAGAATATCAAACTGGAGGAAACTGTACTAGGCAGAAATGAAACTATCACTGCCGAGAACTGGGTGCCTGATTACTCAGGAATGACATAAGGGAGAACACAGGAACTGCTCTGGACACTGCCATCCTGAGAGCTTAAGGGAGTACAGCAAAACAAAGCAGGACACATCAGATATAGCAGAAGTACTGGAGACTCTGCAGAGCAATGGAGTGAGAAATCTTTGACTAAATTAGAAAATTATTGCATCTAGCTGTGGTCAACCGGCACTGCCCTGAAAGATAAAGAAGAAACATGATAAAGTAGGCCCCATTACAAGTCTTACTTTTAAATGCACCATCTTCTCAGGATTAACATGTCTATTATTAACCAGATGATTTCAGCCTGAGAAAATTCTTTACTAAAAGAGACATGTGATAATCAAATTTGTACTGAAATAAAACTAAAGCTTGTTCACTTGTTGCAACAGCATACATATTCCTTTATACAAGGCAAGGAATGGGTGGTAACAGTCAGTCACAACACACAGCTGCTTGCTGAAGAGCTTGAAGCAGTATGGAAAAAACCACCCAAAATCCAACATTTCTGTAACATTTTAAAGTACATTTGCATGTCTCTTGTCCAGCCTCCCTATTTGAAGTGGAGCCACCACTTAATGCTAGATCAGGGCCAACTTAGCTTTGTTGAGCTAGAGTCCTGAACCTTTCCAGGAATGCAGTTCCAGCACCTCTCTTATAAACCATTCCCTGTCCTTTACTACTCTCCTTGTGAGCAAGTTTTTCTTGAAGCTTTTCCAGGGCCTCCCATACTGCAATTCAGAGTTGTAGCCCTTTGATGTACTATCTAGGGCTTGACTCCACAATCTTGTAACTACCCTCCCTACATCTGTAGGCTCCAATTAGATCACCCTGCACATTCTCTTCCCAGGCTAAACTGCCCCTGCTCCCTCCAGCTCTCCTCATGACTTACGTGCCCTAGAACCCTGACCACCTTGAACACTCTCCAGCTTTCCAGTATCTTTTAAAGGCCCAAAACAGGATAAAATATTTTAAGCAAGGCCTTCCCAGTGCCATGCCAGAGGTAATAACTTCCCTCTATCTGCTGCTCATGCTTTTCCAAAGGTAACCCAGCATGTGGTTCACCCATTGTATGATGAGCATGGTATTGGCTCACACCCAATTTCATAGTGAAAGAAAAGTCAATTTATGATTAATACGCTGCTGTTTTGCATAAGGCAAATTGAAAACTAAACACCCAGAGGTTAGAATCCATCAGCATGAGTTTGAGTGTGCCTTTAAAGAGTCATGGTGGATATAAAGTAAAAACCAGCATGGATAAGCAGAAGATAATACTGGAGGGTGCTTCATGCCAGATTGATAAGCATAGGCACAACCATTCTTTCAATTCTAAGAATAGTTATTTGGCTTTGAGGTAAAAAAAAATGGTTTATGCATTATTGCAGGAACCAAACAAGGGAAGTCTCTGCCCTGACTGCCAGTTTAGTCACCAAGATGTTTGCCCTAAAGTACCCTTCCAAATCCCATTTCACTCTGCAGACTCATGAAAAGACAGTGACCAACAAACAACTGCTATGAGAACTAGCCCGGACTAGGAAATTTAAAGTGTTCCAAATGAGATGTAGGATATTTAGCATAAGTTAACACATAACACATATGTAACTTTATATCTGAGAGGGAGACTTCAGATTCAGAAGCTTTCTTCAGACCCCGCAATCATTGAGTATGAATTCATCACTTCATGGTCAGTATCAAAAAAACTGCTGTGCAATACAATTTAGGCAGGATGGGAACATCAAACAATGTAAAAAACAATGACAGTCATAGATTTAGATGCTTAACAATGGCAAAAATCAAGATAGAAAGGTGAGAAAAATTGATGGCAACTGGGGAAGACAGCTACATAGCAAAGGTTACAAAAAGAGAAGCAATAATCTGGGCTGGCACTGAACTATGTCCACTGATATTCAGAAAAATACCCACAAGGTTGCCAGTTCCTCAGATTTGTTACAGAGGTTAGCAGAGCGATCCTGTTCTTACTCAGACCTTTTCTCTTTGAGAGTCAGCCAGCTGACTGAAAACCACCGGCAGAATCAAAGTTATGAGCAATCTATGAATTAGTAAAGCAGGTACCAAAAGCTACAGATTCAACAGCCATTGATTTAGAAGGCACTTTACCTATAAAGGACCTCAAATTAGGTTAAAAAATGTTCTTTAAATATTTTCATTCAGATCTTGTGATGCTGGAAAGTGTCTTTCAAGTACATTAGCCATTCCACAGGTTTTCATGTGCTGACACTAAAAGTAATATTCAATTTACTGATATAAATGAAACTAAAAAAGAACAGTGCAATAGGATGGTTTGTAGACACCCTGGTTCCCAGTTTCTTTGGCAATTCTCCATCCACAGTAAGGATTCCAATTGATAACAATTGTTAATTCTTAATACCTCGGCCCTCCCAGAATTAGCAATCCTTACAACTTTTATATTTTCACATCAACAACTCCATGTTCATATGCATTGCTACTGCTTGGCTGCAGGGATCACTGGAAGGGATTTGCCTGTGACAGAGCTGCAATGCTTTTGGAAGTTATGGCACTTCTGCTGAGAATAGAGACCTTATCAGATGGTTGCTCCTCAGCTATTCAGGATAAGCAAATGTGTTTTTCTTGCTGAGAGAAGATACAGGACATGGCATGCAGTGCCATGGTTTAGCTGACGAGGTGTTAGGTCATAGATTGGACTTGATGATCTCAAAGGTCTTTTTCAACCTAGTTGATTCTGCAAAGCCAGCGACACAGGAAAGAGTCCCTGGGCAGACTTCCTATAGTTACTGACTGTTGTGTAACTTCAGCTTGTCAATAATCAGGATTTGCAGTACCTGAACAACAATTGGTTTTGTCCCTGCAGGCTGGGCTGGAGGAAGAAACACACTCTTTTGGGTTCCCACACAAAGACAGTTCCCAAGAACTGACTGGGTGCTGATGAGACAAGTGTCACACCCTGTAACAGATGTGGCCCTTCAGAACTAGAGCAGGAAAAAGCAAGGCTGTGTATTTAACCCTGTGTTACCTGACTGGAAGACGTATCTGGCCAAGCCTTGCATCAGCTCTGCTGGCCAGGTGGGTGGTGCCGACTCCCCCGTCTCTCTCTTCAGCCGGAATGTCAGTTCAAACCCAAAACCACTTGGCCCATCTGTTCCTGTAAACCTGGAGGGAATGAAAAACAAAAAGTCATGACACGCTTCTTGTAACCAGAGCAGGATTTAATATTAGGACCATGGAAAAAGGATGAGCGTTCTCCTCATAGAACCAGCCATCCAGGGAGTGGAATCTGGATGTGCAGTAAATGCTGTGGGCTGTAACCACACATGCAGATCTACCTAACTCACTGGTACATGACAGTGACAACCTCACAAATGCAAAGTTGTACCTTGGACAATCAGCAATCCTATAGTGCTTTATTAGTTTCACATATCAGTTAGTAAAGGAAAAAAAGAAATATTTATTAAATGGAGAAACAAAAATGCTTTAAAGTGGATAGTTTTCAAGAACTGATTCCAGGAAAAAACATAAATCAGAAACTCAAACACATTATCAATGGGCCAGCTTTAAGAAAGATCAAAGTTAACAAAAAGCCTTCGAGCTGATCTTTCACAGTCAAATTTTTTGGAAAGTAAGATGGCTCCCTATTGAATTTCCTCCTTTCAAGGCATATTCTGAAACAACACAGCTTTACTTCTAATATGCATAGAGAGTTCAGAGGGCTTTTTTTTCAACCTCTTGGTGCTCTGCTTCCCAAAAATAATTGTTTAAAGAAGACCACACATGCTTTACATTGATCCATATGAAAGTTACTCAGTAACAGAAGTCTTTAGGTGAGCATCCATCAAATCTAAAGTAACAATTGTATTTAGAACATTGCTGGTCACACCAGTAGTCACAGAGCAGTAAAGCTGACAGGCAACATTATTTAAATAGATTTGTTCATATGGTAGTGTGACTCTCAAACAGAGAACTACAGAACTACTAAATAAATAATTTTAAAAAGCTATGGAAACAAGCATTAAGGTACTTCTCTTTCAACATTTTAAAAAAAATCCCCAAAGATTCAAGATGTATCTTCCAAAGAATCCTCAGAAAATGCAGCAGCATACAATGCTTATATTCTCAAATTAACTGTTAAATCTTAAAAGAATTTTATTTGCATTCAAGAGATTTGTATTTCAAGATTAGACTTAGAATGTTTCTGAATAGTTAATGGTCACAAGTTGGTGAAAATACAGGGAAAATTTAAAAACATGCAGTTCACCTGCACTGTGCAGGTAACAATCTATAAAGTAAAAGTATTTGATCTGATTAATTTTAGCTTGGTAATCTGGTTTGGAGGAAATTGTGACACATGTGGTTTTGAATAATTGTGATTACTTTGGAAATACTTTATGCTTAATTTAGACAGGTCTTTAATAGAAATATTAATATTCAGAGTGTAATTAGCATAGTAATTATGTTAGTATTTTTGCCAAAGGTTTTGCTTTTATTCTTAATAAAAGTATTGTATTTGAAGGTAAGTTCAATGTAGTTTCAACAGCTGCCATGAAATTTCTGTCATTGAACTATGGCACATAACCCAGGATCAGAGATCCTGGATGAGGTTTTGAGGGATGTACCTGAGAATGGAGGCAGACATGAGCTTCAGGAGCTACACAGACCTACAACCTTCCAGCATGCTTCTGACTCTTGGTCTAGGAAAATCACAGAGATGTATCCAGTAGCCCCAAGTTATGCAGCCTGGTTTTTCTTATGGATATCCTTTTTACCACAAGTACTCATACTAGCCCCAGCTTCAAAATTTGTGATAAAGATGCACCAGTCTGCTAGTGGAGAAGCAAGTAGCATGGGAAATTATTTTTCCCATTTAGAAACCCAAGATCTCCAGACACATGTGCCAATGGAAGATAGAGCAAATGGCTTATCTCTTACAAGGACAGAGAAACTTCTCTCTATTCCATGTGGAAACATTGGGTTCTCATGGCAGTATCCTCTTTTTAGAATATGTCTCCACTGCTTAAACATTCTCTTAGGAGGATGACAAGAAGCTGGACAAAAAATCCACCACTCCTTGGAGGTGTTCAAACATGTGCTTCTTCTTGTAAGTTCCAAATCTTCCTCAAACTTCCAGAAAACCAACCAGCTTCATCCAATGAACACGCTAAAAATCCTAACAACACTTCCAGAAGAGAAAGACCAAACAAGCCTCATTTTCACAAAAAAACTGGGTGGAAGGGTAACAATAACCCACAGATGGAAGAAATCTTGCTAAGGCACATGGAAGCCATGAGCTCTTCTCCCACAGACCTCCTCATGTTCTCTGCTACCTGTACCTGTACCAACCTGCTCCCCTTTCAGCGAAAAGCAGGACAGCCTGACACAACTCCTGTGCCAGCTGCAGAGGAAACACACTTTGATTACAGCCTTTGATCCAGAAACAAGATTCTGGCACTATTTGGGGCTGGTTTCTTTGAGAGCTAGGGAGGTGAGAAATGAGATGGTAGATTTGGTGTGGGGTTTTCTGGTCATGGTTAAGTTGGTTGGATGTTTTTGTTGGCTTATTTTGTTTGGGTTTGTTGGTTAGTTTTTGGGGTTTGGTGGGGGTTTTTTGGTTTTTTTGAGGGGAGTGGTAGTGGTTTAAATCTCAAGGTAGCCAATTCAAACTGCAGCCAATTTAGAATAAGGACTGGAGCTTAGTTCAGCATCTCAGCACTGAAGTGCTTTCTTTACAGGTCATTTCTTCAGCCAAACTCTTGAAGTGCAGCAGTCCAAAAGCACCTCAGCTTTACAGTAAGATGATGATCTGAGATGGAACGTGCGCAGGAAGAAAGCCTCAGAATTAGTATTTTGTATCTCTGTATGGCCCTGGCTACACAAACTGAAAACTGCAGTACAGCATGAAGTTTCTGTACTAAGAGATCTGAATATTTCACATAGTTTGTTTTATGCCTTGGTTCTGGTGAACCCTGGAGTTTTGAAAGTTTCTTCTAAACTTCTAAAATACTATGAAAGGATTTTGCCCCAAAACTAAAGATGCTAAGTATGAAGGGTCAGCACGGACTATATTGCGCCCACCACTGCTTTGTTCCCTCCAGCACAAGGGCATATCACCTTTTCAGCCAACCCAACTGCAAAGCAACCGGGTAAGTTTTCAGAAAAATAAACACGGATGGAGAAATTCTTGGCTTGCTGCATGCTCATTGGCACACATCAGATAGTTTTGTATTATGACTACTGCAGTAATAGAAGGCTCTGGTATCTGCCAAGTCAAATCCAACCCCATATTTAATATTAAAACCTTATTTTGTCAAAAGAACAAAAATAAACCTTTCAAAAGCCAAGGTCATACATTACATGCCATTCTTAGGTTAAAATTCCCTTTATCTGTACAGCAAATCAGCTCAGCAGAACAAACCACACTGCAGCACTGTGCATATGCTGGAGGAGCCTGGCTTGTTCCTTTAATGAGGTAAGAGTTTCACTGATCATGATATTTAGTTCCAGCAAAAGAATACAAAGAAATAGAGGCCCCTTTATTTACAGAGCTGTGCAACCAGGCTGCCCCAAGTCCCCCACCACCCCATGCTCTGCCAGGCCCTCTCCTGAAGCCACACACAGAGAACTGAAAAGCTGCTCCCCTCTACAGCAGAGTACCCACGGTGTTTTTCACATCAAATAACCCAGCTTAAGAGGATCAAAAGCCAAAGTAGCCTTTGCTTTAAAAGCAGCTCTGAAAAACAGAGGCTTTTCAATTTAAATCAAAGCTATTTGCCAAAGCATTTTCATTCTCACTTTTGCAAGGAAGAAGGGAAGGTTTGCTTCACTGCAGTGCAAATGGCAGTATTTCTGCAATTCTGCTTTTGAAAGCTACACAGCTCTGTACAAGAAGCAGAGTGTACTAGGTGTTTATTTTTTTGAGAGTTTAGGAGTATGTGCATATAAATATATTAGGTGAACCAGTCCCTGGAAAAGGGAGTTTACATAGGGAAATCACTATGATTATTTCAGCCTGAGAACAACAAGAAAGCCCTTTCAGGCTGTTTGGGGATAGTTAGGACTGCACTTTTAGAAGTCACAGCTGCACTCCCAACAGCCTCAGAGAGATAAACCGAGTCTCTTCTGGGAAGCAAGGTCACAGCACTCCAGAATGACTTGTCTCAGACTCAGTTTTCAGCTGCTTCAACACTACTTTTGTGAAGCCACTTAAAATGCCTTTTACTTCAACTCCTTAATTGCATCTTTTCATATCTTCTACAAGGATGTTACCTGTTGTCTCCTGGTGAGCTACTCTGATACCGTTTTGAAGGCTGCAGAAATACAGTATCACTACATTTCTAAACCTGGTATCAGAAAGAGTTCCTGTTATTTGCATCAGTACCAATTTTAATTGTACCCACAATCCCCATACCACCCACCAAAAAAAATGCCCAACACAGTAATTGCCAATCCATAGCTTTCAGTACTCCAGATCAGCTTCTCAGGATCTTCTCAAACTTTGAGGAGATGGTCAAACTAAGGTTACAGGCAGTGTCCACCACTCTGCTTGATGAGACCAAAGCACTTTGGAGTCCAACCCTCCACAATGTTTTAAGGCTGCAGATCTAATATCTGTCCCAGATTTTTCCATTAGTCACAAAAAGCACCAAGGTACCCAGTGACTGACTTCACAGGTCCTCCCTGAGAATCACTTGAATCACCTGAGATGTGAATCACTGCCCACTAACAAACAACACAAAGGGTGGTCTCCCGTCCAAAAACAAAGGGGAAGCCTTCAGCAGCCACTGAGCTAAACACTTCAGTGTCTCTATCTCCTGGGAAGGACATCAGGCAAGAACTGACGTGCCTTAAACAAGATTATGCACAGCCAGTCTTCTGAGCCGGGGNGAAGAAGAAAAAAAAGGACCCTACCTAGTGCTTCCATCATCTTGCCTAACAGGAAGCGGTTGTTTTTAGTGCAGTTGTCAAACAGTATAAAACTCTCATCTGAGAGCCCTGACAGCACGCTGGGAGGTTCCTGTGAAGCAATTCCATAAGAAAATAGGCACAGTTACCCCATTTACATAAAAGGCTTTAAAAGTACCCCGAAGAGTTATTTCAGCTAAAACCTACCTGCTTACTCACATATTCTCCTGGATTGTTTCCTGACACTTAAAAAAGTATTCATTCACATGAAAACACTTGAGAGAAGCAGAGAGTGGTTATCTGGATGTCAGATGGTTATCTCTTCAGAGCGCTTAGCAGGAAATTCCATGAGCTCCTGCCACCCCAACTTGTACACACAATCTCACTGGACTCCTCTGTAACTTGATTTAAGAAAAAACTTCATGCAGAAGCAGGGCAAACATAACATTAAACATAAAACAAACACTCAAAGATTTCTGTTCGTGTTCACGGTTGGAAAGTGACAGTGCTCAGAGATGTCAGTCTATGGCAGCTGCTGCTTAGAGCTTGCTCTTGCAGTACATCATATCAAATATGTAAGCCATCAACCAAATGGAAAATTCTTCTAGAAAGTTAAATTGGTTTTAGATATTTATTCCAACATCTAAATCCAAACAGATGCAGAGGCACTCACTCTGCAGTTATTTGGAGGCGTTTCTCAGCCTTCTAAAATACTCATGTAGGATCCACTTAGAAAACTTACACTGAAATACATCTGAGTAAAAATTTCTGAATTGATTTGTGCTGGCCAGTATGAAAACAGAACTGTTTCACTAAGCTACCATTCAATGAGGGAAGAGCTGTTACAAGGCAGAGGGGGAAGAGGACACAAGGTACAGTTTCATTCACACATGCACAACATTGATTTCACAGGTTTTACTATTCAGCTTCTTCAAAACTCAGCCAGTTACAGTCTTGTCCCTGAAACCTGGAAACTCGCAGTTTAGATTTTAAGTTTTACAAAATTGTCTCTGTAAATAACAAATGTTGATACAATAGATAAATTGTTTTTTCCTCTAAACCTACAGAGTCAAGTCAACTTTATTTGTCATTCTGCAGACACAACTGT
Organism: Toxostoma redivivum; assembly: GCA_013397375.1. NCBI lineage: Eukaryota > Metazoa > Chordata > Aves > Passeriformes > Mimidae > Toxostoma > Toxostoma redivivum. The sequence goes on from VXBI01009300.1 coordinate 958,652, forward strand.
TTTATATAGCATCATTAGATAGTGACCAAACTCCGGAATAGGATATAGGGATGTGATCCAGGGAAGTCAGCCCTCTGAGAAAGCATCAACTTGAAACTTTTGGAGGCCCCTTCCAACCTAAGTGATTCTACAAAGCATCATGGCCAAGAACAGAAGTATGAACTTCTGCTACTGATACTCCATCCAGAACTGTGCTTGCAGGGCCCACAGCTGATAATTCACAAACACTTTTTTAACAGAAGTGGTTCCCACACTCAGCTCCTGCCCAGCACCTGGGAAATAGCTCCTGAACTGTGCTGTCTCCAGCCTAGTGTGTTAAAGTAAACCAACATCAGTTTTCTGGTCACTTTAATGTGCTGGGCAATCTAGGGGTTGCTTCTCTGAGGCTCTGCTGTCCATGCCATGAAAGCATTAGCATCTGGAAGGACAGGATGATGCTTAGCAAAGCTGTTAATCCCTCTGAGCTCTAGAGGCTTGGAAGCATTATTATCTCATTCTGGAGAGTGCCAACATACAGTCACACCTGTAGGGATAGCGCTTGCAGATGAAGGGCTAAAGGCTGAAAAGGCCCCATTGGTGATCTGCCTCATCATTAACACTACATCAAGAAACTTCAGAATACTCTGAAAGTGCTAAAGCAGCATCCAGGTAACCTAAGTTTGAACCTCCTGTCTACTACAAACTTCTCATCCTCCACAACAAGTTACTTAGGAATTTGATTCTCAGATGTAAATAATGATACTTCCCTGCTTCAAAGAGTAATGTGACACACTCATCGTATAGGAAATGCTTATATACTTCATCTATCACGGTCACAAAAGCTGGGAAATTAACTCCACATTCTGCACAGCATGGACAAATACAGAACACGGGAAATGACTAAAACAACTAAATATGAAACAGGAGGTTGCATGGGATATGTCACTCCCTACTCCAGCAAAAGATGTTCACAAGAGGGCAGTTTACATTTTATTTTCTCTATTTTATGGTGCATGGATGTAGCTATACCAGTAGGAGATGGTTTACTCTCCCATTACAGTTTTAACTAAACTGACAAGACCAAACCATTTTGTCAAGACTTCCAAAACAACTTATTAAAAATAAATAAATCAGTGCATAATCAAGTAACTAAACTACTGACCATGTGTTTCAGCTCAAGGGCTCACACATTTCTCCACAGAGATACTCTGTTTCCTACTTCATGGCCAGCAGAATCAGTCCCAGCCCAGGTGAGGTGTTGAGAGCAGGTTCTGAACCATCACAACAAGCACCACAAATGAGGCTGTGCTTCTTGACAAAGAAAGTGCAAACACTGCAAAGGCCTAGGAAGTTGCAGAAGACTTGCATCATCTTAATGCCCACTGAAAGAATCTGGAAAGAAAAGCTAGAATTACAATAAGGATTTACTATTGCATTCACAGAACAACAGCGAAGGCACTAATGAAAAAGAAAACTTATCAAGATCCGTAACATTTTACTTAAGCTACCTATTTATGCTGCACTTCAGAACTACTCATGCTTCATTTCTACAAGGCCCAGAAGAACAGTTCTCTCATTTGGCCTGAGCTGGAGGTGATTCTGCCAACAAAGCACACAGTCACTGCATGACACAGTGCACTAGGGAAGACAAACTTTCATCTGCACATGGATCCCACTTCACTGGAACTGAATCCTTAGCTCTGATAGACAGGGAACGGTAATACATCTCCACAACTTCACCTAAGGGCTCAGCTGTAACCTCACCAGGCAAGAGAACATTAGCAAAGTGCTAGTTTGAGCCAGCGTGGCTGGGAAGGGCAGTATTGCTGTGCTTGGTGAGCAGCTGGGAAAAAGACACCAACTTTCCTTGCAGTGCCTGCTGGCTCCTTCCTAGCTCCTACTGTGGAAAGTTCTGCAGCTGCTGGGAGGAACCTATTCGCATAACAAAAGCGCCTTTCAAAAGCGGTATGGGAGGGTGGAAAGAATATGAAAAAAACCTCAAAGCCACTGACAGCTACCGTTAGTATTTTTCAGCACCGCCTAAAAGTCTCAGGCAAGGATCAGGACTCCAATATGTTAGGTAGACACACTGGTGTTTCCCATTACTTTCCTGCTAGCTAAAGAACATACACTAAGAAAAATCATGCAAGAGGCAACTTTAGCATATTCTTGAGCACATTTTTAGGACTCATACAATTAAGTTCTCAGCTATGCAATAAGTGAACTCGAGGCATAAAAGGTATTTGGGAGCTTTTGAATTCCTATAGCTTGCAAGCAGGCTGTAGGCACCCACATATTGCTGGTTGGCAAAACGTTCAATGTGAACCAGCAAAGTACACTTGCAGCCCAGGAAGACAACTGTGTCCTGGGCTGCACCACCAGAGGTGTGGCCAGCAGGTTGAGGGAAGTGGTTCTGCTCTTCCGAGATCCCACTTGGACTGCTGCATCCAGCCCTGGGACTCCCATCATAAAAAAACATGGATCTGTTGCAGCAAGTCCTGAGGATGGCCATAAAGATGCTCAGAGGACTTGAGAGGCTGAGAGAGTTGTGCCTGTTCAGCCTGGACAAGAGAAGGCTCCAGGGAGACCTCAGAGCACCTTCTAGTACCCAAAGGGCTGAAGACAGACTTTTGACAACAGCATGAAGTGACAGGATAAGGGGGAATGTCTTTAAACTGACAGAAAGTAGGTTTAGATTAGATGTTACGAAGAAATTCTTTACTCTGAGGGTGGTGACACACTGGCATGGGATTGTCCAAAGGAGCTGTGGATGCCCCATGCCTGGAAGTGTTCCAGGCCAGGCTGGATGGGACTTTGAGCAAGCTGGTCTAGCAGGGATTTGAGCTAGATGTTTACAGTCCCTTTCAACCTAAACCCATCTATGTCTCTACAATCCTGATGGATCTGGAATTCAATCCCTGATCTTTCACTTCATCAGTTGTAGAAATCCAGACAATCCTGCCTACCCTGGTGAGTTGTTACATAATCTCATTTCATTGCAAAAGGTGCACTTAAAAATATACCGATGGGTATCCTGGGAGATCTTAATCAATTAGACAGGCAGCGAAAGGTCCTTGGAGCTTCAGCTGTAATTCCAGGGAAAAGGAAGCGCTGATCTGCTGGTGAATGTTACACTGTCAAGACGGACACGACTGGCACCATCATCAGTCTTTTATTAAAAACTTTTCATGCCTTCTCTCAGGCAACTCCACACAGCACTGACTCCTTCTCTCCTCTCTGCAAGTTTCCTTCTTCATGACTGGCTAACCCCAACCTCTCCTTTACCCATCACCTAACCCTGTCTGTCCCTTGCACAGCTGTGTGTCCCTTTCTCCTCACAGCACAGCCAGCAGACTCCATCTCACACTGCAGCAGACTGATTCTCAAGCTCCAACTCCAACTGCCTGATAGCCAGCTAACCCACTCTTTTATAACACCCATCTTCATTGGACAGGCAAGGCTGTTTTCACTCCTTGGTAATCAGTACAGCTGTAATTCATTGAGGAAAATTGCCTTCTGCACTATCCTTACAAACCATCTTCCCACAGGTGAAAGACTCCCAAAAGGGAAATGAGACATCTGCAAAGAAAAGTCTACAGGTATTTTTTTTAAATCTGCCTTTAAATGTTAAGCTTTTCCTGAAAGACTATCTGGCCTTTGAAGCACTTGAAACTTCTAGGGCTTGTGAATGTTATACAAACTCCATTTGTTGTAAGACAATGTCCAAGTGGATAAAATAAATCTTTGCCTCTTAAAAATCAAACAAAGGAGGAAAGAAAGGGTCATTCCCTCACCATCCTTTCAGTGGCTCCTCGCTTATCCTAAAAATTACAAGAGTGCAAAATTGTTTTGCCTCTTAGCCAAACCACTTAAGTTATGGGAACTGCAAAATGGCTCAGCTTGTCTTTCAAACAGGAGGAAAGTTGGGAGAGAGATGTCAACTTACAGCATATTTCAGTACTGTTTATGTTTTAGTGCAGTAAGCAGGAACACTCTCCTCATGTTCCTGATCACTTTTGGAGGAATAATCTGCCCAGTAAAAAACACAGAGGTCAGCATATAGCTCATCATAACCACTTGTTAGAGAGAATCCCCCATCTATCTCTAAACACTAAATTCTTTGCTTTTCTGCTTAATGTTATTCTTCTGGGTAAAAAAGGAATTCAAGGCCCAGAAACATATTATTTTTGTGTAATAAGGTTATACATATGGATTCAACTTAGCTAGGAAATGTCAACTTAAGGCTTGTCTTCATGAGGAAATTTACTGTAACTCGTCTACCAGTATAATTATATTGCTGTAGCTCTACTGGTAAAATTCCCCTGTTGAGCCTTATTCATAACAACTGCTGCCTTTATGGTTTATTTTTGTCGACTATGCCAAAAAAGGCCCCAGCTCCAGAAAGGCCACAACAATTTACAGGGGAGGAGGGGAAGAAGCTGTGCCAGTGCAACCGGAGCAGTAGAAAGAATAATAGTATAGAAATGACAGTATTTCTTTACACAAATGAATTATTTGCTGCAAAAGAAAAAAAAAAAATAAAGGAGTGAAACACAGTAAGAAAACTATACTGTACATCAGACATCATTGCAGGTAAGGTATGTGCCAGTTTCATGCTACATTTCATAGCTTTGGTAAAGGCCCCCAAGCCAGACACTGGTCTGCATCAGCCCCTCCGTGTGTATCCTTTTCCTCTTGCCTCCTCCGCAAATGCTGCAGTGCATTTTTCCCAGGAGTACTCTTTTCTCCTCATTCCTTGCCACCCAGCAACTGCTCAGGACCCCTTGGACTGACCCTCCAAAACAAATGGGCATTTAAGACCAGTCCCTCTGGTTTACAGTTTGAATCTCAGGGACCAGGGATAGCTGGAAAGCAAAGAGCACTCTTTGCAAAAAGGATTTTAAAACAATTGCCCTTCACTTCGGCAGTGCAAGAATGCTGAGCTAGACAAAACAATGAGCCATCTGTGCACTCTTCCCTCCTTCCCTTGTCTGTATCCTCTGAGCTTAAATCAGAGCTCCCCAAGAATGGCCGAGTCCCCCTTCACCTCCGCCCACCCTGTTTACATCCTGAAAAAAAACAGTTTTCTGGCCTATTTTTTTCTTTTTGTTCTTAAGGGCCCCTGCAAAATCTTCCTTTAAACCTCAGCCCTTTGTCAGGTGGTATCCCATCTACCCAGCTTTGTCAAGTGATCAAAAAATGCCTCCCACCAATGATCCGTTCCTTGTTTACCATCCCTAGAGGCAGAGTGGCACTCAGGAGCCCTACTCACCCCTTTGTCCAAGGAAGGCAATACCATCTGAATGGGAGACCACCAAGATTTGCAGCCCTCTTTTGTTAGCCTGGTGTCACTGCCTATTGGGCCTTGATTCAAAATTGAGATGATAGTAGAGAGGCAGCTGAGTTAGGTCATCACCACGGAGTTTCCAGCTTAGAAGACAGAAACACCCATAGCTCAAATTTCTCATAAAATTGGTAACTTTATTATCAGTGGTAATTTGCTGCTGCCAATTGTAGCCACTGCCTCATCAAGAAACTTGCACTATTCTAGTACTAGTCAAGAAGGCATGTTCCCAACACTAAAAACGCATTGAGGAAAAAACAAAGGGGATTAGGTATGAATTACAGCATTGGATCTATTTCTTATTTTGTTAGTATCTCTATTCCAGGCAGCAAATGGATTGAAAAATGTCAATGATTTCACAGCTGGAATGGCTACACTGCTCAAAAATACTTTTACCTTCATGTCTCACTGAAAAAAAGCCACCTATTTTTTAATTCTTGATTTTTAAAACATCATAAACAGATCTTTATCACATAAAGCAATCTTTCACTAGAAAGTTTTGATCCCAAATCATTTCTCTTCCTAGCAGGCTGAACTTGCTGGGAGAGCAGAGCCTGCAAACTCTCCCACATGATTCTGCACTAACCCAGTTTGGAGAGTAAGGAAGCCATGTGTCCGATCAACTCTCTCCAGTGGGCCAAGATCATAAATGTGGAAGTTCTGTTGGCAAAACAAAACCTCATAAAACCATCCAGTTTGAGCACCATGCCCCTTTCCCTGCATGGCAGCAAGAGGCTCATCGTACCAGGATGCAGCACTGGAGAGCAGACACACTACCAAACAGGAAGTGGTGTTTGCCTTCAATGCTCAGTACTAAACCGACTTCCAATCTTTTTCCCCCTTTTTTTTTATTTTAAATTTTTTTAAATTGAAAACAGTCCTTCTTGTAAATTCAACTACCATGCTGTAAATGTTAAATGAATTTTCTTCAATGCTTCAAAAACATTCCAGATCTAGCACAGTTCAAGAGTGGTCTTGTCCCACAACCCCTGCATGTAAACACAGATAGACCACAGCACAAAGCGGGCTGCTCTCCGTAGGTGGCCTACATCTTTCATTTCATTAACGGTACTAACTACCTCCAGCAAATGACATTTGGAAACCAAGTGCACTCTGCCTTGGAGGAGGGAAAATCACATTTCCCTGCGGTGACCATAGCTTCAGGGGAGGTCTGCCTCCAGCAATGAAACATAAGCCTTAGAGGGTTCTGGTGCACAGCAGTCACTGGAGGGACACTCTCAGTGGGACATAAATGAGCATGATGCTCAGTTTAGCTGGATTTTTTTTTCCCCCTGAAAAATACAGAATTGAACCCTACATGATCACACTTGTGCATATGCTTCTTTAAAATGTCTGAACTCATTGGTCAAATTCAATTGGTCCTTCAGAGGAAGAGTTGTCCCCAAAATGTCACATTTCTGCAAAGTAAACAAAAACAAACAGCCAGACAGAAGAGAAGGATCTACAGTTGTTCCCAGTAAGCAAGTTCCAGTAGAAGCACACCTGTATTTCTAGACACCAGAGAATCCACACGGGTGAGACTTGTTAGAAGTACCTTCATTTTAAGAAAAGCTCATTCTAACTCATAGCTTTATAGGTATGAAAAAAATCTCATCACAAGACAAATCCATTAGAAGACAGATTTTATTGTGCTGTGCAGCTAAACTACTCTTTCCAAGTCTGACAGATTCTCAAATAAACTATCTTTGAAAGAAAACACTTTGTATTTTTTTTGTCACAGACCTCCCAAATTCTATGGCCTCTTCCTTTGCACTCTGCCATGAACCCTCCTCTCTCCCCTCTGCTCAGACAGAAGACCAAATGAAAAAATAAACATTATATTTGGGGTCAGTCTTTGATAGGCAAACAAGACCTAGGAAGAAAAAATAAGTCCAAAGTATGGTGCCCACCTTGGACCCTCTCTCCTCCAAGTCCTACCTCTTCTACCTCTTTCCTAGACTGATGCTCACTGATATCCCTTCCATGCAATTCCCTTTAGCTGGGGCAGATGCTTCATCTCCAGCAATATTTCATCTTTCAAGGTAGACATGCTGAATTTTACAAATCTTATCTGAAATATGGATCCACCACCTCTCTCTAATTTACCATCTTCCAAAAGGCCCTCTGTTTTATCATGAAAACAAAGAGGCACAGAGTCAGTCTTCACCATTTCAAAAGCGTACACAGTTACCTTGGAGTTTGGTGTAATATTTCAGCAGTGCTTCAGGCATGTGGTTTATAAAGCAGTTAGGGACCCATTAAATAGCAAAATTTAAGGCTAAAGGCTGGCAAGCTGAGGGCAGTGAGCTTTTAAATTTATGAAAGGCTACAGAACTAAGAGGCCACAAAAGTGACAGCTGTCAGCACCACTCTGTCCTACATTCATGCAGGTTCAAAGGAAAAGCCTGCATGCACTCAAAAAAAAGAGTGCACTCGTTCCAACTTCCAGGCTATTTTCTAAATACTCTTTTCAAACTCCTTTTATACTCAGAAAAAGCCTTCCAGAAAACATCCACCCCTCTGCAAGCCTTGCATTGGTTACCTGATCCAGTTTTGCGCTCCTTTTTCTTCTTTCCAGCTCTAACAAGCATCCTTGCCCTTTTACAAGTTAAGGTCATTCAGAGGATCTATACAAGCAAGCCGAACACAAGCTGGACTGAAGATCTTGAAAGGCTCATGCTTACCCTCACCTTTAATAGGGAGGAACCACCCACAGAGACAACATGTTATCCCGGCATGCACCGCTCCCTCCTGATCCAAATGGAAAGCAGCACAAATCAAAAGGACCACAGCAAGCTGGAACCTGTTGTCTCAGCGGGTGGTACCCTGCATCTGTAATAGAGATGAAGGCAGCTGTAATCTCTCCGGTTTTATGCAAATGAGATGCTGCACTTCGGCTCCTGGCTAGGGGCCAGGAAAAAAAGCAAAACCAAAAAAACCCCAAACCCCACCACCCTTGTCAGTATGAAGTTGATGTAGTAAACATCAAAACACAGTTGGAATATCACTTTGTGGGATGTGGGAAGACCACAAATAAAAATCTTATCTCAGTCTATTCGTAATTTAAGACTTACTTTCTGTTTCAACTCTGAATTACAACCCTGCAATTTTAATACAAATAAGACTATTCAAGGTGTTCAGGAATTCTACCACATCATGGTTTTCACTTTCCATGCAGTTCTTTAAAATGTTAAGAAAAAGGATGAGCACTCAAACTACAGAACAGTTATGTGGAGATTCAACCTTAGCCTTAGAGCAGACTGAAGACAGAAGCCAGTCTGGGAAAAACGCATTTTCCTTCTTCGTCCCTGGACACCCCTGCAAACCCTGCCAGCACAATCTGGGGCTGGCACACACTATGGCACCACAGTAACACAGAATCACAGAATGGGTAAAGTTGAAAGGTATCATAATGTATAATCTAGTCCAACCTTCCTGTTCATGCAGGGTAATACCAGAGCACATGGTACAGGATAGTGTCCAGATAGTTCTTTAGTATCTTCACAGCCTCCCTGGGCAATCTGTTCCAATGCATGGTCACCTTCACAGTAATTAGGTTCTTCCTCATCTGCAGGTGGTACTTCCTGTGCATCAGCTTCTGCCCATTGCCCCCTGGGTCAGAGACTCCCAAGGGCTGCTGTAAAGGCAGCACTCAGCAGTAGATGAAGCTGGCATTGCCACTGATGGAGTCAGAGTCCAGCTACACCTGCTGATGCTGCCTTCCTCATGCACCTGTTCACCAAGGAAGAAATCACCATAATGTTTGTAAACTGCAGGAATGATCAGGCACCTGTTCCCTGACGTCATTGATGGCCTGGCATCAGAGCACGAACCTGCAACTGCCAGCTGAGGCATTGGCTTTGTGCAGACACACAGGGACATATTCCTTGCTGCTGGCATTGCTATGGGCAGTTCCTGCCAGCAAGGGGTGGAGAAAAGTGCAGGACTCAGCATCTCCTCTCCCACAACTGCACTGGCCACATGCTTCCTGCCAGCAGGCTGCACACACTCACCACTGCAGTGCAGAATCTCTTCAGAATGCAAGAACAGTCCAAAAAGAAGGCCCTACTTTAACCCTGCTGAATAGATTCAAGAAATTACACATTTGTTTTTATTTGAAAGAAGATAGAAAAAGCTAAAAATTGAATATAACTTGCAAAAACATCCTGGAAGGATTTCTGCTGCCACTCAAGTTGTGCAACATGCTTGACTCGAGAAATTTATTTCCATGCAAGCAGTTTGGCATGAAATCCCACTGAAAGGCCTGTGGTTCCCCAATGCTGTTATGACATCATGATTTAGGATTTTTAGAGCTATCAGCCCAGCACAGCTGGTGTCATGGTTGCCATTATACCATGAAACACTGAGGAGTTTTAAATGAAAAAGGTTTCCTTGTTTGAAATTCTTAGATTTCTTCCATCTTATTGAGATTCTTAAAACCAGACTGGTTCTGTAAGCAGAGTATAGCTGATACGTAAGCAGAGCAGGAAACAGTGCTGCTTTAACTGAAAATAAATCTGTCAACAAGGAGGCACTGGGAGAGCTCTACTTCAGACTTTTCAGGTTCTTATTAAAAAATATAAATTAAAGTCAACATTTTCACATTATTTGCTACATCTGTTTGCTATTCCATTATAAATAAAAATACAGGGGCCTCCAATTCAGTGTTAGTTCACTCAAAAAGCCCTTTTCATTTAACACTGTTTTATAATTGTTCTAGACTATACTGTATTACCATGAGAGATCCACAAGAAATAACCTTCACATTACCCAAACTGGGCAATTGACAAGACCTTTGGCAGTGTTCTATCCTCCCCTTTCTAAAGTATGAAGGACAGCAAGGCTATGGAAGCACAGCCCTGTTGTAGGAACCTTGCTGACTGTCACAAGCAGATCCAGATCTGCACTTTTCGTAGACAGCTGGGAATCCAAAGAAAACCCAGAAACCCCTTCCTGTCTCCAGAGGCCAGGGCAAATGAGCAGAGTTCAGTGCCATACTGGTTTTAAAGGAAAAATAACAAAGATTTAAACCACTGCCCTGCCACCCCATGCTCCTGCCAACCATTCCACAGCACACTTTACCTGGGACAGCAGATACCCAAAGCCCTTCAAACAAAAAAGAGACATATTTGCTTAAACAAAGCTTTATTAAATTCCCTGTCAGAGAACAAGAACCTCCTGAGTACATAGGAAAATCCACCACACTTCTACAGTGTCCACCTAGGGCTAGGCTGGTGACATGTAGCTCCCACAGACATCAAATTTCGAGAGCAGTTTTAGCAAACAGCAATTGCTCTTTGGGAGTGAGACTGCTGGTGAGGACTCAGCTCCTTTGAAAATCTCTCAGCCAGTCTACTGTGCTCACATACCAGCTGGTAACTTCAGGTTCAGTGTTTAGGGGATGTGTAGGTCTTGATAGCTCTACCACATGCATAATTGTATATTAAGGCTTTTGGACACAAGGTAGAATCGACCTACTCCACAGGACAAATAGTAATAAGCTTTATAGCTCCAAGAATGAGGCCAAATTAAAGGTGACAGACTGCAGACAGGTGAGCATCTCAGGGCAAGCAACACAATGCTGTGGAGCTGAGGATGCTGTTCCAGCCACTCAGAGAGAAGGGAAACAGACACCTGATCTATAAACAAAAGCACCATGTGAACGTCTACATGCTCACACTAAGATCTCTTGTGGAAGCAAGGGAAGGAAGCCTTAAACTTCATTTTTTCATTTGCCCTACTTTTCCTCTGCCCCTGCAACTAATGACTGGGATTTGTTGTTAGTAGACGTGTTGGTTAAATGTCTCAGGCAGATCTCTGTGACATTGTGGTCCTGACTTGTTTTCTGAAAAACAGTTCTGTAATCACAAACACAAGGAGAAAAAAAAAAACAGGAGAAACTATCTTGAGGAATGGGTAAAGTTAAACAAACTGCCCAACTGCTGCTGTTACAAGAGAAACACTTTGATGGAAAAAAAATGGTGGCTGAATCTTAACCAAGACCAACAAAAGGAGGAAAGCTTGTGTGAACAAACTGGAGCCTTTGCTGCACCATTCATCAAGGACATTTATACTGCAACTCTAACACAGTGCAAAGGTAGTTTCAGTAAACAGCAACAGCAGAAACTTTGTGCCATTTCTGGCTGGTTAAAAGGCTATGTCCACAGACCCAAAATGATGATGGCTTGGCTTCTGCTACTCACTTTAACTGGAGTTAAGGAGTAAGGTCAGCTAATGAAAGACAAGTATAGGGTTAGCTCATGCTGCCTGCTTGGTCTAATCCAAAGTTCCTGCTAGAAACCATCCATACCAACAACCTAAGATAATAATTTAATTACTGGAGAAAAGACAGTCAAACAATTAGAGTTTTAGGCTTCTGTTACACAAATTGGCACTTTATACAGCAGCCACTGGGGTGGCAGTCTGCTGACAGTAACACTGCTGTGCCAGCAACAACAAAAATGCCCTTACAGCAGTTTTCCAGAGGAAGGCATTTAAAATGCACAGGGAGGGGTCAGGATTTAAGTGTACGACCATAACAGATTACAGAGTGTGAAAAACACAACAAGACAGACACTTAAAAGAAAATTTCCAAACCAGTTAAAAGAAATTTAAACAAAAACCCACTCAACACTGAAAGGAAATATACTGTATTCAAAGCCTGCAGAGGGGAACATAGAATTTCTTCTACATACAAGAACAGGCACACGTCATCTTTTTTGAGACCATGGCTAGGGTGTTCTCAAAAGAAAAGCAGCTGTTCAAATAATATAAGCAGCAGGACAGAGTTTTGCCTACACACCCCCAAAACACAACACACAGCTACAGAACTTAAATGACACTTACTCATGTACTCTGTTGTCTCCATACAAGTCACTTAACCCAAAGCTGACGTAGTGCCAGTGCTCAGGAACATTCAGTGCTGGGTTTCCCAGGTTTCTGTACATGCTAACATAGTCCAGAGGGTCAGGTCCTCCCAACCTGCATTAAAAACAGAAAAAATCTTACATTAGTTAGTTTACTCAAGAGAAATGGTAAGTCTCCCCAGATGCTAGAAGAGGTTGTACAAAGAGTTGGTTTAAAACAAAAATTAGAATATTCAAATTATCTCTTAAAAAAAAAAAGATTGCGGTGAAAGGTTAGTTTAAGTTCAGAAAGCTTCAAGCACAGGAAGACAAAATACATGTGTGCAACACACTAAAAATGTTTTTAACATTAAAGCATAAAAACCTCTGGAAAATCACATTAAAGCTTCCACAAAAAAACAAAGAAAATTGAAAAACTGTACTAGTAAAAGTGCAATGGCTGTATCTGCAGTGCAAGCTCTTAATTCAGTCCAGAGGCACATACTTCACAAAAAGTGATGCTATTCCTCAAGCAGATCTTGAAATTACTAAATTTTGAGGAGAGTAATCCATACTTCCAAACACAGACAAAAGAGTTCAAACAGTGGAGAAAAAAAACATTGATTCAATAAAACTAGCAGCAAAACTTCTACAAATACACCATTGGCATTAACCAAGGATGAGTAAAAAGCACCAATGTACCCCCTGTGCTAGCATTAGAATGGCTTCCTAAAAAGAGCGTAAGTCAAAAGTCAATGCAGCACAGGCAGGTTACACTAAACAGCAACCACCAAAGCCTGCAGCTACCCTTTCTTGCTACAAGGCACAGGGAATTGAGGCTGTGTGCCAGCAGAGAGCAGAGCACATCCTCCTGCCACTCGCATCACCTCTGTCTGAGCAAAGACAGGGCAACTCCCTGCTGAAGGAAGGAACACACTGGACTGTTCTGCTGTTTGCCCTGTCAATCACAGAACACCTACCACAAACAGTTACAGCACAGCTGAACAGCTGTTTAACCACTTTGCGCCTACAACACACTGTATCTTCAAGTAAAACTCTCAGCTGCTCCAAACAAGAAAATGCAAACTCACACGACTCCAGTCACTGGAACCAATGATTCTACACATCAATTCCTCTCATGTCTATTGTCTGTTTAGACCCTGAAACAACCATCTGCAGGTTGCAGGGCATGGCTGTGCTTCCCTCACTTGTCGGGAGGTTTGTGTACCATCAGACACAGTCTCCATGGCTGGACAGATGAATCCAGCCCTAGTGACAGTGAGACACTATTTTAAATCCTCTGCCCTCCTCTTGTTGCCCAACCTTATCAAGTCTGTAGAAAACCGCGTATCAGCTTGGCATATTAAATCACAACATTAACTTGGTGTATAAAAACATCCTTCACCTCTCCACAGGTGTGCTGTGCTGCCTTGCTCCTCCTGCTCTGGCAAAAACCAGAGCAGTTCTCTAACATGACTGACTTTACCTAGGACAGTTTCCTCTTCTTAAATCTTATAAGGCCATCCTAGTGACTAAGACCAGTTGCAGTTTCTCCAGCAGGTCAGTTAAGGATGCAGCCCAGGATACTGAGGCAGGACAGAGGGGATAAGCAGCTGACCCCCAGTAGTGGCACAGGTGTCCATTGTCAAAGGCTACATCAGAACAATGCAGCCTTCTTGTATGACAAGTGGCACCTTCATGGCATAAAAGGCAAATTGGTGAGCAAACACGGGGAGAGTGTGTCAGACTTGGGGATGGAGCTGAGTCTGATCTTCAGTAGACACCTGAGAAAACCTGTTTTCAAAGTCTAGCAGTAGTTTGAACGACTCAGGAAAAAACAAGTCCCCTCTGACACCCTTTCTTTACCTGTTCCCTTTCACTGGCATCAGGTCACACTGGAGGCTGAGATCTCTACCAGAAACACCCATTCAGGTGGCTTTGTTCAGAGCATGGCACCTATGCCCTAGTCAGTGCTCAGCCCCCCAGGGATCCATGATGGAAGCAATTCCAGCCAGGATGGTCACCTGCCCTTGAGGAGCAGCAGTGAACAGCAGCAGCCACACACAATTATTACTGGACTGGGAAGACTCTGGAGTGAGGGAGGTTCATACACTGACCAATGTGAGAGACTAGTCAGTGGTCAGAGCAGTTGTGTGGGCTTTGCAATGAAGAGATCACAGCTAAGCAACCAGCATCTCCTACATGAAGAAAACCTGCTTCCAAACTGGGTTTAATAACAACTTAGAAGTCAAACAATCAATGCTGGAACACTGCTGGCACAGGCACTCCGACACTGACAACACACAAGACAAACCTCTACACTGCCCATGTACTCATGGACAGGGACTGCTCCATGAGTACATACTTTCCCTAGGGCTACTCAAACATACTTGTCAGATCTGATGCACTTGGCAAGTCCTGCCTAGGACAGCACCAGGCAAGCCAGACACTTCTCCATCACTCCTGCCAGCAATCCTGTTTGTCTCCAAAGGCCAAACTTCTCTGGAGACCTGCAGCACTGCACTACCCAAGAGGTGGCCACAGCAATGTGGCACCAGGTGGCCTGGAGAAGCTGAGCTCAGTCCTGCCCAGAGTTCACTACCAACTGGCTCATATGTTGCTCAATAATCCAGTCACACCACTTTGACTCACAGAGAAATGTAGTAGACTTGGAAGAGATGTAGACTAAAAGCCTGCAGCAGTGACTAATTAAATTTTTAAAAACACATATCCAAGCCATACATCTATCCCAAAACTGCTGCAACTGCACAAGTATCCAGCATGAGCTTTAAGCCAGTTACCTGCAGCACACAGTAACATAGACATGGCAATAACGTTCACCAAAGGTTAGTCAGCACAGATATTCATCCAGTTTCGGTGGCAGGTTTCACTGCTCTATCGGCGGCGCTGCTGTGGTACATCCTCCCACCCACAGCCGCCGCGGCAGGGTTCGACCTTGTATCACAATCTACATATCAGTACATGCACTCACACAAAGAGCTGGAAGCGTTGGAGGATTTTATTAGGAAGAGCCCAACTTCAAAGCCAGAGGTACAGGACAAATTTGTTACATTCTCTATTCATGGTGCTCATTCAGGAGCAGGAAGGGCTGCCTCAGGGGAAACCCTGCATTTGCATCTGCACCAAGAGTCTTCTTTTGCCTGATGCTAAGAGCGCTCTGAAGTTTCTGTGGAAGGAGAAATGCAAAACGCAGAGAGGAAAGAGACCCGCAATGGAAAGAAATTGGAAAACTAAGAAGAGTCCTTAGTGTATTGTTTGTAGTCACTTCCTGGCAGCTGACAATAGGACTGCTTTTCACAGCTACCTTTCCACAACCCTTCAGAAGTAGTCTGTGATTCCCAAAAGGCTGCAGACCACAGCTCACTGCACAGGATTTGAGACAGGTGATAAAAACCCAGTAGGCGAGCCCAAATTATGCCTATTTCAAAACCTATCACAAAAAAGAACAAGTTTGATTTTTTCACCAGCAATTCTACGCAATGAGATATTTCAATTTGAGATACTTTACCACATTTTATAATAAAAGTGAACACTGGATATCAATAAAGACTCCATCTTGGTGCATAGCCTTCACAAAAACAGACAGAAATTCTTCCAAGAAGTTCTGATTGAATCCCAAGCTCTCTCCCAAGATAGACAAATAGCATTTTAAAATATTAGTTCCATTAAATAATCCACATGGCTAAACCTCTTTATGTAATAGGTAGGGAGTTCTGCAGATTCTCCAACGTTACACACTTAGGATCTGCTCTGATCTGCAAGCCAAAGAGTACAACTTCAGCTCCCTGAACAAAAAAAAAAAACAAATTGCTGTTAACCCATACAGAAACTGATACATATACTTAAAAGCTGATTAGTGTTACAATATTTCTCCTAAGGCAGGAACTTGGTTCAGCAATTTCCTCTTCTAATCTAAAACAGCTAATAGCTGGCAGCCCAGGCAGAGTAAAACAGATTAGCAGAGTTGTGGCAGGAGTCCTTCTACCTGACTTAACAATACCAAGCTCCAAGTTTCACCCAACAACAGGAGAGAAAGAACTTGTGGCATCCAAGGAGGCTTCAACTAGCACAAGCATTTCCTGCATAGGACAGCAGTAGGAAGCTCACCTCTACAACAGAAGCTCTCAGCTCTCACTGCTGGCTGAGCTAACAGAGGGAGGAACTATAAGTGGAAAATGCCAGGATAAACAGGCCTTCACATTGCTTTTTACTTGCAACCTGCCATCACTGCCAGCAGCAATTCTTTTAGTGTTTGAGTTCCAATTGCAGTGAAAACCTAATCAATCCCTTAAGCAATAAGGTTTCTTCCCAAACAAGGGTCTTTGCCATTCTTCACTATAGACCTAAATTTCCCTCAACATCCACAGATCTTACATCAATATGTTATATTATAAGTCAGTATGTTTTGATAGAAAAGAAGTGCTAACATGACTGGAAATGCTTCATGAGTATCTAAGATTAGACATAGGTGTAAAAACTATGGACTGATCATACCGCCACCTAAGTACTGATGTGCACAGATGACTAAGAAATTATTTCTATTTTGGGGTCTCAGATTTGCAACATCTTATCTCAGCCCACTATGTCACTTTAATACAATGCTCCTCTAGGCAATATGGGCTAACAGATAAACTTCTTGCTAGAATCACTTAAAAACAGTTCTGTGGACAACAACAGCTTTGTCTGTCGGAGCAGCACACAGGGAGGATGTTATTCTGCTGTTGCTAAGGACTCTAATTAGATAAAGACATACAGGTTGAAATGAGCTGTAAATAAAGAAGTTGAACATTTACTATTTTTTTTCAAGTGCTGGGATAAGGACTGGCCCATGTCACATAAAGCAAATATTTGGGGGTGACTTGATCGTGTTCCTTAGCCCCAGAAGAGGGGGTTGAGCAGCTAAGTGATAGCAAAAAGCAAAAGGAACTCCTCTTCACACGGGATTAGACGCTAGACACTTCTCTTGATAGCTAAACATCCAATAACTTCCTTCATGCCACTCTCCCACATAAACAACTGCTGTTCCTGGTGTCAGACACTGTGTCAGCAGAGACACTGAGCAGCAGATTCACAATCTGTGATAACACACGGCTACGTAAGGCCAAGAGAAGCTGGCAGTGCCCCGTTGGCTTTATGGGTACACACAGCATGTGTCCGGCCTGGAGGCTGCAACAACGGGTTCACTCCGGTCAGTGCCGCCACACTCGAACCCCAGGCTCCTGGCCAGAAGACAGAGCTCGCGCCTCCTGTCCTGGGGAAAAACTCCAGACCCACAGTGAAAACACCTCCACTGAGTAACATGCACTCCCTTTTTGTAAGGCCTGCCCCAGTTGGGGCCTTCATCAGCCACCCCTCACTCAGGCGCCCTCTGAATCACCCCAGAAACCCCAATACACTCTCCTGTCTTCAGTGCACACTCCTCAAGACCTTCCTCCTATTGCCAGCACATTCTCCCCAGGAGCCCCTCCAAACACACGCCCCAGGCAACCAACTGCATCCCCAATGCCTCCATCCCCAGATCCACTGCATATCCCCAAAACTCTTGAATTTCACCCCTAACTCAGGACGCAACCCCCAGTCCCTCTCCCGCTGCTGCAACCCTCCCCAGCCCCTCCACCTCACCCCGTGCAACGTCCCCAGTCCCAGTGCTTCTCCCAAACCTCTCCCACTCCCACCTATCCCACACAAGGCGCCGGCCCCACTGCTCCCCCCAGCTCCACGCAAGACCCCGGCCCCATCCAGGCCGCCTCACCAGTACTTGAGGATGGCGGTGACCTGGAGCGGGTTGGGCTGGTCAGGGTAGAGGCGTCGGCACTCGCCGTAGATACCGTGCAGTCCCGGCGGGAACAGCGACGGGAAGGACCCGGACCCAGACCCCGAGCCGGACCCTGGCCCGCCCGCGGAGGGCCCTCCGCCCGGCCGCACGCCCTCCATGTCCCGGAGGTGGCTGGTCCCGGCCCGTCCCGGTTGATGCCGAACCCGCTCCGCTCCCGCCAGGCACTCCCGGCCCGGCCCGGCCCGGCCCAAGCAGCTGCGTGGGGCCGCGGGAGGAGGGGCGGTGCCTACTGCCAGGTCGCGTGAGTGACAGACCAACTCCGCCAATGGCGGAGCTGCGCGGGGCTCCGCGCGGAGGGGGCGGAGCTCCTCTGCACGGGCGGCGTGAGTGACAGGACAGCCTGACCAATGGAAGCTAGCAGCCCGGAGGGCGGTGGCGTCTCTGGCCCCGCCCCACGTTGCGTTGATGGCGCGCCCCCTAGCGTCGGCGCGGGGCCCCGCGATGGGCGGGACGATGCCGCGCGAGGCGGTGGCGGGAACTCGGAGCCGATCCCGGGGCAGCGGGAGCTCCCGCACCTGGGCAGGCCTGGAGCAGAGGAGAGGTTTGTTACTGCTGCCTTTACACTTTCTCGAACGTTCAAGGCACCTTTACACTCCCCGTTTGTTCTCTGTGTCAGTAGGTTCCTTGGGAGCAGCTGGAAGCTGCTAGTAAGTGAAGTTTGAGGGCTGTGATCGCGGATTGTGACTTGTGCACGAAGCACACTGGCTCATTCCTGAGTTGCAACTACAACCGTGGTCACGCAAAGCCAGGTATGTACGTGTGGATGGTGTGTGCACAATAGTCCTTTGCTAGAGCGGGGTCCTGCTTGTTAATCAGCATATAGAAAAAAATGAGCTATAGAGTGCTCAGAGGAGAAGGTGAGTGCTCATGCTCGCATTTCTCACTTAAATAGGTGAGAGTTTATTCTAAAAACATTCAGGACACCATTTGGGAGAGCAGACATAGTCAAGAAGCTGACAAGCTGGCAGCCAAGTGACAATCCCCTGATAAAGGAGGTGAGCAGTTGGTGTCCTCACTACCCGCAATTAAAAATATTTCACTTGTCATGTTACTGCGATACTACTTTTTTGTGACATCTGCCCGAGTAGTCAGCTGCCGTCAGCTGAAAAGGTGAATGTAACAGAGTCTGTATGAAAGGCTGTGTTGGCTTAATACACCTATAACGAGTGTCTCCTGGGATTCACTGAAGTGATACGCTGCCCTTAATTTAAACCTCTCAATCCTGTTGTACAAAAACTCCCCCTTTTAGATTAGGTGAATGGAGAAGGTCAGTCAAGGTAAACATCTGGGATGAGATATCTACTAGGGCTAAAGGCAGGAGCTACAGGAGAAAAGTCCATGTCTGCAGGAGAGATGTAGGACAAGACAGGTGAGTCAAGACTTCAGGTGTGCTCACTGGCATGGAAGTCTATTTTAATTCATTTCAAGACCCAGAGTTTCAGTCATCGCTTACTCCAAATGCTTTTAGAATACTTAGTCAATGGAAAATGACAATGTGTTTATTGTTTAATGCTGAAAGGCTCATGATGTGCGTTCTTTATACAGACACCTCTTTTGTGTTTCTCGTGCCTCCAAAATTGAAAGAAACTGGTATTTCGTGGAGGGAACAGATGTGTTATGACCAGTGGTTTGTAAAGATGATCATATGAAATTATGGGACAATAAAACGGTTTCCTTTGTCATAGATCCCCTCTACAGAAGTTGATGCCATCATCTTTTTCTCTTTTCCCATTAGAAAAAATTAGGCGGGGGGAAGTCTATTAAGCGTAAGCTAGCCAATTGCGGTGCAGCGTTTTTTGTGGAAGTATCCAGCTATCTCCAGGACCGCAACACCCACCGGTTTCGCGGCCGTGGATGTGTCCGCAAGATTCCCTTTTTCCGCACTCCGCCTCCTAGCACGTCCCGCTCCCGCGCCGGCCTACAGTTCCCAGCATGCCCCGCTCCCGGTACCGGCCTACAGCTCCCGGCATGCTGCACTCCGGGCGCACCTCGCCGGTGGGCTCTGCGCAGCGTCGGACTATAGCTCCCGGCAGGCGCCGCGGCCGCGGGAATACATCACCCAGGCGGCGCCGCGTCGCCGATCCGCGCATGCGCCGCCGAGGGCTGGGCTGTTGCTCCCTCACGGGCGGCTGCGGCGGGTCCTCGCTATGGAGTCCTACGATGTGATAGCGAACCAGCCCGTCGTGATAGACAACGTGAGTGCGGGCGGCCGCGTGTCCCGGGAGCAGGGAGGGCCCGCAATCCCTTTGTCATCGGGGNGCCCCGCGCTGGGGGGCGCAGCCCCCGCCGCCGCCGAGCTGCCTCTGGCTGGGAGGGGCGGCGCGCCCCCATTGGCTGAGACAGCTGTCAGTCAGTGAGGCAGCCCCCTGCTACCTGCCGGAGCGGGGCGGGACTGCCGCCAGACCATCTGCGCTCATTGGCAGCAGGCGCTGTCAGTCAGGCGGGGCTTCCCCCGGCCCCACCCCACCTCTCTTTGTGCCGGGGGGACAATGGGGGTGCTCGGCCAGGCCATGTCCACACTCCCAGAATGCTCCGGGGCAGGCCTTGGCCAGGGTTCCAGCGTGCTGCTGGCTGGCCGTGGATGGACCCCCAGCAAACTCTGGGGGTGCTGACACTTCCCTGGGCCCATGCAGGATGTGGAGCTCAACAGCCAGGCACCCCTCACAGGTGCAGCGAGAGAGAAGCCTTGACCCCTTGTACTGCCCCTCCTCCAGCGCATCCAGTTCAGTAGTCACAACAAGGCTTGCCATTTCCAAGGCATGGATTCTCATGCCTTGGAATGCCACTGCTGAAGGATCCGTGCCCAGCACGGGTTGCATCAGCGTAGTGTGATGTTGCAGATGGCTGCTCCAGTGTGCTGATGCTGCTCATTAGCACAAAGCAGATCTTCAGTCTGTGTGTGTAATAGCTCTGTGGGACATGAATGACAGTGATTCCATGCCTCTTTGAGGTACTTCTGGGTCCAGTTCTGATTTTCCCCATCCATGCTGCCCTCCCAGGAGGAAGGACAATCCAGGAAGGGATGAGAGGGCATATCTTGGACCGAACCTCCTTCAGTGTACTGAGTCACAAACCCGTGCTCCTCCCTTCTGACCTCTATCGCCAGTGATTGAGATTCTGTTGTTTTGAATGGTCAATACAGTGCTCCATTCTTCCTCCACAAACTTAATTTCTGCTGAATCTTTTTGCCACGTGATGTGGGTTTCCTGGTCTGGCACTTCTCAACCTATTGCTTTAACTCCATAAGGTGAATGATTATAGGTCTTCTCAGATAAAAGCAGTTATTCTTCTGACTTTTTTTTTTATTATGGATCCCAAATTCTTCTCTATAGCTTGAGCACTCTGATACAGTTTTGGCTTTGTTTATTTCCCTGGAATCTTACAGTAGAGGGATTTGGGGTAGACATTGAAGGAAAGCATCTAACAGAAAATGAGAGTAAGCAGAAATTGACTATGTTGAGAAAAACATATATCTTCTTTATTGAAGATGTTAAAAAATGCGTTAGGTTGTTTTGTTTTTAGGAATAACTGTATCAGCACTGATCCTGTTGCTTTGTTGAGTGATTAGCTAAACAGTAAAGTTATCACTAGGTATTCTGGCACCGTGAGGATGACTTTGTTCAGCTATTCATGTAGTTGCAGCCTATATTTAATTTCAGCATGTCCTTTTGTTATTTAGTGCAATGATTGCCACCCCTGCCTCAGACCTGAAGAAGGGCTCATGTGCCAGCAGCTGATTCTGTGTCTTTTTTCATTTTATCAGCTGGCCTTATAAAAGCTAATTCTTGTTCTTGCCTGACCATTAAATGAGCTTTCCCCCTTCCCCTCCCTGTGCAAGAAGTAGAATGGAGCAGTTGTTGTGACATCTGCCTGGAACGCTGGCAGGCTGTGGGCCAAGGAGACTCGTGGTGACACTGCATTTTTGCTACGCTTTGTAGTTCAGGCAGGATGAGAAGTGGAGCTGCACAGAGCAGGTACCACTCTTCCCACTGCTGTTCCATTACCGCTTTTCCTCAGAGGACTGCAGGCACCTTCTGAAGGCTGAATATTATCCTGTCTCATGTGTGCCTGTGTGTGGGAAGGGGAAACTGAGATGCTGAGCTGGTGGCAGCCAGACCTCACCAGTCCTAGCCCTTCTCTAGTATCTCAGTGTGTTCCAAAAGGACACGAAGTTCTGTAGCTAAAAAATTAAGAGGGAGGTTTTTTCTCTTACCACATTGCTCTAAGTCGTATGTTTTCAGCAGGGAGAGCTTTGTAATGTACAGTGTGAGGTTGGAGCTGTACTTCAGCACAGTTTTATACTTTTCATTGTTTAATTTTTAAGAGTTGTATTCCCATCTGCAGTCCAACAAGCTCTCTCTGAATGGTCTGGGAGCCCTGCTCAACAATGCACATATCAATAGTCCAGTTGTGGCCTAAGTCAGTGCAAATTCCTTGACCTCAATGGAATATGGCATTATCTCTTGTTTGCTTTGTAGTCTAAATGGTGGCATTTTATGCAGCTGAGCTGTCAGCAAGGGTTGTGTCTTTGGTTTGTTCTTGATCTTATAAATTCTGTATCAAATAAAAACAGTTTTACAACAATATGAAATGTGCATTCTCCATAGAAAGTACTACATGGAAGATTGATTGATTAGTGATTTCCATTTAAATTTGAATCCTAAATGCATCAAGATGAATAAATCCGTAGCCAACTGCTACAGAGCTAGTAGATGAGGCATGTTCAGTTCCTTCAAGACACTCATGAGAATTTTAAATGAATTTATCTTCCTTGACCTTTACATTTTACATGTAGTTTTTCTTCTTTTATTCTTTTGCTCTGATTAAAATAAAAAAAATGAATAATAAACTCCTGCCAAACAAAATGGAATTAAAGCCCAGCCAGAATAGTTATTGGTAGAAGTATATAAATTTTAAATTTTTTAAAAGTTTTAATAAATCAGAGTTTGTAGCAGAAGAGAAGATGCATGTGGTTTTGCTTATTTGAAACAAAGATGAAAAAACAGGTCTTTTCAGAGTTATTTCAAAATGTAAACATTTTCCTCTCATTGCATAGGAATCTCAAACTGGTCTATAATAAACAGATTTACTCAGTGCACACATCTTCAAAGAAGTAAAATGTTTTCAAGAAAAATTGCATAGGTCAGAAAGTGCAGTCAGATCTTTGTAGTGCAGTGATATCAAACAGCTGTTCTTGGTTTATTCACAGGCACTTGGAAGCACAACTGTGTTGAAGCCCCATCCCACCGGCACATTCAAAGCAGTCATTCATCTTTGACTCCAAGTTGGAGTTCTGAACTCCCAACACATTTGGTTAACTTTGAACTTCAGTATGTAAATCTTAAAATACATAACTAGCTGGGAATCTCACTAGGACACACTGGGTAATTTTTGGCCTGATATATGGAAGTTTCAATCTCTAAGTTAAAATAGGAGTGTCATTGTTCTCCTGAAACCAGTTCCCCACAGCAGAATGTGCTAGCAACAAGATCAGTCATTACTCTGAACAAAATATTCACTAAGTGCAATATTTTAATGTGATTACATTATGTTACTGCATTTCATTCAATTATTTTTCTGCAAGACTTGCCACAGGATGGTATTCTTCCCAGGCAGAGAGTTATAAGCTAGGATAAGAAAAATCAAAGTGGTTTTTGTTTATTCCTTATTTCACTTTGAAGGGAATAGCCAGAAGAGAGTCTGTCTCGTGGGAAGTCTTTTTAACCCTTCACAGGCCTCTTTGTCACACTGATATCAGTTAGGGCAGACCTTGGGATGCAACGGGAGCTGAGTCCCTCATGCCAAAAGGAAGTAGTTAGTCCTGCCCAGTTGGCAGCTTGGGTGTGCTCCTGGAGCCAGCCCGGCTTCAGGTGTTTATCAGGAGACAAGGATTCAAGCAATCTACCTTGCATATGCTTTATAAATAGCTGTGTCTGGTTTGCAGAGTATCCCTGACACTGATCTCCTACGGATGTGTCCTGGCAAATCTGACTCTGGTGGTTTAGAGGCAGGAGTATCCTGGCTGTGGTGTGCAGAGCCTGACATCCCAGTTGAAACTGCTGATGGAAGTAGCTTGGCAGCAGAGTGCTGGACTGTGAACGGGAGAGGCTGGGGCCACCCTGCATTCCTTTCTGCTGAGCCTGCTCTGGTTGGTAACCTCTGCCTCTGGGAAGGCAGTATTGGAAACTACTGCAGCCAGGGCTTGCCTGACAGAGCCCTGAGCAACTCATCTGGCCCCAGCCTTGAAGTGAAAGTGGTGATGTTGACCCATACAGAGGTGGTTAGAAGTGGAAAGCTGTGCAGCTGTGTTGCTACTCATTTTAAAATGCTGTGGGGAAGCAAAAATGTCTTTTTGGCCTCAAAACCAGAGCATTCCTATTGCAGAGCCCTTGAGAGTGAACAGGCACTTCACAGGTCACAGCATTCAGTGCAAGCTCACACACACTTCGCTCTCACCATGGGGCTAAGCAGAACAGCTCCTCTTTCTGCAGAAGAGCTTGTGCCCATCGTAGTCTGGGATTACCAGTGAAACAGCTTATCTGATGAGATCCTATGAAAATCCACTCCTTAGCAAAACTTGGGTGTTCCTGCAAGCTGCTCATTGTTTCAAGATGTCATTCCCTTGTGCAGGGAGAGGAAATGGAGGAGGGGAAGGAGTCAGCACAGATCCAAGTTGATGATGGTGTTCCCAGGATGCTTCCGGACAGGGATGAGAGCTGTGGGGCCAGATGCCTGGCACTGCCTCCCTGCCAGGGCCTTGCTGTGGCTGGTTTTACCCGCTCTGTGTTTGATGCTTTGAAAGTTGCAGAAGGCTCTTTGGATCTGTGCCTTCCTGACTGCCATCTCTCATCTCTTCTTTGTCTCTTCTGAACAAGCTCTATCCTGTCAGCTGTGCTTCCTGACCCCAGCCTTTCCCCTTGCAGTGTAACCAGCACCTTTGTCCTTTCCAGACCACAGCCTGGGTTGGTTTCCAGTGTCTTTTTTGACCATACTTCTGCCTCCTTAGCATTAGCTAGTTCATCCACCACTTGATCACCTTTCCCTAGTTTCTTCTCCAGTCTGTTTCCCACAATTCTTTGCTACTTCCTTCTCTGACTTTATCTACCCTCCCTCCATCCTTTCCAAATCCTTCTGAGAGGCCTGTAGCCTTCATTCTTCCATGCCTCCTGAAGCTGGCAGAGTTCAGTTGCTCTTGCTCAGCTTTCTGGAGGGTTCTTCTCCTCCTAGAGGTTATCTAATATTGATAGATACCTGTGGAGTGTGGATTTAGCCTCCTGTACCCCTTATAGTAGCCCTGGCTAGAAAAATACCCATCTGTACCGGGCAGTGTTTGGGTGTGTGCAGAGCAGTACCAGGGTGCGTGGGATGGTTGTGCCCTGTGAGATGTGTAACTGCCAGAGAGGGTGCCAGTCACTCCCTCCAGTAGCCAAGCTGGCACTTCTCATCCCCAGCCATCCTGGAGAGTCAGTCCCTGGGGAGCTTCATTCCTGGTAGAAAAGAGAGGATCTGGCAGTGCGGATGTACTTTGCTACTCTTCTAAAATTTGTGAAGATGATATGCGTGATAATTCACATATTTGTCTGTTGCTTCCACAGGGCTCGGGTGTGATTAAAGCAGGTTTTGCGGGTGATCAAATACCAAAATACTGCTTTCCTAACTAGTAAGTATTCTGCTGGTCTTGGTAACTTCTTAGTACTGTGTATCAATTCTTCAATATGTATGGGGGAAGAATTGACCAGATTTATCAATGGAAAAATGAGTTACTCTTTTCTGCCTGCTGCAAAGAAGCATCAGGAAGATGAGAGCTGTGCTGTTAATATTTTGAGATTTTTGGGGACACACACATCATAAAAGATGACATCACTTTGTCAGGCTCAACACACAACCAAAGCTATAGGATCCTTAATCTGCACATGAGGAAAAGGACCTGGAAAAAGTAAAATTTGGGATAAGTGTGAATATCTCTGTATTTTTTCAGTGTGATGCTTTGATTCCTGCCAGACTTATTTGTAAGTTTTCTGAGAGTTTTGCCAGGATGAAGACTGCTGGAACAGGAACTCTGAATAGTCACTGGCTTTTATTTTCAATGTGATGGGGTTTTAGTGAGTAGTTTTGTGTTCTGAGCAATATGTTCTGTATGGGATGGTGGGCTATGGGACACAAATGTCTAATCTAAAAAGTTTGCCTGAAGTCAGGCAGCGCCTGTGGATCCAGCACCTCAGACAATTGCCCAATCTAGCCATGTTCCTTCCAGGCACTGTTGAAACAGATGAGTCCTGAATAATCAGTGAAAATACGGCCAGACTCAGCTGGTTTATGTCCAGCCAGTTCAGCGCAATATACAATCTGTCCCCTTCGCCTCTTATTTCTGAGATTTGCTCGGAGCTAACTTGGGTCTGTCTGCACCTGGTAGCGCCCCCAGACTCATCCACTGAGAAAGTTCTGGTTAGGACAGAGAGAAACACAAACTGGGCAGTCTTTGGGTGCATCTGAGCTCTTTGTAGAAACATTAGTCTCTTGTCTCTGTTCTAGTGTGGGCAGACCAAAGCACGTTCGTGTTATGGCTGGTGCTTTAGAAGGGGACATTTTCATTGGTCCAAAGGCAGAGGTAAGAACACCTGTACACTGCACTTGTCCATATATAGTGTGCTGCTGTAAAGGGGTGATGTGGCAGCTGGACTGTGGTTCTTTTTGTATCTTGTAGGTCTGAAGAGTAGAACAGATTGTCGTATGTGTGTCTAAGGTGGAGTGGGAAGCTTTGTGAAATTCTTGTGCCAGTGTGCTGATGACAGACTTAGTTCTCAAGGCCTTTGATATCTCTCTTTTCTTTTTAGGCTACTTCTAACTCCATATGATTACATACGTTTGACTGGGAAATGGACCCTACTCAATTGCTGTATATCTCCCTGCCATGGGCAGGAAGCCTCTCTCCACAGTCCTTCTTCTGTCAGCGTATAGTCAGTTGTGGGGTCACATTTCTTGTGAGCCCTTCAAACTGCATTCCCCAGTAACATCCTATTATGTTTTATATCATGGCTGAGCTGATAGTACAAAGATACTATATGATAGGTGTCTGTGTGTTGGCTTTAAAAGTGTTAGGATAGAATATACTCTGCAGGTGTCAGACATAGACATTCCTACTTGGCATGAAAAGACCTTGTCTAGTCTGGGCTTCTCTGAGAGAGATATTTGTGATGAGTGTTCAGGTTTTGCCCTGGATGCTATAGATAAATTATCTTTTAGTGGAATCAAAACTGAAGTTGAGTCTGACAGTAAGTTACAGTCACAGCGTGTGATTGTTGGAAGCTCTGATGCTCTCTTGTCTTTCCTGTTTGCTCAGGAGCACAGAGGTCTTCTTGCGATCCGATACCCGATGGAGCATGGTATCGTGAAGGACTGGAACGACATGGAGCGCATCTGGCAGTATGTGTATTCTAAAGACCAGCTCCAGACATTCTCAGAAGAGGTGAGGGACCTCGTTACGTAAGGGCACAGGCATCATTCAGTGCATGTGCAATGCCAGGAGCCTTGGAACTCTGGGAAAGATTTGAGACTTTTCCTTTGCCCTTCTTTCTGAATGTGTGTCTGTTGCTAAGTTAGGTTCTTTCACCTCTCAGGAGATACTGCACAAGAAGTGTCCAAGCAGAATTCCTCTCCAGATCTGATGGTCTGGCCTGATTGAAAATCTGCCTTTCACATTTGCGATTCACACTCTCTAATGATTCTACTCTAGGCCAAGCGTTTCTGACTTTTCCTGTTCTGCCTGCACATCAGGCATATCCACTCAGCAGTGGCATGATTTGAAGTGAGGAAGGAGAAAACCACAGTCCTGTGGTCTGGGAGGATCTGACCAAAAAATTATTAAGTGTCTGAGAGCTATCTAAGTTGTGGAGTAGGAATATTTCTGTCTGCTTGTGCTAAGACCATAAGCCTTCACCCTTTCTTAGGGTCTGTGTATGTTGGCTGATTTTTTTGTCACTGAGAGTCATCCTACTTGTCCTTTATTGGTCACAGTTACATCTCCTCTAACACTTCTTCATAACTAGACCAGAACCCTGCTAGTCTTCCAACCTAATAGAGGTTATTCACAGTCTAATACAGCTCAGCTGAAATTACTCATTTGTACCTGTCCTCTTGGACCAATGATTCCTAAAGTGAATAAATAAGCAGAAACTTTTAGGAACACACCCCTACTGCCTCCTGGTTACTGCAGCACAGGTCCTTCTTCTCTTTCCCAGCATCCTGTGCTGCTGACAGAAGCACCCCTAAACCCGCGCAAGAACAGAGAGCGTGCTGCTGAGGTGTTTTTTGAGACCTTCAATGTGCCAGCACTGTTCATCTCCATGCAAGCTGTGCTTAGCCTGTAAGTGTCTTTTGTCTTTGATTTGTGTTTGTGGAATGTTGCTATGAAATCCATTCTTCTACAAAACAACCTGTGGAAGACCTTACTGATGTCTGAGTTACCCCCTTTTCACACAAGAACTGAAACTCAATTTGTCTAATAAAGAGTGTAATAACAGGGAATTTTCTGAACTGCAAGCAGAACTTGCATTTTGAGTGTTTTTAGGCCCTGTTTGTGTGAAATCTCTTCTTCCCAATTGAGCATGGATGTGCTGCTTGCCTGGGCTCACTTTGAGTTGCTTGTTCTGACTCGAGCCTTTGTCCCTTTGGTAGCTACGCGACCGGCAGGACCACGGGAGTGGTGCTGGACTCTGGGGATGGCGTCACCCACGCGGTTCCCATCTATGAAGGCTTTGCCATGCCTCACTCCATCATGCGGATTGACATCGCTGGCCGTGATGTCTCCCGCTTCCTGCGTCTCTATCTCCGGAAGGAAGGCTATGATTTCCACACAACCTCTGAGTTTGAGATTGTCAAGACCATCAAGGAGGTGATGCCCTGCCTTGTTTCTGTGTTTGTCCAAGAGGGGATTTCTTCTCAAGGGAAGTTGTGGCTTGTGAAATCGGGTAGGAATTTCCGGCCTACCTAGTTCTGCACCGAAATCTATCATCTATGTAAGGGAGTCTAGGGCCACTAAGATGATTAAAGGACTCTTATATGTAGAAAGGCAGGGAGAGTTTGGACTGTTGAGCCACAAGAAATGTTTGGGGGGAGTCTTACTGATGTATATAAATATCTGAAGGGACGGTGCAGAGAAAACAGAGCCAGACTCATTTTAGTGATGTCCAGTGACAAGACAAGATGCACAAACTGAAGCACAGGAGGTCCTATCTGAACATAAAATTTCTTTAGCATGAGGGTGATCAAGCGCTGGCACAATTTGTCTAGAGGGTTGTGGAGTCTCCATCTTTGGTAATATAATTTGGACATGGTCCTGGACAGCCTGCTTTAGGGGACCTTATGTGGACAGGATGACCTCCAGAGGTCATTTGCAACCTCAGGTGTCCTGTGTTCTGGGAGAATTATAGTCAAAATCACATTAGTCCCTGTTGAGAGGCTGTTAACATGGAGGTGAATATGAGCTAGTGGTCAGAATTGGTTTTGTATTTACCTGTGCTGCAATTTTTCAGGGTCTGATGATATCTTTCACTAGTGTTTGTTTACCCTTCATGGAGTAAAATCCATGGCAGCTAGGGATCACAAGTGGGATATTGCAGCATACCTGCTGTGAGCCTTAAAGGTCTTTTCTCCAGCACATAATACTGTTGAAATCAGTCTCCTCAGAGGGATATGTGGATTTTGATTATTGGTGAGGAAAACATTTTATCAGAGGCATTTGGGTTTACCCTTCTCATCTCTCTCTCCCTGGCTCTTTCCTCTCCAGCGTGCCTGCTACCTGTCAATAAACCCCCAGAAGGATGAGACTCTGGAGACTGAGAAGGCTCAGTACTACCTGCCAGATGGAAGCACTATTGAGGTTTGTAAGGACCACCCTCAGAGAATTCCTCATGTATGGCACAGGGTTTCCAGAAAAGCTCCCCAGTGATGGGAAATGTCATGCGGTGTTAGGTGGGAGAGGAGAACTTTAAAAGACCATAACTCATCCTAGGCTGTTGACTGGGCACTAGAATTTTTAAGGAAAG
The DNA here is from genome assembly GCA_013397375.1 of Toxostoma redivivum. NCBI lineage: Eukaryota > Metazoa > Chordata > Aves > Passeriformes > Mimidae > Toxostoma > Toxostoma redivivum. The sequence continues at coordinate 988,721 of VXBI01009300.1, forward strand.
AAAACTTTACTGGAAACCTCACAACTTCTGCTAGAAGTCCCGGGTAAGGATGCAGCATGACAATGGGGACTCTGAGCTGTTTGAGAGCAGGCTCTGATCTAACAAACTTTATGCAGATCAGGTATGGAGTTTGGATAGGTGTTAGCTCACTAAATTCATCAGTTGTTTTGTATGTGCTTTTTGTCCAGCTTAGAATTGTCTCCTGTGCATGAACAGTTGATTTGAAGAGTTAGGAATACTTCTTAGAAGACTGAGCCCACTATAGAATGGTTGAAAGAGAGGAAATACAGGTTTTTCCTCCAGTACCAGGACTGGATTTGCTCTCTTTATGCCAGACCTGCTGTATGGGGCTGAGCAAGTTTCATCTCCTTCATCTTCAAATTGGAAATGGTGCCCTTTGTAGGAGCTGTAGTTCAAACTGGTATTCACTTGGGATCTAGTGTTGGAGCATGAATGTCCAGGAAGCTTCATTACTCTGAAGCTTCACCTGAGAAAGGCAGGCCCATCTGTAGGTAGTGAACAAAGCTACTGTTCTCTTCCTTCTGCTCTTGCAGATTGGCCCTGCCCGTTTCCGAGCCCCAGAGCTCCTGTTCCGGCCAGACCTGATAGGGGAGGAATGTGAAGGACTTCATGAAGTGCTCGTTTTTGCCATTCAGAAGTCAGACATGGATCTGAGGCGAACGCTTTTCTCCAACATTGTGCTGTCTGGAGGCTCCACGCTTTTCAAAGGTTCCTTCCTGCCTCTCCTCTTTCAGTGTGACATACCTGATCTCTTGCTTCTTTCTCATTTGAAACTGGGAAAATAACCCAGATCACTCAACTTGTCCTCTGGGGTGAGGGATGTGTAAATTCTGCTCTCTCAGGGCATTTACTTCCTGATTTTCTGAGTCCTAGTCATGCCCTGCTGCATATGCAATACACCTGCCCTCATACATCATTTTCTGGGCTTGGAGGACTTTTACTGTTTTCCTCCAATCAATGCCTGTGGAAGGACTGAATGGCTGTGTTCATTCCTGCTGCTGTAGCTCACAGTATCTGAGACTAGATACCAAAAAGGACTCTTCCATTTTCTAAGGTTTTTTTAGGTCTCTGATATGCGAGAATTCAGTGGTCCTAGTTCCTGCATGAGTGTCAGCTATTCGTGTGCAGAAAGGTTTCAACCCATCTCCTCAGGACTCAGTTGGTACCTATTGACCTAAAGATAACTCTCTGCCAGAACCCATCAGTCTGTTATCCACTAGCTGACGTCTCCAAATAGATCCTGGTCTTCCCATTTAATCCCCTGTACAAATGGGCTGGACACATGAGGAGTGCCTAGAGAAAGAGGAGCTCCCAGCTGAGGTTGCTGCTGAGGAATAGAGCCCATGGCCAGTGTTTGAGGTCTCAGTGAGACAAAATCCTGTTATGTCACTGTATTCTGTGCCTCCCCAGACTGGACTCTCTGTAAGATATGGAATGGGATATTTGAATAGAACTACATAGGACACATCCGCATCATTTGCGGATGGAACTTGGGATTTTGCTGAGATGCTCACACTACATGTTTTCTGTCTTGTATAGGCTTTGGTGACAGGTTGTTGAGTGAAGTGAAGAAACTAGCTCCGAAGGATGTCAAAATAAGGGTAGGAGCCATCTCTTTTGTGTTTGTCATTTACAAAGTGCATTGTTCTGTGACCTTGAAAGAACCTTCCTCAGACTGCAGCTGCCATTCACTTCAAATCAGAAATGCCTTTCCTGAGAGTCTCACATGCCCAACAGCATTTGCTGGTGCGATGAAAATCAGTTTGGTTTCATCACTGAGAAGGTGACTCCTCTGACATGACTCCTGTCCAGGATTCTGGACCAGAGTGGCTGTTTTGTGGGGACTGCCAAGTGTCTTCCTGTTGGGAGAGATCACATCTGTGTTTGTCAGGTGTTAGCTGCAGGGAAGTGTGGGCAGTGTGCTAGGAGGAGCAGACTGGAGCATGGGAAGGTATATTTACTGATTCTCTTTCTCCTAGATATCGGCTCCTCAGGAGAGATTGTATTCCACGTGGATTGGGTATGTACTGCACAGCAGCACATTCTGCTGTGGGATTGGGCTGGGGAGGTACAGCCCGGCAGCTCTCATGGTGTTATCCCAACTGGTGCTGTGTGTCAGGGGGCTTGTGTTGCTCAGCTGGGCAATGCTTGGCATGTTCTTGAAGCAGCAGTCACCAGGTCGTGTGGGAGGGGCAGGTGGTGCCACGCTCTAGCACTGGCACATTTGAGGATAGTGAGAGAGAGAGTGACTGTCCAGAGAGCATGTCTGTCGTGGGTAACTGATCCTAGGCACTTTTCTGTCATGGGGAAGTGTCATGATAGAAACAGCCCATCTCTGCAGAGATAGTGTGAGAGTGCCCCCAGCATTCTCCTTTAACCCATAACATGTCTGTCTCTCTGTAGTGGCTCTATCCTGGCCTCTCTGGACACCTTTAAGAAAATGTGGGTTTCGAAAAAAGAATATGAAGAAGATGGAGCTCGTGCCATCCACCGAAAAACCTTCTAGCCCTGGGACCTGTCCTCAGTCTCCTCTGAAGACTCACTTAAACTCGCTTTTCTGAGTCCGAGTGTCTGAGAGCTGCCTGTGTGTGTGTGTGTGCGCCAGCATGCCCTGATGTCACTGAGCAAAGACGACAGCAGCAGGAGGGTTGTATTAGTACTACTAACTTCTTTTTGTTTTGTTTTGTTTTTTTAACAGAAAGGAGAAAATACCAATCTAAATTTCTTCAGAATGGCCCATTCCTTTTTCATTTCAGTACCTTATTTTCTGTATCACAGTCACATCTGTCATTGTAAAACAAATCAGCAAAAACAAAGGGAACAGCTTATAGAACTGCTTGGCAAGCCAGAAGGGAGCCAACCACTGCAGACTGCTCATGCAGGCTTTAGTCAGCCTGACTGCTATGCCTGGATTGTCTGGAAAGACATAGTTGAGGCCCCATAGCTACTTCCTTCTTCAGCGGTGTCTTCACCATCAGTAGGTTTTTGAAGTTGTTTTTAATATATTTTTTATTAAGAGAAAGCACATTCTCAACAGTTAAGTCCATTTGCCCCCACTGTTTTGGTGTGTGAGTGTGTGTATGAGTGTGTAACTTCTTAGCCTGATGTGGGGTCTGCACCACAGCTGGAGAAGTTGGCGATAGGACTTAGTTTGTATTGCATGGAGTAGAACAAAGCAAATCTAATCAGCTATCATTGTACTAGACGGTTATTCTCTCGTACCTTGTTTTAAATACCTTTTCTCCTCTGGAAGCAAGTACGCCAGAATGGGCGTGAAAGCACTTGCGTGTTCCCCCTCAACCTGCCAAGATTTACAGTGCTGACTTCTTGTGTTCTTTGTAAGAGTCAAGGCTGTTTCCCTCCTTCCTGCCATGTCAGGGCAAAGGGAGCATGTATTCACAGCCAGGCGTAACTCTTGTGTACTTTATCCCTTCTGGGGCAAAATAACAATTGGGAAGGTGCATTGTAATGTAAGAATTGTTTTATTTATTGAAATGTCTGAGGATCTCTCAAATACTGACCACAGCACCTGGGAATTATGCTTTGGGTCTTCTTTGAACATCTGTTGCCCAGCTGCCTGCTGCTCGATATTTGCACTGTGCACAGCACCCATGCTTAGCAGAAGGGCCAGCCCTGCACCACCTTATCCCTGCTCCATGGGGACTCGCTGGTCGCTGGGAATGCACCAGGGGAGAAGACAGTAAAGGGCACTGGGAGGTGGGTGTGAGTGGCAGGTTTGTGAGCAGGAAGCTGTCCTGCTGGCTGTGTTCTGCTACACTGCGGTGCCTTTCTGCTCACCTGGTGGCTGCTTTGCTTGTACTGCTCTAACAGCCCTGGGCAGCCTGCAGAGCTGCTTGTGTTGGGGCATGCCACTGTTCTGGTTTTACTTATGCATTATTTGGTGCTCTCTTTTTTCCCATTAGTTTTCTGAAGAACATGGCAGTAGCAATGGAGCTGGAGTTGCTTGGTGGCAGTTCCTCCCTATTTCTCTCCTTTGTGTTCATTGCCACACACCACCTTGGGGTCACTCTCAGGTGCAGAGATGGGGTAAGAGCTGGAGGATTGCCACCGAGGTGAGGGAAAGGCCAGTGCACTGCCCCAGCTGAGATGAATGTAAGCAGCAGCCAGTTGCCACTGCAGGAACCACGTTCTTGGGGCTCACCCATGGGTTTGGAGAGGCTGTAGGCAGATGGGTGGGGTGGTCTCTCCCAGCTGAGGCCAGTCTGCTTGTTCATTTCTGCCCATCAGAGCAGACTGTTTTATAGGCAAGAACCTGTCAGAAAAGAGCCATCAAGGCTCAGCCTTCTGCTTGGAGAGTGGTTCTGTTCTTGCTGGTTTGCTGCAGCAGGCAGAGGGGAATTCCAGCAAATTCCTCTCAGTTACATTACTGTGTGCTCCAGGCAGTGCTCTCCATCCCCCCAGCCCCTCTGCTGGCCTTGCAGCAGCAGTGCTCCATTTTGTAACCTGCAGTGACTGGGCAGGACAGTGCTGTCTCCAATCTAGCATTCATTTAGTCTGCCTGACTGTTCCCTCGCACACTGTCCAAACCATGTTGCCTGGTGGTGCCCAGCATACTTAAATAAAGTCATTCATATACAACACTCAAGCCTCCTGGCCTCCTCTTCCCACATTTGCAATTTTAAGGAGGTAACTTGTGTTCTCTTGCCTCTGCAGAATTGTTGCTGGCCAGACTGCAAGGAGAAAGCATTTTTGGTCCAAGATTGCATTCCTGGCCTGGCTTTTGTGGGAAATTCCAGGGCTGCAGCTGTGGTGTATAAATCTACTCTCCTTTACGTGAGTTAGTCCTGAGACTTCTGTCACTGCAGACAGGTGAAAGGCTGGAACAGGGCAACCTGGGCTGAGCAAGGGTGATGCCACTGCTATTGTAAGAAGAGCTGGTGCTGCCTAGGTGCTTGCAGAGGGCAGTGAGTATGGCTGTGCTCACAGGGTGGGCCCTAGAAATGTGGCACAGTGCCCAGTACTATGACTGTCCTATCTTGTTCCCCACAGCCTCTAGTGTAGGAACAGGACAGACCTAACTCTGGGGCCTTCCAAAGCAGCAGGGGTAAGTGACACCTCCCTTCAAAGGCAGGTGATCCCCTCTGTCCCCTGCAGAAACAGTCAAGCCTCAGTGCAGTTTTGTGGAGGAGCTGTCCCCACAGCCCTGCATCCACCCAGCCAGGCTAGAGCCACTAGCTAGAAGAAAATCATTAAGCAATTCAGAAAAAGATCATGTTTAATTTATGAAATGGAGAATCATTCTCAAACTTGGTTAGAAGTTGCACAAATAACTTATGATTGAACCATTATGAACTACAGCAGCCTCACTGGCAGGAATGTCTTGGTCCAAGACAGAAGGCAGCCATGTCCTGAGGCAAGGTGGCAGGTTGGTGGGCTGAGATCCCACAGGGAACCTGGCACTAAACAAAGAACATCCCTCAATGTGCAAGAGCTTCCAAACACTGCCTGCCAAGGCCCCCTCCTGCAGCAAGCAGGCAGGCACAGGCTTTGGCACAGCCCTTCTGCCTGCCCCCAAACACAGCACAGGGATTGAGGAGTCACTCCCTTGCCTCAGGGACCCCTTTGGTGATTACCTGTCCATCTGCTCCCAGCTAAAACCAGGGATACTAGGGAGACCAAAGCACCTGCTCTCCTTTGGTCCCTGGCTCAGTAGCCAAGTGAGATGATCTGACTCGGGCACTGTTTCAAGCACAGAAGAGTTGAGTGTCTGCTCCTCCCCACAGGGGTAAAATCCTAACCCTGTGACTGCCCAATACTGTGTCAGACAGGCTCCAAAGAGGAATCAAAGGCACAAAAGCAAGACCTGGTGTCTCCTCCAGGCTGTGCTCTCCTGCAAGAGGGGAGGGCCCCAGGCTGCATCACCGAGTCACCTGGGATTGCCCTGGGCAGGGAGGCACTTTCAGCAGCAGGATTAGGGGTTGGTTCCCTGACCTTGCCCAGAATGGGAGGGGGCTCATGGTACAGCTGTATGACAGCACTGAGCAGAAGGGGCTATGGAGAGGAGGGATAAACACATGCAATAGGATGCCCAGTGAAATGAAATAGCTCAAGGCTCTGAACTCAGTTCGAGCCCAGCACCTTTCCCAGGCGAGCAAGAACTCCCTCTACAAGGCCACAGAAGAGGGAACCTCAGCATAAAACAGCACACCCAGCAGATCCTGGCTGTGGGGGGTATTGTCTTGGGAAGAACAAATGCTTAAGAGTGGATTTGGTCCAAGAACCACAGCACTGCAAGTGGGAAGGTTGTACCAGTTACTGGGAAAGGCCTTCAAGGTCCTCTCATCCCTGCTCCTGTTTGGCAATCATTCCCTTGATCACTTGGTCCCTCAGAAGCCTCCCACTCCCCAAGACTGCAAGGCTCTAGCAAGGGACTCCCCGCGCAGTCTCCTCTTGCTCAGCTGGACAGCCTGTGGCTCCCCAGAGCCATGCCCAGCACAGAGACATGCATTGGGCATGTGTCTGTGTCTAGCACCTGTAACCCAGTGCCTCTTCACTGGAATGATCAGCTCTCTGCTCTCTGGGACAGGCTGGAATAAAATGTTGCTCCTGAGATCAAGTGATCTGTCTCAGGCCCCTCACATGCTGAACCTCTCTGCCTTCCCCAGTGACCACCACCTGGAATAAGTAAACATTGGCATCACAGCATTTCACAGCTGAACCATGAGCATCAGGCTTTCTCAGCCCACCATCCCTGCCCTTCGCCTGCCCTCCAGCACCAGCCTGGAACCAGCAGCATCCTGGGGGCTCAGGCACCCTTAGATTGTTTTGACCTCTGGTGCTTGGCCTTGTGTCAGGTTCTGCCGCTGAGCCTTCACCACTTGCAGCCGTTTCCCATGCAGGCTGAACTGTGACCAGCTGAGGAGCTGCAGCAGGGCGCACGCGATGGGCACAAAGACCAGGAGGTAAAAGCAGCCCTGGCGAAGAGTTGGCTCCAAGGCTGCAGCAGACTCCAACTTCGGCTGGGCACTCACCACGTTGTTCAGGGGGTTGCGCTGGAAGATGTCGTAGCCTGGTGTCAGAGAACAGTTTGTGAGAATACAGCAGTGGGCATAGACTTTGTCCATTCTCTTTGAGTGACCAGCCATGGAGATGTAGAGACCAGGCACAGATTAGCAACTGAAGAGCCCTCTGCACCCACAAGGGCACAGCACAAGATGCCAAACACTGAACTCAAAGGTCTGCCCTGTCCTCCCCCGCTGCTTTCCCCAGGAGCATCCTTACCTGTGTATGCACAGAGCAGCCAGGTGCCAATCAGAGGGGCGAACGTCTGGCCTGGCTTGGTGACCAGAGCCACCATCCCAAAGAGCAGGGCTGAGGCTGCCTGCTTCCTACGGTTCAGGACTAGGTCCTCGTCCACCAAGTCAGTGACCACCAAGTTCAGTAACTTACAGGTCCCTTCTGTGAACACGCGGTTGCTGCAGAACAACAGGCAAAGCACTGAATAGGGCTATCAAGAAATGACAGGAAATCGTGACATATCATAAAAAATGGCCAGGGTGAAAAAGGTTTCCCAAACTTGAAATAAGAATTTCAAAAGCCCTGGTTACAGGAGAGGAACACCACTATCAATAAGACTTTGTACCCTGCACTGACACCTTAGATCAGTCCTGACCTGCTACACAGGTCAGACAGGCCTGAGGACAAGACACACCGGGCCTGTGGCTCACAGGCACCTGCAGCACACACCAAGGGCTGTGGAGGAGGAGAGAAGCTCTCAGCAGGCTGGCAAAGGCAAGTGAAGGCTGCCACCAGCCCTGCTGGTCTGTGACCTCGTGAATATCACTGCCTCCCTCACTCTGCAGCATGACAGCCTGTGGATTCTGCAGTGACCTGTCCCATGTGCTGTCAGAGCTGGAAACCACATGGCTTATGTATGATCCTGTCCCCTGTTCCCTGTCTTCCACTCCTCTTCTTAAACCAGAGACAAGTAATTTTGCCCAGGAGGCAGAGGGCAGGGTAAGTGACTGCTGCTTGCCTACCTGGCAATGAAGATACAGAGCAGATACACCTGATCAGGTCCTGCCAGAAGCATGACAACACTCAGAGCCAACTTCAGGAAGAAGAGTCCTCGCACCACAGCGTAAACCCCACAGCGGCGGCAGAGCGACAGGAAGTAGAGGTTGTTGAGATGGGGGGCAATGTAGGAAACACCTGAGCAGAGACAGAGGAACAAACAGCTTGATGGAGTTTCACTTTCCACCATGCCCCCAGATATGATACTAAGAGAGACAGCAAAGTTTGGCTATTGCCAGCAGGACAACACAGAGTAGCTCCACCATATTTACAGAAGGCTGCAGCAGATTTATTCCATGGCTTTGCGGCACAACACACACTTTCCTACAGAGGGAGACCTTCTTCCATCAACCTCATGGACAGGAAGGAAGAAAACACTTGCCTAGTGTCATGCAGAGGCAGCAACTCAGCCCTGGAGCAGAAATAAGAGAGACAGGACTGCCTGACCAGATCTGGCCTGTACAGAACCCTCCCAGAGTAACTCTAGGACCAATGCCCACATATCTGTGGCAGCTTAGAAATGGTCCATATGCTGCAGAAGGAACAAAATTCAGGGCTCTGTTCTCTGCTGCATCCTGGGAACACTATCTGCAGCCTCTAGTGCTCAGAGCAATACCTCTCTGTAGTCTGGTGTCCAGCACACTAGGCTTGTCCTTACTAGAAAAGGCTCCAAGTTACTTCTGTGCCCAGGAAGGACAACTCAGAGGTCCCAGGGAAACATGTGGTGTGCATGCATGTGTAAATCCTACAGCCCAGAGTCCTGCATGTGAGTACATCTCTCCCAAGATGGAGTTTGGGAAGAGTAAACCCAGAGTCAGGCCAGGTCCTACGTAAATCAGCTGCTCCCTCCAGTCCCACCTGAAACTCACCAAGCAGGAAGGATCCAGTAGAGACAGAGATCTGATCTGACAGCAGGTGCTCCAGGAACAGAGGGAAGAAGTTGCTGTTAAAATGGCAGTGAAAAACCTGTGAAGGCAGCATGCAGATGAGCTGGTCAGCAGAAACAGCAGTGAGAAAGAACAGAAAAAGCTAACAGCCCTCGGAGCTCTGTTGTCCTAGAAGCTCCATGCCAAAGGATCATGCAGTACCTCAGCAGCGCAAGAATTTGGCTGTGGCATTTCCGACACTGCTGGCTGAGATTGCAGAGCTGCAATGCCATCAGCCGTGCCCAAAGTCAGCCCCACTGCCCAGCTGTACAGCACAGTGCTGCTGGGGCAGACAGGGCCAGCAGGTGACAGCAGTGACCACGAGGCTTTTGGGGGAGACAATGGCATGGCAGGAGGGAGGAGGCAGCGGGCAGGAGGACATTGGTAAGGCACTGAGGCTTGAACACAAAGATGCAGACCAGCATCAAGAACCTGCCTGAGGGAACTGAGGGAACCCCAGGGAGCCTTGACTACAGCACACAAAGCTGGGCAGCCTGCCGGCATTTGGTAGTCATCACTGAGGAGGATGAAGAACAGAAATGGTAAAAGCCAGCTGGGAGAGGGATCCTGCTGTACAGCAAGAATAGTGATGTGAGCCTCAGGAAAACAGAAAGGGAAAGACTGTGCTGACAGCCACACCAGCAAACAGCACTCCTGAACTCATCCCCTCTCTGAGCCAGGCCCTGTGCTTCTGCACCCCACATGGGCTGCACAGAGCTCAGTCAGGCCCCATAACCCAGACTATGCTGCAGAGAGAGGAAGGAGCACCCCACAGCTTGCTCAGGAAGTATTCTCGGTCACAAGCAGGGAGAGTGGCTACCAGCTGCTGAATCAGTCAGCATGCACAGGAGGCTCCAAGAGCAAGTGGGTGCTGGAAACATTTCTGCCCTTCCTGGGGAACTCACACACTGCTGAATCACCCATCTCAAACAGCCAGTGCTCATCCTCTGAATCGCAGCGTGTCACTTCTGTGCCTACCTGGACAAGATTCATGCAGACAAACCAGAGGAAGTTGCGATGCCGGGAGAGCTGCTGGAGATACTCTGCCAGGGTGATCCTCTTCTCCTGGGGGACGGAGAGTTTCTCAATGTACAGCCTAAAGGAAAAGGAGGGATAAAAAGCAACCATAAATCCCTCACACCAAGATAGAGTCCCCAGCTCTCCCTGTGTAGATGCAGAGCTGCCTCTCCTCAGCTCCCATCTCAACCTTTCCTTCTTCCTAGACCAATCAAAATAGTGGGGTCTACAACAATGATTGCTTATTGCTAATAAGAAGCACAGGCAACAGGTCTCCCAAAGAAAATCTGTCTTCTTAACACAAAATTCACATTTCTGTCCAGAAATGCAATCTTCTCTTATCAACCAATACATAGGTTCCTCTTCCAGGTCCCTGCAGTTAGCTCACCTGGCAGATCTCATCAGGATCTGCTCCTACTACAGCATAATGCTGGCAGCTCATAATAAGAGATGACAAGTGAGGCAGCTCAAGGAAGGAGATGAACAGGGAAAATCAGTTTGGTGTGGCCTACCAACAGCCCAGCCACCATCAGGCAGCTGAAGTGAGTAACAGGGAGAGACATTCACTTGTCCAAATCCATAGGGTGTGGGTAGCAATGTGGTCTCATGCTGAAGCAGAAATGCTTTCATAAGCTGCTTCTGACATTTTACCACTCACAGGCTTCACTGGGTACCCTAGACATGAACTCATTTCATGTTCCAAACACTGAATGGCCATATAGCAGATTAGAACTCCGCCTCCAGTTTGGACTAGGGCTGACACAAGACAGTTTTGTTCTATTTTCAGAGGAGCCAGTGTGACAGCTGATCCTGAAAACTGTATCAATAGACAAGAACCAGAGATAATTAACAAATTTTGCCTCATCCTGGATCTTCTCACACATTTAGTTTTCTGCATATTTATGCCAGGCCTTTGTCCCTGCTGAGAACTCATGACCCTTACTCTTTCAGGGTTGATTCCTGGTCCCATTTCACTTTCCCATCAGCCTGAAACCGCTGGCGCAGCAGCTGTGTGGACAGGGTGAAACCAACAATGGAGCAGAGGGCCAGCAGGACGCAAAATATGCGAAAGGAAAAGAAGTTCTCTTTGTTCCACACTGCATAGGACATGAAGACAGACAGGGAGCCTACAGCACTGAAGAGGGAGCAGTAGAAGTTGAGGCTAGTCCTGTCTTTTGCTGAAACAGCCAGGTCTGCAAGCAAGGCGTTGTGATGAAGGTCAACCATGGTGAGAAAGCTGTCATACATGCAAAGGCAAAGGAGGAACTGCAAACCAGGATGAGCCCAGGCAACCCAGAAAGCCAGGAAAGAAATGGCAAAGAGGGGGCCATTGTGGCTTAGTGCTCTGAGCCTCTTCAGAACTACTTCAGGGGAGGAAATCTCTGCTCCTGCCCTGCAACAGAAGAAAAAAAAAAATTTAGGTACCTGGAAAAAACCCTGCATGATCACATTTTCTTCCTCTCCAAGGAAGTCATGTAAGTGGCATAGACACAAATACAGCTTTTGCTCAAGTAACAACCACTCACATCAGATACCTTCTCAGCTAACAGTGAATGCACGGAAAATATGGGTTTAAGAAGGCCAAAAAGAAAAGGGATTTTTTTCCAGAGCACTTCTCTCCCTGACAGTGCTGTACTGTCTGCACTTTGCACAATGTAAACTATTTTCATGAGTTTTTACTAGTTTCACACTATGATTTTCAATAAAATATTGATGCAAATACATGAGAAATGCTAATGGCCAACAGTACAGAGCTGTCTTGCCTCAGCTCCCATCCTATAGAGTTTGGGAACAACTGGTCTGAGGCATTCCATGTGGAAATAACTGCACTTTCCCCCCCTTGTGCCTCCCAAACCATGTACAGACACTAACACCCCATTAAGAGGCTTGCTCATATAGCAGGGGCTTGAGATTTTAGATGTCCATATTTTAGGTTCTGCACCACTAAAGACTATTAAGGGTTAGGGTCACATCCACCCAAAAGGTGTGTGTGACTTTCTCTATACAGTCAAGTAGTGAAACAACATTTACGAGCACTGAACTTCAAAGATGCCATGAAAAGGATGCATTTAAGAGCTCCATGCCCAGTAAGTCGTTCCCACACCATCATTTTAAAGCTGCCAATTTGACATCATCTTCCCCAGAGACAAAACAACTTCTCAGACTCTTTTGGAAGCAGAACTTCACTTACTGTTGTGTGCTAAGGAACACTCTGTCACTCAGCCAGCCAAACAGAGGGTCATTGAGGCTGTTCCAGATCAGAAACACTGTCTAGAAAAGAAAACAGGACAGTGAAACAAACCACAGGGCATCTCCGTTCTGTCACCAAAGCAAGCAGTGCTGAGCTGGCATGGTGAGCCACCAGCAGGAACTGTCCCAGCACACTTTCCCTGCCCCATCACTGCTGTATGCTGCCCCTGTTTGGGGCAATTGGCAGTAAAGCCAGTGGTTTTCACTGCCTGGGAAATACCTCAATGTCCCCAGAGGAAAGGCAGTCCTAAGAACTAAGTCTCTGCATTTTCTGTCCCAGCTTGTATTTTTATATAAGTGGGAAAAACTGAAAAGCCCAAGTTAGAACTTGGAAGGCTCCCTTGCTCCATCTCCAAAAGGGAACACTGCTGTTAGTTATAACAGCTTTCACATTTCTAGCAAGGAGCAGTCTTGGTTTCAGAGTTTCCTACTTAAAGAGTGCAGAAGCCAATAGAAAAAAAACTAACCTCTCCTATCCAAAAGGACAGTTTATCAATCTTGTAGACAGAGACGAAGGTGTCCACATAGTACAGGAGGAACACATTGTGCAAAATGGAAACAAAGAGCGACAGAGACCCGTAGATCACTGCAGTGGGCAAATGGAAAACACAAGCCAGCAGTTGCAGCCCCATGTTGGTGCAGTGTTCAGCTCCTTCAATCACCTCCATTTCAGGTGAGATGTCTTCTCCCAACACCTACTAGATCTTTGTTGGGTCCAATCCATTATTGCTCCTGCAGGAGAGAAAAAAAAAGAATAAAATAAAATAAAAACAGATTCATTTTCTTAAATGAAGTAAAAGGTGAATCAAGTTAATTGGTAAATCTTTGTCTGCAGAGATCAGAATTCATATTGTTCTGAGGAGCTGCTACAAAGTGGATTGGAGGGGATTTAAGAGACTAGAAGCTGTCTGCTGCACTAAAGCTGTTTCATTAAGCTGAAGCCAGGCTGTGGGCTCCTGGGGATATGACTGCCTCCTCCTGAGCAGCCTGCCCTGTCCTTTACCCTGTAATGTTCTTTGTTATCCAGCAAGTAGACAATTAATCCAGCTCTTTAAAGGCAAGGTCACAGGAGGAATCAAGTTAGATAGCTACAAACAACAAAGCAGCCTTCAGAAAACATACCTAGTCACTGATATTTTTAGGTACTAATGTAAATTTTTACCCAAATAAAAATGACAACAGCTGTGACGTAACCTCATGTGTGCACAATGCTTTCCCCAGGCAGTCACAGCTGACTGCACCTGGGCTGGCTCTGACAGGAGTTATTTATGGCGAGCAGTGCTGCTGCTTTGTAGCATGAAGAGACACAACCAGAACACAACTGCAGCAGGCATGCTGCCATCATGCAATAAAAGTGACCAGAAGTGCCACAGCAGTTGTCCAGCTTGTTTTGGAGAAGCCTAAATCTTAGAACCATCACCTGAAATAAAGATGCTTTGCCTGGACAGCAATATACACAGAAATAAAACACGTAGACACAGCAGCCTTAGACCAGAACAAGTCGCTGTATGTTCACAAGGGGCTGAGTGTGAGAGGACTCCTCACACTTGCACTGATTGGAGCTCATGGCCAGGAGGTGGGGCCAGAAGTGTTCTCTTGTGCTTTCCAGGCTGAGCTCTCTCACAGTTAAGTTGCTACAGACCAAGGCAAAACACAAGGCACTTGCGTGAAACATAAGGGTTTCTTAATCAGTACAAGTCAGCTACTCCAGCCCATGCCATCATGAGAAGCCCTGTTCACAGCATGCACACATGAAGGGTGACAATAAAATTGTTATCTTGGCACTGTCAAAACCAAGATAAAGGGCTGTGTGTCACTCCTGTTTCAGCCCTCCAGGGTCTGCACTCACCCAGCTCAGACACATCATGGGGGCTTTGCAATGTGGGATAAGACTGAACACATAAGAAATAGGAATCTACACACCACGCCAGCCTCTTGGGCTTGAAACACCAGCTGCAGCAAGTCCAAGCAGGAAATCAAGCAGAAGAATAAATGTCTGAGTATGAAACCTGATAAAACACCAGTCCCATTAAGCATTTCCCTGAAGCCATGAGTCTGACCACTTCTAGGCAGGATTAGAAAAGCAAAAAGTAAAAATAACCATCTGCTCTGCCTAGACCAAGGAATGCCTCATAACTAGCTCAGAAGGAACAGGAACAGCATTTGTTCCAATCAATTACATCACTAGATTGAAACTGCACCTTGGTTCCACTCCCAGCCAAAACACTAGACCTCAACTGGATCCAACTGCAGAGCCCTTGTGGAGCTCAGACACCATTCCACATCCCTGCCAGGCCAAAACTCATGGCCAGAAAAACGGAAGACACTGCTTGGAAGGGAATTCAGCCAGACAATGAGCCTTTATAGTCATAATTAAAGACAGACAAGCCTCAAGGGGAAATTTCATTTTGTATGGTCAAGAATTGGAAAGGAATCATGATGCATAAAGACAAAGTTTAAGAAGGGAGAGTTAAGACAATTGTCCCTGAGGTAAGTCCTCTGTCTCTCACCAAAACCCTTCTGTGGAGGACTGACTGAAGAGGAGATGAAGATAGCAGAGTACTGGACCCCCTCATGGAACTGTCAGGACACAAGGACTGAGAACACTCATTGTAGCAGGAAGTTAGCTTAAAGCACACAAAAATATTTCTTTACCTGGCAGGTAGTAAACACCTGACATTTGCTACCAAAGGATATTAGAGAGCTGGGCAGCAGGTTCAAAGGATTAGACAAATTCAAGGAAAACAGCTGTACACAAACAGCTACTAAAGGGAACAAGGCAGGGAAATCCCCGCTAGCCACCTCAAGCCAGCTATGCAGACTGGGGATGGACAAGTGGAAAGGACTCAAATGGTGTCCAGACTCATGTGATCCTCTCCTAAACAGCATCTCCTGCTGCCACCGTGGGGCAGGATATGGGGAGAGACAGACCAACAGTGTGACCCACTAGGGTGTTTATCCTGGGCTTGTCTTTGCTATCCAAAACCTGTGTGAAAGCAGAGCCTGCTCAAGCCTCAGTCTTAGTGCTGCACTTCATGCTGTCTCCATCCAAAAGGTGCTTCATTGAGTACATGTTGCATAAACCACAGCTGTTGTTTCCAGAGACACCTCGTTTTGTCATAAAAATGCTACAGCACTGTTCAAAGAGGGTAAAGTTCCACTTCCTTTTTTTCTGCCCCCTCATCACTCCCTCACAGACGTGCAAACTCTCCAGCCAGCTGATATTTACAAGTGATGTCACTTTTGCTAGGACAGTCATTAGGTCATTTGATAGGTACTTTTTCCCTCCTCATCTGCAAATGTGCAGTTAAAAAGAAACAAATCACAGTTGTCTGTAAAAAGCAGATTTTACTTCTACACCCAAAGCACTGTTATTGTCACACTGGTATTTTCATAACCTTTTCCTTGGGATGGAGAATTACTCATGGAGTATGTCAGAACTTTTCAACATGAGGCTGTAATAAGTAATGGGAAAAGGAGTTGCAGGAAGGAATAGCTATCATTCATTCATACTGAACTTCTAACACAGTCATAAAGCAACAAGCTCATAAATTAAAAAGCAACGAGTCTTTATTCGACAGACTTCCTCCTCTACATTTGACATCTGGCTCTTGCCAGTGACGTCCACAGATCTTATCTTCCTGTGGAGGATGTTGGAATACTGGCTACCAGGAAAGCACTGGTTTTGTTTGAGAGTGCTGGCATACAGCTGTGTCTGGAACACACCACAGCTTGGGGCTCACACATCTGCTCTAAGTTCCTAGCCAGCTCACAGCTGGATTCACAAGTCCTCCTGTCCCATGGTGATTCGGCAATGCTTTGGCATCACAACAAGGCTGAGCTCCAGCCTTCCACAGCTGAAGCCACTTGTACTGAGCCAGCAGCAGAGCCATACATGTGAATCTTGGCTCAAGCCAGCCTTTTAAGCAGGGCCAGATGATTTTTATGTGCTGAAGTTGCCACTTGCAGTATGAAACAGCCATCTGCAGACCTCACTGCAGTATCAGGATGACTCTCGTATTCATTTTCCCTGCGTGGGTAATGCAGGCTGGAATATCCCAGATAATACTTCAGGATATGTCTGTGCTCACTTGAGCTGCCACTACACCACCTCTGCTGCATATTCTGGGTTTTGAGGAGCTTACTAACAGAGGGCCAAATACATCAGCTCTGTATCTCTGCAACTGCCACACAATAAATCCTCCCAGATGGATTAAATACTACACACAATAAATTTACCCAGCAGCTGGAAAAACCACCTGAGAGAAAACCCTATTTACAGACATTTGTCACAGCCAGACAGGACCAGGATGCTGGTGGTCCAGCCCCATTCACAGAGAAGCTGGGCTGGAGCTGCACCTGTGAAAGAGCTGATGCCCTGTGACCTGTCCCAGCAAAATGCCTGGTGCTGGGCACATCAATTCTTCCCAAGCCTGCAAGTGACAGTAATGGATGTCCTTGTCTGGTCAGGGTTATCCATCAGTGATAAGCCCATTTTGGGAGCACAGATCAGGTTCTGCACACTCCTTTCCTCCCGCACATGGTACCTCAGGACATCTCCACAACACAAGGCATCTCAGAGGGTCCTCACCCCACAAAGCTACCTGGATTCTGGCAGAACTCTGTCAGTAAAACTCGAAATTCCTCCACAGAGCTATTTGAATGATTGAAACCAAAAGAACCCCCATTTAAACAAAAAATTCTCTCTCAAAATCCTATTTCTATCCCAGGAAAGCTCCTTTCTAGATACATACTTCCCAAAATTTAGGCTCCTCTGACTAAACTTTGATCTTGCAAACCCTTTTAGAGATGAATATAGCTCCAAGGCTCTCAGTTTCTCCACTCCATATTTCTACTGAAACACTCCTAACACCCTCAGATAACAAGGACTCTTGAGGGAACACTAAACACAGTCCTGTGTGAAACATGAACAAACACCCCAACAGCAGGCTCCCAGCAGCCTGGTATCTGATGAGCGAAGCAATGAAACCTTTGAAACCACCTGGATCAGGCATGGAAACGTGAGTGGAAGAGGTTATGAGGGCATTTCCCAGTACTGTTTACCAATTCAACAATCACTGATGACTGTGCATCATAAGGTTAAGTAATATCCTTATTACAAGCAATCATGTGCTTCCATCACTCCTACTGAGTTCATACACGCAAACACAACTGCCACACAGACAATTAACACCTTGAACCAGCTGGTAGCTTCCAAGGAGCTGTGCTCCAGCTGAGCAATCTTGTTCAACTAGATCTCATTCCCTAAGAAGAACACAAGGTTTGTCAATATAGATACAACTGGGCAGATCTCATAGCCTTGGAACTTGGCAAGGCTTTTACCGTAACAACACGCAACATCCTGTGTCTAAAGAACTCATTGTCTTATAGTGTAAAGGAAGCGTGTTAGAGGTATTAAAAAAACTTGTTCCTGATCATTTTCTGTCAACTGAAGCTCTAATCTTGTAGTGGACCTCACAGCACTAGGATAGGAACGATTGCCAGGTAACTCTGGCCTCAAATTACAAAACTAAAAGTAAATTTGAAGTAATCCTTGAAAACAAGTCCCAAGAGTTGGTTCACAGGAGCTACAAGATGGGATTACTGCACACGTACTGCCTGTTCCTTATTAAGACTTGACAGGAAACTCCAGGTGAGAAGCAAATTTTACCACTCTGCAAAGTGCAGCCACCAGGAGCTTCTGCAACACAGCGTCCAGGAAAAGGGAGTCTCTTCACCTATGCAAACCTCCCAAAGCCACCGTCCCTCCGCAGGGCCACAAGGCTACACACCGCTGACTGGGTCACCAGCTGCAGCTGCTGATGCCCCTCGTGCAGGACAGGAGCACAGGGAGCCAGGCGATGCCTGCGGAATTAGGCTGGAGATAGGGACGCCGTGACTTCGGACATGCCCACATAGCGCTGCCATCCCCTGTGCCCCATCCGCAGGCACCCTCGACGCTGAGGGGAGGCCTAGCAGCCCTGGTAGAGGAAGGGGGGCCGGGCAGAGGTATTACCATCCTTCCCTGGCAGGTTCTCCCGCAGGCTCCATGGTGGTGGGTTGAAGCCTGCCAGGTGAGGGGAAGGCGTAAGAGGGACACCAGAGACCCGCGGCACGCTCCAGGAGAAGAGGGCAGTGCCAGAGCCGCTTCTCCCTGGCATGAGGCAGACCCTCACCGGCTCCAGGACTGAGTCCCTGCCCACGGGCACTCACACCACAGCGACAGCAGCCCCCGCCCAAAGTGAGATCATCCACCACAATAGAAGTATCCGCCAGGGCTCTACCACTGCAGGGAAGAGGGATCCCCCCCTTCCCAGCAAAGGCGCCCCCACTAGGAGGTAGTGTGTCTCCCACCCGACCCAAAGCACCTTACTGAGCAAACAAGGGGTCTATCACCCCGCCACAGTACAGGCGGGGAGACAAACCGGGGTCAGCGATCAGGCGGGAGAGACACCCGCCCGGTGCCTCGGCGCCTCCTACCTGCGTCCGGTACCGGCGCTCCCCCGCCGCTCCGCCAGTGCACGGCGCGGCCGCGCATGCGAACCCTCCCAGCCCCGCCCCGCAGCCATTTTGCATTCTGGCAAGTGAAGCCGCCGGCACCTTCCGGCAGCCATTGCGCATGAGGTCACTCCGCTCCCTTATTTGCATATCCCCGCCCCCAACGCGCGGGCGCCACCTTTATGGTCCGTCCGCCCGTCGCCATGGAAACGCGGCCTGGCCGGGGACGCCAGCGCTTGGAGTCAGGGAACCGTGGAATCATCATGGAATCATCGTGGAATCATCAATATTGCACGAGATCTTCAAGTTTATCCAGTCCACCCACCAGCCCAGCACCACCACTGTTACCCCTAAGCCACTAAACCATATCATCCAGTGCCAATTCCAGAGGCCACTTGAAAACCTCCAGGGATGGCAGCTCCACCACCTGGGCAACCAATTCCAATGCACGATCACTCGAACAGTGGGAAAAAAAAATTCTGGTATTTAATCTGAATCTCCACTGTCCTAGCTTGAGGCCATTTCCTCTGTCCCTGTCACTGTAAGCACAGTAGAAGAGACCGGCCTCCAACTCATCACAACCTCCTGTCAGGATTTGTAAAGAGCAATGAGGTCCCCCCTGGGCCTCCTCTTCCCCAGATAAGTGTGCCAAGCTGAAGAATGACATAGTGGAAACAAAAATATATACATGGCTGCTTGGGCAGGTGGGGCACTAATCTAGCAAACATCTTATCTCTGGTCTCAGTAATCAGCAATTTACATTTCTCTCTCATGATTAATTTCCATTCAGGCTGTGTATTTCAGAAAATAGGGACTATCATTGTCCTTTATCATTTAAGATCTCTCTGTGGCCTTTTCTCTCAGAGGCAACTCATGTTCACCATATGCATCACCTTCAGTCTCTCACTGCAACAGTTGCTTCCATTCAGCTGTTCTCAAATTTCACGTGGGGAAATTTCACCAGGAAAAATGGAGACAAAAGCCAATTACTATGTACAGAAAGGTATTATTGCACCCTATTACTTCCCAATGTTTTTGCACATTAGACTTACTAGTAGCTTCTTAAGCAGGTCATTTTGATAAATTCCTAGAAGCCAGACAAGTAATTGTAATCAACATGGTTTGTAATTAAAGAGTGATTTGTAGGTATTTAGCTTCAGCTATTGAGATCACCTGCAGCAGAGCAATGATTAAGGCACTAATCAAAGAATCATTTAGTTTGGAAAAGACCTCTAAGCTCACAGAATCACTAAGCATCCCAAAGGAGCTGGACTACTGCTGCTGTTGTGCTGGGTGATGATGAACTGGTCTTGTAGACAGAGTCACCCATTTAAAACTTCTGTGGAGATTTGTCTGTAAAGGTCCACCACAGTGCAGGTGCTAACAATAAGGTAGTGCTGATGAAAGACACTGATATGGCTTCTTACTTAATTACTATCTGGATGAGCTGTGAGTATAAATACCAGCTTGGTTGCAGTTAAGTGTGAGTGAAAAAGCTGTGGGGAAATAAAAGTGAGAGACAACAGGAGGGCTTATATTCTGACTATTTAGTCGGTGGTTCTTTTCTATACCACTTAGTCTGTTGCTTTAAAGGTTATAGATCTTTAAGTTTTGCTGACTTGAGAAAGAACCTGAAGTTTTGGTGAGTGCCTTTGGGGTTTTTCTATGCTGGCTTTATGTGCTGATTTTAGCTGCTTCTTTACTTGTGTTGTGTACCCTCATTCCCTGTCTGAGCATGTAATGTAATTGCTGAAGGAATGAGCTTCCTGTTGCTGTCTTTAGGTATAAGGGCATGTTCGGGCAAGTTTTGCAACCTGGTTACTACAGGAAAAACTTCTGTAAGGTGTAATGTGGTATCTTAGGGCATCTCCTTACTCTCTGTATGTCCTTAAGGCACTTCAGTGAAAAAGAGCCTGTAGAATGTAACCTGCTTTCTTGAGATCAGGTTGTGTATCCTACTGTTACTTGGTTAAGTGGAAGCATTCTCTTGGTCTTTTCTCTGCAGGTGAGTGTGTATGTGCCAAGAAAACGTCTCTCTGTGTTCTACACTTATAGGCTGGGGTGTTTTGCACTGTTTCTACAGTTATATGCTACCTTAAACGTGTACAACTGAGATGTTTTGTATTTTGTCTGTCTTTTTAAAAACACAACTCCCTTTAGAGGTGGCACCCCTATTACATCTGCTGTTTGCTTATGTGGATGTAAGTCTGTACAGTAGCATAACTTGGTTATAGTATAGATTAATGCTGGTGCTCTTCTCTTTAACGTTCTTAGTACCACCTGCTTGTGGAAGATACTAATGTAAGTTGTTATTGTTATGTGATAAGAGACTTTAAATACTTTAGGGAAAAAAAATTACGTAGAGAGGCCTTTGAGTGATTGTATTCCTGGAAACATAAGACTTTCTTTTGATTCCCATTTTTTAAAAAGTCAATAATGTCATTTGTCAGCTGTGTTCTGTATTGTCTAAAGACCATAACAGAAGGTAGTTGGTTTTTGGGGTATTTTTAAAGTTATTACCGAGTTGTAGATCAGCAGATGCTGCAGCTGTCTGCCTTGGGGATGCAATAAGAGCAGTATTCCCATGGGAATTCTAGCTCAGATGCTTGAACTTGCACTAGAAACACAGTGTGTGTTGCTGTTGTAACAGAAAAGCCCCTTATATGCTAGAGAGGTATGTTGTATGTAATACAACCTCAAAGACTGGTTCATCTTTCCTGCCCTGCTGTGTTGATCCCTTGGGAAGAGTTAGTGCAAGTGCATAAGAATATGCCTTCTGTACTTCTTTATATCTATCCTCGATGCAGGATATGTGGGAATGGGATCTAAGTGTATTTAAAGAACAAAGAGTTAAAATGCAAATAGCTTTCTGTGTTTGTCAACAGAGGAAGCCCACTATGGGCTCAAATTCCTTCTGGAGAACCAGCCTGGGTGATCTGTTAACTCCTTTGCAGGATATCAGGAGACTCTCCCAAGAGTACTTTAAGGACAGAGACTTGTTATCAAGCAGCTGAGAGAGCAGAATGCTGTGGAAGTACAAAACATGTTGCTCTGCTATGCAAACTGTCTGTGTGTAAGATAAGAAAGTGCTGGTAGGTAACTGGAGCTGGGCATGGGAATTAAGACTAGAATTGAATGATTTGTCTTGGAGTGTGTAAAGTAAACAACATATAACCAGGAGGAACCAGATAATTATGGAGCATCTGAAGCAGGGTAAAACCTTTCAAGGTCACCTGCATCATATCAGTAATATTATGTAAGGCCGAGATTGCCAACAATACTCCAACAATATTGGAGTCGTTAGGCTTAAATATAGATGTGGGAAAACTGAGGAAGAAATAATCTGGGTGGATTGGCTGTTTGGGAGGAGACTGCAGTAAGGGAAGCATGAATGTGCCAGAAAAAGTGGATCCTGAAATAAGAGAATAATGTATAAAATGAGACAAAGGTAAGATCAGCTGACTAAAGGACTGCAGGTGTCTCTGGGTGGTAGTGAAGCCTGAGGACTCAAGACCACAGGAATGTGTGAAGTGTCTATGTTGGAAAGAGTTGTTGTGGGAGGGCAGAGCAAAGTGGGGTAGGTGTGCATCCTGATGCTAATTGGTGTGGGAGGGAAGGGTGACTCAATAGCATCATGTGTGGTTTGTAAGATTTGGTTAGTAGCTTCATAGTGTGCGAAGTGATATAAATAACCATGAGATGCTACTGGTGTATTAATGAGGTTGTTGGCCATTTAGTTGACTTATTGGTGTGCTTGATATGTTAGTGCCTTGAGTCTGTTCTCTCAACACTGAAATGTGAAGGAAAATGGCTGGGTAGAAGTCACAGCTGGGGGCTCAACCAGGACCTCTGAATTTGGAAGCTTGAGATAACTAACTGATACTGAGATCTTTTCTTTGAAGAAGAGCATGTGTGGATGGAGATGACGGATATCAGAAGAACTCTTGAGTGAGAGGAGGAGCAGGTCTGTGCAGGCTGTGTTTTAACATGGAGGAGATCCTTAGGACTGAACACTATAAAGTGCATATTTAGAATATGCTCAACTAAAGAAAAAAGAGTAGTGTCTAGATAGAGCTGTGTCTGGGAAAGGGTTTAAATGAGGAAAAACATCGGGATACTGAAGCATAGGACGAAGATTTGAGCTTCAGATGAGTAAGACATCTGATGCAAAGAGTGCCTGCAGTGGTTACTGGGAAGTGGTGGTCGTGGAAGCTTTAATAACACAGAAGTTAGGTTAGCTGAAAGGAGAACATGTGAGAAAAAGAGTATATCCAAAAGGTATACTCTTGTGCAGCAGACACATACCCAGGGAGAGGCTGAATAGGTGACAGTGTTAGGATCACCTTGGCAGGGATGTTTTCTAGAGCCTTTACTGCTGATGCAGTCACCCTATGGTAACACTCATCATGTTTTATTCTTGGTGGCACAGTTGTTCCCAGAGCTGCTGTTTTATCCAGTAGCTGCAGTCAGAGTAGGAGTGGCTGCTCCAAACCTCTCTGTCACTAGTGGGTTGCATTTTGACTGCTACTTGAGCAGAGTTATGCAGGGAGATGGTTTCTGGATAACTGCTCTCAAGTAAAGACTTGCTCTGCAGTGACTTGGCCTTTTCCTGGGGTTTTGATTTCATACAGAATCTGGGCTTTGCACAGACCTCAGAAACAAATGCCAAACCCACACTAGACTTCAGTGCTTTCTGGGAATGTTGCTTTGAATAGCTGAAATGGATCTACTCCTTCCTCAAAGGGCCTCTATAAGGGGTGACTGACTGTAATATGCATTAGCTGCTATTTCCACAGTTACCAGTGCCAGCTAAAGCTCTCTTCCTCGTGGTGCACTAGTAACAGCAGGGTGAGACTGGTGTCTTCTGGCTTCAGAAGTTAAATTCTCCCTGTTGGCTGAGCTGAAGGGATCATTCATGGAGTTCTTAGATCAGCTGTGCTTGTGGTATCTTTCCAGTTGGCTTGCGCTGCTGTAAGAATTTGGGCAGTGAAGTAATTCCTGATAGCAAGGTCCCTCCTGTGGGGATGTGGGTCAGAGCCCCAGCATTGCTGGGGGAGTTTCTCAGACTGGGTTAGAGATGTGGGGAGGCCTGCTGTCTACAGCATTGATTTGTATTGCTGTTAATCACTATGGTCTGATGGTACCTTGAACTAGGCATGATGCAGTAACCCCTTGTGCAAGTATTTAACACTTCTTGGAGTACTTTGCTGAGGCAATATAGGTTGGTTTTTCTCTTGGAGAATGTAGCAAAATGTGGTGCTATTTTATGTTTAGGGATGAGTGGGTTTGTGTTCAAAATTCAAGTATTTACATTATTAAGCAGCACTAGCATGGGAATCTGATCCTCAAGATAAAAGCCAAGGTCTGAAAAGGCCCAGCTTTTAAAGAGCTATTGCATTTTCCTTGAATTCCTGTGTTTCTGCCAGGCATGTCTGGCTAAGGGAAAGCATCTCATTGAGGAAGGCAGCCAAGTGCCTGCATCCTAAGGATCAGTATTGGTGGTGGAGGTTCAAAGTTATTGTGTTGTTTGGCTTTTTGTACTGTTTCCCACCTCCCCAAGAAGTATCTGGGAGTCCTCTCCTGGATGAATTTCATTGAAAAGACTTCAAACCAAGCGTGACCTTAAGTTGGTAATAAAGGGATAGAAGTGACAAGGAAAAATATGAAACTGCTTTGTCATGATCTTTCCCCACACGCTACCTCCAGCTACCAGTATGCTGGATAAGTGTGTGGGACTGACACCAGAGTGATGGAAGACAAGCCTTGGCTGAATAAAAACATTCAATTTTAACATCTTAATGTAAGTACTCCTTTAAGTTTTGGGTTGGTTTTTTGTGTTTTGTTGGTTTTGTTTTTTGTTTTTTTTTAATTTTTGCTAAAGCTTTGTCAGGTGGCAACAATTTTGCAACTCTGCTCAAAATGGGGACAATAACTGGAAATAACTCATTATTTCTTCATCCTCTTGGCTGGGGGAAATTGGTGCAGTATTAATCCCTGTACCCTTGGGAGTTGTTACAGAGCAATGGCAGGAGATCTGTGGTTTTTTGAGGGGGTGGGGAGAGGAAGAGCTCAGGAAAAATCCAGGAAGGATAGTCTGAAAGCTTGAGTGCTGGAATAGAGGAAAAGGTAGTTTAATGGGATCTTCATTTGTGAGCTGATCACAGGCTATGTAATGGGGCAAGAATAATCTTGGTTGAGAATTACAGTAAATTAGATGGCCATCCCATTCTCTCCCATGGGCCCAGTGTCTCTAAAGTTATGTTGACTTGCAGCATGTTCCCTGAGGAAGTATTTAAACCCATCCAAACTGCCAGCCTGACCTGGGGACCCTGCTTCAGCTGGACAGAAGACTTGGTGAAACTAGTCTCTCCAGACATGTGAGATATTTGTATGAAGTTTCACATGCTTGGTATTGTAGCACACCTGTATGTTGGTACTGCCCACAATAGTCAGGCTCACTTGAGTCTTTCTCCTATAAAATCTGTAGTCTGGCATGGAGGTGAATATTTACACTTTTCTCTGTCTTCTGCAGCTCACAGTGGTCTTTTGTGTTCCACAAATACCTAAAAAGAAAGCTCACCAAGTTCAAAGCTAGCCTAGGTGATAGTAAAGCTCTACTGCCCTGAGATGTTCAGAAAAACCATGGTGTTCTGTATTTTTAGCAAAGTCCTACCAGACTTAAGCATTTTTGTTTTAACTAGTGGTGGATTCATCACCTGTAGTAACTAAGACCTGAAACAAAAGCTTCTCTTATCAAATGTCCTCTCTAGTTTTGTATTGCAAACATTGCTTGGTTGCTCCATAGCAACTCTGTCTGGGGCAGCTGGTGTGAAGCACACTTTGCTTGGCAGGCCTTTTTTGGGAGCTGTGGTGTCAGTCCCCTTGACCTGCACCAAGATGTTTGAGGAGGGAAAGGCCCTGCCAGATGACTGGGGCAGTGGGTAAGGGAATTGCTGGAGTCAGCTCTGGCAAGCCTGGGAATAGTCTGCAGTGTCATGTTCTCACCAAGCAGAGATGATGATCTTATGTTAGTTTTCTGTGACCATCTTTGGAGTTTTCTTTCTTTTTTATTGTGCCTGGTGTCTCATCCAGCTCCAGCCAAGTGGGATTTGAACCCTTTTCCAGTGAGGTCAAAACTGCTGGAAAGGCTTTAAAGGAGAGGCTGCCTTGTCTCTTACTGTGGTATTTCTTACTGTGCTGGTCTCTTGTTGCTCCCTGCTGCCAACCACTGCTTCCAGGCACAGCCTGCTGTCTGCCCATCCAGGCCATCTGTGCCACCCATACCTGGCACGTATTGATGGATGTCAGCAGCTCTCAGAAGCAGGTGAGCATTTAGCGGAGTTCAGCTCAGGCTTTAAGGACTGCTTTGCCTGTTCCTGCTCGGGACATTCAAGTGCTGGGCAACAGATGTAGTTGTTTTTTTTAACCAGGGAATAACAGAGCTTGAAAGTGGAGCAAAGGAGGATGGTAGTCTGAAGAGACAGATCAGCTTGGATCCCCTCTCCCTTTCTGGTATTCAGTTGCTCCTGAAGGGTTGGAAGCTGTCAGATATTTACTTCTGAGACCAGGCCAGCTGTACTGGTGAAACAAGAGAAGTAGGAGGAGGAGGATCATAGTATGGTTTGAGTTGGAAGGGTCTTAATGATCATCCAGTTCCAACTTCTCTGCTATGGGTGGGGGCACCTTCCACTAGACCAGGGTTCTCAGAGCTCCATCAAGCCTCACCTGGAATGCTTCCAGGGATGGGGCATCCACAGATTCTCTGGGCAACCTGTTCCAGTGCCTCACTATTCTCACAGTTAAGAGCTTTGATTTCCAATATTCAATTTGAATTAATTCTCCATCAGCTTAAAACCATTTCCCCTTGTCCTATCACTGCTTGCCCTTGTGAAAATTCCTTTGCCTCCCAGAAAATTCTTCTTGGAGACCTCCTTTAAGTACTGGAAGGTGTTATAAGGTCTCCTTGAGAAGAGGAAAGGGAGAAGTAACTGGGGATTGGACTCCTTCCTCAAGGGGTACCATTTGATATTAGTGTTTGGAGTTGATTTTCTTAAGCATCTGGCTTTTGATGCCCTCCAGCCATCAGATGACCTGATAAATTATCACTTTCCAGGCAAATCCTATTTTCCCTGAAGCAGTGTCTGCTTTTACTTCCTGGTAAATGAGGGACAGGATCAGGCAAGGTGGTACTTTTGTTCTCAAAGCCCTCTTCTCCTGTACACATGGATTTGTCATGCTGTAACTCAGCCTGAAGGTCAGTATGAATAGGCCATTGTGTAATGGTGGGGTGAACTGCATTGTCTGCCCCTGGAGCACCAGGGTGCAGCTCTGCAGGGGCAGGGCAGGAGCATTGTGCCTCGTGCATACCAAAACCTTGTTGCAACACACCTGAGCATTCAGAGCAGTGCTGGGCCCTGCAAGCCAGGAGCTGGGGCTCAGTGCCTTGTGCCTGTGGAGGTAAGGCTGTGTCTGGGCAGTCTGAGAGCTCTGTGCTGGGAAGCAGGCAGGGACAGGGCAGTGCCAGGCAGCTATGCTGTGGAGCCTGGCAGAGGCCATCTAGTCAAAGCTTGCCCTGACAAGTTTGCAAACTTCCTCCAGGCTGTGAAGTCTTGAGTAGGCTGCCAACACACTCCTCCTGGGTGATCTGCTTCCAGGAAAATGTATTTGCTGCTGTGGTGGGGCATGTGACAATGCTGCCCTGAAGTGCTTCTAGTCCTGCTTAAATCTGCATCTTGTTCCCCCTTATCTCTTCAGATTGCTTCCTCTTGTGGGTCATCCTGCCATGCTGAGCCACCAGCTTGTTCCCCTTATCTTCCTTCAGTGTAAAATCAAAGCAATTAGTAGCTGTGCTCAGGCTGTCTTGTGATACACCCCCAGTGATTTAGATGGCCTGTCAGTCCTCCTTGCAGCTGCCAGGAAGACCTGGGAGCAATGATGGTGACAGCCAAAATGCAGGGTGCTACAGAAGCTTTTGAGCAAGAGCTGGTCATCAACTAGATGTGAACAGCTTCTCCAGGGTTATCCTTAACTGGCATGGAGCAGCACACTGACCCAGCAGAAGGGATGTAAGCTGGGCTTGCTTTTTTTTATACGATGAATGCAATAGCTGCATGTTCTCTGTGCAGACCACTTGCTCTGAAGTGCAAGCACTTCACAGAAGTGTGGATCTCAATAGGGATGCATGGATGAGCTATTTAAAGAGGTGCTGAGACTGGTTTTTGAGATGAGACCACTTATTCCATGTGCCCACCTCATGCTGCCATTGTTATACAACACCCCTTTGGATTTTGTGGTGGTTCTGAGCAAGTTAAGGCAAGTAGGTAATGAAATTTGTTTCATTTCCTCCTATTTGAGGGGGTCATGGTTATGATGGGCTTTTGTCTCCAAGGCTGCAAGTCTTGTTTAAGGGTGCTGCCTGGTCTTGACTGAATGTTCCAGTGCTGTTCTGCTGTTCCCCGTGTGGGGTGAAGGCTTCTAACCCTAAACCCATGGCAAATGTAGGCTTGAGCTAGTTAGTGTACATTATGAACCTCTAGGAATAGGAGGAACTAGTTCTGGTTAAGAAGAAAAACCTCCATTTTGTAGTACCTAGCATTGCTTGTGTCAGAAAACTCTTAGGGAGCAGCTGAACTTTCATCTCTCTTTCTTGGTCAACACCTGTGAGAGAGGCAACTCTAGTTAAGGCTGAAGCAAGAAGAGCCCACAGGATCTGAACTCCATGGGGGGAAAAAAAATCTAGTTTGCTGCCTTTAGTTCTGTGCATGGTCTTTTCCTGTCTCTGATAGCAAATTTATTTTTTTATTTTTTTTAGACAGCCCTATACTATATACAACTTCCTTTCCTGCCCTAGGGGAGAGGATAATGAGTCATGGGGAGGGCATTGCTTCATGCCCTGGGGACTGCTTAGATATCTGGCAAGGGCAGGATAGGAGCAAATTCAGCTGCAGGCCAGAGTTGCACAAGATAAACGCACACTTAAATGTGAATGGTAACTAGTTAGTGAGACCAGAAAGAGAAACCTGTACATGACAACTTGTCAGAGGAAATGACATATTCCTGGATTTTGCTTTAGAAATAAACAGTAGGTACAGCTCTTGTTTGCTTATCAGAGTAAAAGCAGGGCTTTTACTGGGAGGATGAGGAGAAAGTCAAGGACAGTTGAAGATCTTTTTATTTGTTTAAGATTTCCTTGTCTGGGCAGGACAGCAGTTGACATGACTGCAGGAGGGTTGGGCTGTTGCTTCTTTCCTTTTGTTGCCTGCTTACTTTGTTTCTTTCCCTTGTGCCTGCCTTCCTTCCCCATGTTCATGCTGCTCAGGGGCCTTAAGTGTCTTGCAGTGTCTTGCTGCCTCCCAGCACTGCAGACAAAAGTCACGAGGTTATGAGGTTGACTCTTCTGCCCTCAGTGGTCTTTGTCAGCTTGTTCTCATCTTTGCAACTCTGAGATGTGTGAGTTAAATTATGTCTTGCAGAGCAGCTAACAGGCAATCACTGGCAACGTGGCTCACTTGTTCTTGGTAGGTTACTGCCCCTGCAAGCTGTGGGGAGCTCCTTGTATCAATTTTTAATTAGTTGATACGTTTACAGTACTAAGTCTATCTCCTTATTCAGCCTGAAATGTATATAACCAATATAAGTTGTTTCTCTTCCCCTTCTGTCCTCACAGCTTTTGAGATTCAGCAACTGCTCCAGAGAAGTGTCTCCTGTGTAAAACCCCAGGCTCCTGTAAAATGTACCAGTCCAGCCTGGTGCCACGGGAATATTACCCAGCCATGATCCCACCTTGTGCCTACACCTACCCACCGCTGCGGCCTGGGAGAGCAGAAGGCATGTCCAGCTCTGTGATGTTCCCTCCCATCCGCATGCATAACTTCTACAGCCGACCCATCACATTTGTGGTGGACCAGAGCAGCTACCCTGACTATGTGGGAGATCAGGTGGAGTATCATCATCTCTATGGAGCCTCCAATCCCTATATCCATCCATACCGCACCTGGCACTTCCCTCCCATGGTCCCTATCCCTCTCTACAATCCCTATGCAAACTACCATCCCTATGCTGCCTGCCAGAGATCAGATCAGTATCGAGCCACATGGCCTGAAGGCTTTACAATGAGAGGAGAGCTTCAATGGGGAAAGCTTGGAAAGGTGTTTGGGCCAAGGAAAGACCTCCCAGAATTTGTGAAGGATGATCTCCGGAGGGTTTATGGCACCTACCCTCAGACCAATGTTTCCATATGCTATCGGAAAGGAGAGTTCTTGGTCAAGGGGGACCCCAAGATAGAAGACCAGGAATATACAGTGGAGAAAAAGGTCACCCAGTGGGCTGTGACCCCCAGTGCCAGTGAGGCAGATGACAACAGTGAGGACCAGAACCGTAAGAAGAAAAAGAAACTGAGACATTGAGGTAATTGGATACCCAGTGGACTGATGCTCCAATACCCTCATGGGAGCCAGTTGGCAGATCTTTTTGGTGTGGTTGGCAAGTAACACAAGCAATGGATGCCACCATTCCTGTTGATTTCTTTTAATTGCTCCCCATTCTCCACAATCTTGTAGCAGATTTACCCTTTTTGATGCATGATGTCCATTCTGTGAAGGAACTACATGACACTTGACTCTTGGATCAGTTCATTGGTCCTGGTTTTGAAATGAACATTTGATTTACACTGGTTTGATTGACTGGTCACATCTTGGTGGGGGATCTCAAAACTGCAGCCCTTGATCAGAGAAGATGAGCTTCTTCCTACCTTGTCCAGGGGAAGGGCCTGTAAGCTGGTTCTCTTCCTGGAGAGATAAAAGCTGAATTTCTTTCAGGGTGAGGGCAGTGCAGGTCCCAGAGGACACAGGGGTTCTTGAACACTCTAAAGAGGAATTGTCTGCCTGTCTTGTCACTGCTGTTTATGACCATATCATTGTGCTTTATCACCATGTGAGGCCTGTATGCAGCACTTCCCTACACTCTGGTGTCCCCATCCTCTTACACTTGATAACAAGGTGCTCAGTATTCCTGGCCACATGTCCTTATTGAAACGGCTGTTGAGGCCTTGCTCTGGTCTGACTTGGCTCTAGTTGGAGGTGCTTGCTCTCCAATGAGGTTACTGGAGTTGTGTGAATCACTGAACTCCCATAGCTTGGTGTTTGTACTAGAAGAGCTGTGCTGGAAGCCTGGAGGGCTCTGAGGGGCTGGGTCTGACTTACTTGCAAACTTTTGTACCTTTTAAATGACTATAAACAATAAAAAAACCCAAATGCAAATGCTTATATTTCTGATTCTTAACTACCTAACATTAGTCTCTTTTGTGAACAACTTGCAATCAGATCTGGCACCTTTTAGTGAAGTTGGAGATGGTTGCTGCCATGGTTCTTGCCCAGCTATGGTGGTTTGTCCTGCTTGGCAGTACCCTGCCTTGCCCTAGTTTGTTTTCCGTCAGCTTCTCTAGTGACTAGCAGGGATTTTATAAGCATACAGGAGAAATAGGGGACCTTCTCTGTCCCCCTGTAGTCTCCTAGTCTCCCCTGACCTCCCATATGGGAGGGAATGGGATGTTACCCATCTGCATAGCAAAGGAAGAGACTGCGAGGGTGAACTTGGAGGCCCTTGGTTGTTTTGAATTGCTGTAAAGTGAAAGCAAGTGGATTTTTTTTTTAAGTTAGTGCAACAGGTTTTGTTTAACCAATTGCCAAAATGTCTTGGCAACTGTCTGCATTTCCCCTTCCCCACTTGGCTTCTTGGGAGTGTGTTAACTCTGCTGCCAGACAAAGCTGCAAGAGGGCTGAACTAGAAAAACTGCTGTAGAAACCTTGGACCAAACTGATGCTCCTTGGCTGTGTTGCAAACAGTGGCAGTGGGACTCACTGAATGGGCTAGAAAAGGCCTCCATTAATGACTACTGGCTGGTCAGTTATGCTTTTGGCTACCTAGTATAAGGAAAAGGCAGCAGTTCCTGCTGGGTTGGTTGTTTGTTGAGGTTTTTTAATCTCTCCCTTGGCTGAGCAGGCCATCCTGCCCAGTTAGGGATGTGCAGTTAAATGTCTGCATCAGCCTTGCATTGGTGGTGCACTCCCTGTCCTTCCAGCAACAGCTCCTTTGGGCAGTGAACCCAAGGTTCATGCATTGGATGCTTGTGCAATGGTGCAGTACCCCAGTGGGGTGTGGGAAGGACTTTCTTCCCTATCCCCTGGAGCTCTTGAGGGACACAGCTGAGCTGTCAGAACGGGATGCTGCCTGCCATGGGCAGGGACTGCTTTAGGTTAGATCCTGGAAGAGGTGCAAACCAGCTTTTCTAGGCAAGGTGAGAAGGAGCATGGGGTTTGCCATACAGTGATGTGGAAATGCTACATAAATTGCAAAGACTTGCATAGCAATTTATCCTAAATGCCATTCTTTCAGCTGTTAGGTTCCTGGTGGCAGCATGATACCATGTGATAATGGAAAGGTCCCCAAAACTCAATAGGCACAGCCAGGTTCTCCCAGAGGTATGTGAAATATGGGTGAAAACAGAGCCTGTATCATATACAAATACTTTTTCTGAATAAGTCTTTGCTGGGGTCATCTCCAGGGTCCACAGGGAGACAGAGGGGCATAACCCTTAACTTTACCCATCCTGTCCTGTTTATCGTCTCTGAAGTTTTGTTTGGTTTTGCTGCCTGGACTCTGAACAGGAGATTGTTGGGCACACCCAGGCTGTTCTGACAATGTGTATTTTTAGCAGAGGCTCACAATTGCATGCAGTATATCAGGAGGTAGCAGTGTATTTATTTTCTCAAGTGCCACTTCACTTCCAGAGGGAAGAAAGCATTCTATAGTTAGGCTTTTTTTTCCCTTGGGGGAAGAGGTGCCAAAAACCTCTAGTAGCTCTCTGACAGGAGATATTTCTATGGTGGCCATAGCTCCCCTCCATCCCTAATCTGGTCTCCGTGCAGGAACAAAGATTTACATACTAGTTGTAGGAAGAGTTCACAGTTGCCTTCTCTTCCCGAGGGTTTGAGGCTCAGTTGCTGCCCAGCTGCAGAACTGAATCCATAGGGCATTTTGGAGGCTTTAACGCCTATGGAATTCAGTTCTCAGAGCCAAGCAGCCAGTGCAAGTCAGCTTCCCCTGGCTCCAGCCAGCTGTGTCTCCATCTGCAAGGGGGAAAAAATAGCGAAGAACTCGTCATGTCTTTGACACAGGGCAGCCACTAAGTTGACACAGATTTTTGTAACTGGGAGCTGCCACAAGAAGACTCTGGCACCTCTCACCCCAGAAGCAGCACAGACAGGCGCAGCTTTCTTTGGAAGCTCTGCTCAAGTTGGCTGGCTCTTTTTTTTCCCACTGCTTCAACATATCCTTTGTTTGGAGTCACTGCAAAGCTTCAGATCAGCCCTGAGCTCTGCAAACCTGCTAGAGCTGTAAGAGAAACACCATTTCTGCCACCTGGGGTTGGTATTGGCAGGTGTGTTGAGAATCCCCCATGTATTTGCTTTGTGTGCAGGTGTCACACATCCCTTGGTCTAAACTGATCTTCCTCAGTGTGTGTGTCTGAAAATGGACAAGCTGTCCCAGGGGGATGCTCAGTCCTGTAGGAACAGCCCAGTGTTCCCAGGCGCTGACCCTCTGCTCCATTGATAGTGAAACCAATGCTCACAGAGGTGCCAGCTGAGGGGAATGGTTTGTGCAGCTGGTGCTACTATGGGTGGACCATGAGGTGCAGGGGCTTTCTGCCCATTTGGAAGTGGGAAAGGACACAGGGTAATTCTGTGTAAAATGAAGAGTGAAAGGCCTTTTCCAGATAGCTCAGAGAATAGATTCAGGGAGGGATTGGTCTCCATCTGGGTTAACCTGGAACTTGCTGGTGCAAGTACACATGTGCTTTGCTTCCCAAAGCTCACATGCATGGAAGGCCAGACATGAGGGACATATGGGGATCCCTCTGAGCATCCACAGAGATGCTGATGCTGCCAGCAGCTTTGGGCAGCCTCACTTCTCAGTAGATGTCCACCTTCAAACCTGGGGACTGAGCTAATGGCTGAAAAGCTTTTCCTTGGCTCAGCAATAGTTTGGCACAGTTGTGCTGACAGTGGCTCACGCAGGAGTAAGCACAGGGAGGGGATTCCAGCCCTTTGCCTGTATGCCAGCAGTAGAGAACAGCTGCCCTTGGGTCAGCAGAAGAGACGGGAAATGACACACACCACTTTGGAGCACGGGCAAAGATTTCAATGGGGGAAGCACTGAGCAACTGTCGCACGAGCAGTGAACTCCGCGATTGCTCAACTGCTGGCCTAGGGCTCTGTTTTAATCCCTCTGCTGGGAATTACAGTTCAGTTGGGGCAGCATGATGCACGTAGCAAAGAAGCCACAGCCTGTTGCAAAAGCTGAGGAATCCCAGGCTGAAAGTGCCAGCTCTGGTGTATCCCAGGGACCACGTGCAGCAGTGCCACAGGGACTGCCTGGAGGGGCAGCAGTGGAGGGAAATGGGGTAAAGCAGAGCTTACACCAGGGTCCCCACCCTGCAGCAGGTGGTCAGGGTCAGAAAGGCAGCTCAGGGAGCCAGCTGTGCACTGTGCTGGTTTTCAAACCACTGTGACTTGGCAGTGAGTTTTCAACAGCTCTGAGCTCCTCAAGCTCTGATCTTCCTCCTCTCCCTGTTTTGCAGGCAGCCACCTGTGCAATTGAGTGGGCAGGAAGGCAGCCTGCCAGAGACATTGCAGCCACATGGAAGCAAGCACCTGCCAGTCTGAAATGGTTGGTAGGGTTGGGTTGCTCTGGGGCTGCTTGCTGTCCATCTCATGGGGTGGTTACCCTGCAGTCTCTGGCTATTTGAGTGCAAGGAAAACCTTTGTATTTCATTTTTTAAGATGTAAAAGTCTCCCCTGAGGCAATTACCTCACATTATTGATGGATATCTGCTATTCATAGCACCATCCATCTGCCTTCCTCCTCTTGCTGCTCTAAGCAACCACTGCTTTCAGAAACTGAAATGTGCAGGCCAAGGAAAAGCCTTCCTCCTCATCTTC
Source organism: Toxostoma redivivum (assembly GCA_013397375.1). NCBI lineage: Eukaryota > Metazoa > Chordata > Aves > Passeriformes > Mimidae > Toxostoma > Toxostoma redivivum. The sequence goes on from VXBI01009300.1 coordinate 1,023,465, forward strand.
CTCCATGGGCTGATTTGCAAAGAAAGGGGAAGGGTTTCAAGTAGACAGGCAGGTGAGCAGGATGGGGATCAACACCAACAAGCCTTCCCTGATGGTTTTCCTTCCCCTGCTCCATAGCCCAGGGTGGTGATGTGGGTGCTGGGGCTGAGTGGCACAGCCCAGCAGCCATCTGGCATTAATTCCCCCATGCCCTGTGCCCCACCCTCCCCAAGTGGGGGGTCAGGAGATAGCTCCAGCATGATACTTTTGGCATCCTACTTGTGGGTGCTGGGACTGGAGCACCCATTGCCAAAATGCACCAGAAACAGTTTGATCCAAGTGCAATGGAAAGCCCATGGGGAATGAGCTGGGAAAGAAATTATTCAAATGCTAACACAGAGAAGCTCCAATTCTGATTTCATTCCTGGCTGCTCCTGCATGCAATGTCCCCATGGTATGGCATCCACAGCACTCTAGATGCTCTACCTTTGCTCCTTGGTTTTCCTGACCCAGCTTTGTCCCATGTTCCTTCACCCAGGCAGGGCCAGGGCTGGATTTGGCTCTCTGTATTTGGGATTATCCCTTCCCCTAGGGAGTCTGCACTGGAATGGGGTGCCAGGTAATACCTGGGAGGTCAGGGATGAATGGAGATGTGGGAGATGCCCTGGTGATGGGTATTTTGCTGGTATGAAGGTGCCCTGCCCTGGCTTGACACTGTGTTTGCTGGAGGCTATGTCAGGGCCAGGCTGCAGCACTGCACCGTGGGGTGACCATTGCTCCAGCTCAGCCCCTGGAGGGAATTGTATCAGGCCAGCTGCCACCTTTGCAGGTGGGGATTTTATAGCACCACTAGAACCTGCATCCCCTGACCCTGGAGCATGAGCCCTTGGCCAAAAGGTTGAGAGCTCCTCAAGACTCCTGACCTCAGCCCAAAATAATGGTGAGTCAAGAGGCACAGACAATTGGGTGCCCAGGAGGATACTGCTGCTGTGGGGATTTCTCTGTGGAGCTCAGCAGAAATGGCCACATGAGCAGATTTCCCCATGGCAAGCCCCGTTGGAGGCGGGAGGACACAGAAGCAGAAGCTCGCTCATGGCCAAGCCTGCTGCTGGAGAGCTGTGCTGCACCAGCTCAGCCCTGAGCTGCCACAGGCATTGGCTCTGTCTGGTTTGGCTCTGCACTCCCTCCCTGCTGTGGGTACAGGGGCAGGCTGCAGCGCTGCCCTGTCCCTCGCTCCTGGGGAGACAAAACACAAACCACTGCTCCAGAGGGGACGTGACTCCCAGGCAACTCCGGCACTCAGAGGTTAATGATTCATTACTTTATGTCTTAAAAGAAGCAGCAGCGCTCTCCTTTCGGCATTTCCAGCTAATTATCCCGGGAGTTACTGATTAGCTAGGACGTGCCTAGGCCCAAGCAGCGGAGTCCTGTGGGTGCTGCCACCGGTACTGTGCTGACATGGTGGCAGGAGCATTATTCCTGGGAGTTTCACTTTGTCTTCCCGGAAAGTTGCTAGGAACATGCCCCCCGCCGTTTAAAGTATGAGAAGCACGAGTCCGGTTTTGCAAGTTACCAAAAAAGCCACGGATAGAAGCGAAGATGTTCGTGCACATACACACGGTGTCTGACACCTCCTGTCCCGCTCCCTCAGCCGGGAGCGGGTGCGTTGCCATCAACCGAGAGACGTCACCGCGTCCCCGCTGCTCGGCACGGGCAGAGCCGCCCTCTGCAGCGCCCGGGCTGCGGCTCCTTGGCGAGAGCAGAAGCCAAGAGCTCCCCTCGTTCCAGCCACACCAGTGCCCCCGCTCCGGCGCAGACCGTCCCTTGACCCTGGCACTCACCCGACTGCTCCGGCTCCCGTCGAGGCGAGTCTGCGGGCGGCGGGGCCGGAGGCACTGTTAAATATTGCAGCCGACTTACTCACTTCTCTTCCTGGACGGCAGCGCGGAGTTTCCACCCACTTCTTTCACCTTTGGTTTCCAGGCTTTCTGAGAAAAGGGGAAGCCGTGGGAGGGAGCAACCGGCATCCCCGTGCCAGGGCCACGGCCCCCAGCAGCCTCTCCTTCCCGGGAAGGGGCGGATGCCAGAGGGGGCCGCTTTCCCGGGAAGCTGCGGCGTGGCTGGGAGTGCCTTGTGCTCCTGGCCCAGCACTTCACGACCCTCTTGGATTAGGCCGATTTTCCTCCTCAGCCGAGTGGAGGGGGTACCTGCGTGCTGCCTCCCTGGCACAAGCTCAAGGGTGGCTCCCTGACCAGCTCAGCCTCCTCCTTTAGGAATGAAAATCCCCCTGGAACTCAGACGTACCTTGGCCTCACCCCACCAAAGCCCATTCAGTTCCTCCTTTAATATAGTCCCCTCTGCAATGGGGACAGTGCCAGAATTGGGGTCACATACACATCGCTGACACCTGTGATGAGCTGTGTTCATCCTCAGCCTGCAGACCCCTGCTAGTAGCAGGTGCTGCCAAGGGCCTGGGAATATGACAGCATTCCATTTGGCAGCCAGTGTTTCATCCATTGGCATGCCCATTGGCACCACAGGCTACCCTCCCTGGGGACATTGTGGCCAGGCAAGTAGTCCCCTGCTGGCAGCTCTGGTGGATGAGCACACGTGTCTGGTGAGACTCCTTTTTCCTAAAGTCCCATTCTCCAGCATTCTGTCAGTGCCACCAAATGCACAACCATTGTTTTTGCTCAGAAGTGATGTCAGGTCCTCCAGGGCTCCCCTCTGTCAGCAGTCTGGAAATGAAAATCTGGGGCCCCAGCTTTGGCTGTGCCACTGAGCTGATGGTGGGGTGAGCACCACTGCTCCTTCTTGTGCCACGGTGAGCAAACTCAGAAATAAACTGGCAAATCACTTCATGGGGGATGGCAAGATGCCTCACATGCCTGGCTGCCTGCATTGCCCTGTCTGGGCTTGACAGCTGCCCTGCAAGTTCAGATAAAATTTACAGAGTGGTTTTGTCTTTTGGGAGCTGCCATGGTGTTTCTGGAGTGGGAAGCACCTGGAGGGCTCTGTCATGGAGGTGACCAGGCTGGAGCCACAGTTTTATCAATGCAAGCCCCCAAAAGAGGCAACATCACCAGTTCAGGGCCTTGCAGTATATTTTCAGGTAGTCGAGTATGGTTTGGCTGCACGCCTCAGCTTTGCATGACCGCCACTCTCTGCTCCTTAGCTCCATCAAGGGGCTGGACAGGAACTTTGGCATGTGGATCCGTGACCTGAAATATCTCTGATTTCTCAAGGCGGGGCTGCCCTCCTGTTCACCTGCCGCAGTCACGCCCAAACATGACACAGGTTAAGAGCACCCAGCACTCCCTCCCCACAGCCATCACTTTTGGCAGCTCTTAGTGCCACACTGGAGGGCTGGAGGTCTCCCTGCTCCTTCCTGCTCAACTATTCCAAGGCAGCACTGCAGCATCAGGGATTCACCATTGGGGATGGGGCCTGGGCAAATCCCTTGTGCTGGCTGCATTGCTTGTCCTTGCTGGGGTCAGACTGTGGACATCCCTCTGGCTACTGCTCCTGATATCTTCTCCAGGACAAATCTTGCCCCCAAAAGGGTTATCTCCCTTCACAGTACCATGGCTGGCTTGGCCACTTCTTTGTACCCCTCTCCTTGGCACTTGGGTCCTCCACATGCTCTGTACATGTCTGCCTGCTGGGAAGGGTCTGGTGAGCTCGTGAGTTGGAAAACCACTGGGGAACAGGAGAAGAAGCAAAGAAGCAGGTGAGAGAGAGGCACAAATAGGGCAAACAGGGAAGTCACTGCAGGCCTGATGCCAAGGGGATGGACATCAGGGCACCTCAGACCCCGCATGGGTGGGAGGAAGGGAGTGCACAGGTTTACTGGTGAACAACTTTGCCAGCTCCCACAATGCAGGTTGTGGTAGGAAGAGGAGGAATAGTGTGCTTGGAGTTGGAGTGACTGCCTGAATCCCAGTTTTTATAGATCTGGTTGGCAGAGGCGAGAGGGCAGAAGCAGTCTCTGGGGTCATATGGGACCCATCCCTTCCTCATCACATTAGCACAGCTGAGACCTAGTTCCCATTTCTTCAGGTTGCCCCGGTCTCCTTCAGCCCAAGGCAGCAGGTGTAAGTGTGGAGCAGCCTGGCCCAGCCCCCTGCAGAAGGATGGTGGCTTGGCATTTACTGGGGGAAGTGAGAGCTTCCTGCAGCCTCACCGTGCTGGGAACGTGGCTTGGCACCAAGGCTTAGGTTTGCCCTTGTTGTGGGGGTCCTGTGGGAGAGGAGGCTGGGGAATTGCCCCTTAAAAGGCTGGAACTTCACCCTGGGGGGAGAAAATCCACCTTCCAGCTCTGGGGAGGGGGCAAAGGAAGAGAGAGCAGTTGGCTTTTCCTACCCATCCAAAGAAACTAGGTTAAAATCCCCTACTTTTGATCTCCTGTGACTGCAGAGAAAGCCAGGCAGTAGGACCAGGGTGTGGTTTAGTGCTCAGAAATAAGCCAGAAATTAGAACACTTCACAGTGTAACTGCTGACAGCAGAAAGTAGCCTTAGGGAAGGCCTGATGTGTGCATTCCCAGTGCCTGAGCCCCGCAGCACTGTGGGGTTTTGGATGAAAGCTGAGGCAGCTGCTCCTTGCCCTGGGGCAGGACACTGGAAAGAGGACCAGTGAAATGTCTGCAGCCTCCGGGAGCATCCCAGTGACAGCCACTGCCTCTGGGGCTGGAGTGGGACAAGGGCTATCATGGCTATCTGAGATGGTCTCCTGGGAGATACAACCTCTTCCCGGGACGCTGCTCTAGGCTGCAGCCCCAGGCTGTGCACAGCAAGGAGGCTGCGGCTGGAGGTGATGGGAGGCAACAGCACTGTTTGGCCTTTTAGGAGAGAAGCCCACAGTAGTGCCCAGATCCAGGGTCATGCCCAGCCAGCACCTGCTGCCCCTCCCCAGGAAGTTTCTCTCAGGTGTAGACTCACAGATGTCTAACACAGAGCTAATCCCACACTTCAGCCTTAGCTGAGGCTCAGTCCATCTCCAGAATTAAACCTACAAATATCAGGTTTTGTGCATTTAGTGGCCCTTGCATGTCTTTCCTTTTCCCTCTCCCCTAAGCCAGCAAACTGCCTGCAAGCCCCTGTTCCTCCTCTGAGAAATTGCATACACAAGGGAAACCACATCTTTCAGCCTTGCCCTTGGGAAGAAGGATGTGGTGCTAAAGGACAGCTTGGGCTCAGCAGGTGCTTTTTCTCTTGACAACACAAAAACAGAGATGCCCTTGCTGAAAGAGCTGAGCAGCTTTGGTTTCTCCACTGAGCCTGATTCTCAAAACCAGGTTTGAGAGGTCACACCTGTGGCCTCAGAGCCAGGGTGGCAGGACAGGCAGCTTGGCTGGTGCTCAGCCTGTTCTCATCCCTTTGTGATGCCAGCCCTGAGTGCACAGGGAGAGCCCGGAGGGGCTGAGGTGCAGCCTCCATCACACCAAGTGTCCTGTGGCTGCTCCTGCAGTGTTTGCAGATGCACTCAGACCTCACGGCCTGGGGGATGCTGGTGTGAACTCTGGCCCTCAAGACCCTGCACTGAGCATTTGCATGGCTACAGAGAAGCTCAGGAATGGTTATAACCATCAATGATGCCCTGCAAGAAACCTCCCCCTCCAAAGCCCTGGCCAGCAGTGGGTATTTTCCTGCCAAGGGGATTTGCTCTGCCTCTCTTCCCAGCAGGGCTATTTGTACACAGCCAGGGTTTTGCTCAGGCTGTGTTGCTCTGAGCTTGGACTCCCCCTCCACCTGTCTGTTTTTAGCCTATGTAATATTTTTGCATCCTTTGAGACATCCTGCTGTCTGGCCACCTGGATAGAAATCTGGTGAGATTTCATGAATGGAAATGAACTGGGGAAATGCACAGAAGTTCAGCTGGTGTTACCACCAGAAATAGCATTTACTTCTCTGGAGCAACTCCTTCTGCCCCCAAAGAGATGCTGAAACAGCACACACCCCAAGCATCTCCCTACTAAGTGTGATCTGCCAGCATAAACCTGTCCCCGCAGTGCTGGCAGCCCCAGCGGAAGCATGGCCAGGGAAAAGGGAGTTTCTTGGGATGTTTTTCCCCTCAAGGTTCCTGTTTCCCCTCCAGCCCTCATCCATGGATCCTGGCAGCCTTCCCCTTTTCCATGTAGCTTTGTAGAGGAAGCAAAATGAGTGGCTGGGGTTGAAGAAGTCTGGAAAATGGAGAAAGGGTGTGGGGAGGCAGGGGTGCCCCCTTGACCCACTACTGGCAGAGCAGCCCAGACTTCCAGCAGCCTTGAAACAATTTGGGAATCAAATCTGCTGGCAAGGCAGGGAGGAAAACCACAGGGCTGAGTCACTCCTTGGAAAACATTTGCATCTGGACAAATTCCAGCCAAACCCCCTTCCCACTACCTCTGTGTGGAGTGTCAGGGGTGGCTTACAGGAACGGCCACATCCTCTCCCCCAGGATGGAGCCTCCCTGGCCGGTCACACTCAGCCAGAAGCCAGGCAGCATCCACTGCCGACTTTGGCAGGTTTCCATCAGAAGGCAGGAAGGCTCCCCCCGGGGGGGAAAGCTGTGCTGGTGAAGCAGAAGCAAGAATGAAGGCAAGTGAGGCTGCAAGGAAGCTGAGCCTCTTCCCAGAAATGGCAAAGTGGGGTGTTGCCTTTCAGCATCTCCTGAAAGAGTCAGACTGGGGCTGGTCCCCATTCTGAGCTTTCCTTAGCAAATGGTCGGGATTTGGAATCACAGTCTGCTCTAGGGATTTAGACTAGGAAAGGAGCAGCATTCAAGAAGGATGGAGGATTGGGAGCATCCAAACACTGACCCAGCATCTGCAGAAATTCAAATTTTTGTCAGGGGTGAAAGAGGGGCTGGGGGAAAGGAGGCAGGGCTGGAGTTACCCACTGGTGGTGGAACTGGCAGGGACAGAGGATTCACCCATAAGGTCACAGGGTGGAAAAAGCTTCTCCAGGAATGAAAGTGCACAAAACGGTATCTAAGAACTTGGTGTTTATTTCCCTTCAGAATCATCCTGGGGGAGGTTCTCCCTATGCTCTGCACCCAGGTTGACATTTTCTCAAGGTTTAAATTCCCCTAACGTGCAAAGTCATCTTCCTGCTTGAAAAGACCTTGTCCAGAGTTAGGTGCTGTGTGTGGCTAGAGGAGGTTGAGTCCCAGCTCAGGGAGGTACCTCACGGTGAGATCTCAGTGTCTGTGTCCGGATCTGAGATTCATTGCCCAGGGCTGGAACTCTGTGCACCATCTCGGTCTTGTTCAGCCTCCTTTTTCTCCCTCTAGTGGTTAAAATCCCCGCATTTCCTGGGGCTNNNNGGTTAAAATCCCTGCATTTCCTGGGGCTCCCAGAGCCCCCGGCAGCACCCGGGGCTGGGGCACAGGGAGGAGGGGGATTGCCCCTGTGCTGGGACAACGGGTAGGTGGCCCGAGTCCCGACCAGCCCTCCTGACAGGGATGCTCCTGCCTGCCCCTGGTCTCATCTAAGAGGAGACGGAGTTTTCCGGGGGGTTTTGGATTAGGCAGAGCTTTACACATAAAGGGACGCTTTCAAGCATCATGCTGGTTCCCACACGGCTCCATGCCCACAAATGTGCGATGAGGAATACCTAGGGAAATGTCAGCTCTTCCCTAAGGAATTCCTTTCAGCTAGCCTTGCAATTAGTCCCTTGGAAAAAAAAAAAAAAA
>VXBI01009300.1:1031157-1087160 GCA_013397375.1 Toxostoma redivivum
AAAAAAGGATTTTGAGCTTTGCCAGCACTTCTTTTTGCAAACGCTCGTCTTGCCTTGTAACTAGGGCACAGTGGGAGGCGAGAGCAGTTAACTCTTAGCATCAAGCTTTCCTCAGACACAGTCGAGGAGGCTGTGATGAGACTGCTCGGGGGGAAAGGAGCCTGCAGAGGTTGGGAGGGTGGCGAGAGGTGCCCGGCAGCGAGGGGTGCCCAGTGCCCGGCAGCTCCAGTAGCCAGCATCACTGTATTCAGTGACACGGCTGAGTGCACTCTGGGGCTCCCTTTCCCCTCCACAGTCCACAAGAGTTTTGCAGGTGTGCATGAACCACGGGCTTGCTCCTGAACTTGTGCTTTGCTGCGGGATGGATAGAGAGGATGTGGAGAAAGAGGTGTGGAGCTGCTGCTCCCTGAGCCCGGAATCGGTGCTATGTTGCTCCCGGAAATCCAGGCGGGATCCACCCACTTTTTACAGAGAAAACTGCAGTGAATCATCCGTGCGGGGAAGAAAAACGCAACAAACTCGGGCCTTTTTAAGCTTTCCGGACAGGCGAAAGCTGCTGGGAGAGCACCTGACCGGGAGCAGACTGGGTGTCCTGGGAATAGATGCTAGGGCTGGCTCTGGAGGGATCCGTATCCTGGGACAGGGCACCTGTTTCTAAGTTATCCTGCAGCGCTTGTACTTCTGTCCTAAACTCCTTCCAGATGCAGAGGGATTAAATCCGTGGCAGAGAGCCCCATCCCGGGTCGGGGGTTCCCCCGAGAAGGTCGGGCACGGTTCATCTTTGCAGGGGAAGTGTAAATAAGAGCAGACTGAGGGGACCTGTGGCCAGCAAGTAAAGGTCGCAGCAGGCAAACCCAGCAGCTTGCTGTGGTTCTAGGGAACAGCAGGGTGTCTCCCAGAGGTGCACTCTGGGGTCTTCAGACAGTTGCCAGGCACAGAATGTGGAGCTAAACGGGGATATAAGGGAAGAAGAACCCTAAAAGCCAGCGGGGACCCTAAGGAGGGGTGGATACGGCAGCTGTGTGGGTGATGAAGGGCTGACCTGGCACAGGAGCTGCAGCCCTGATGCCACCTTGGCTGCCAACCCAGCTTTGGGCCCGTTTGGGGTTAGCGCTAGTGTCAGAGGGGACAGGGCAGCTGGATCATGTGCAAGCTGTTCATGTGCAGTAGCTGTGACATTGTAGCAGAGACCCCAAGGAAGTGTGGGTTTGCATCCCAAGTCAGAGCTGATGCTCAGTCCAAGGGGAAATGTTCTGCACTCATGGCTAAGTTACAGGGATCAGAGAAAATGTGGCCTGATGGGAATGCTACCCTTCAGTACGAAAGCAGATGTGCCAGCCCTGCATGCTGAAGGAAGGCTTGTGGCTGGAAGGAGCTGGAATAGCAGAGGTACAGGAGAAGAGAGCTTCAAGGCTGACCCTGTACTTAAAGGCAGCTGAAAGACGAAAAGTTGGAATTTTTATTTATTTATTTATTTATTAAATGTGCCGTGGGCCTCAGGGTGCAAAGCCTGTGACCCGCTGCCTGTCAGGAGCAGACTCAGGAGTGACAAGCCCTCACGGCAGAGGTGGAAAGCTGTGCAGCTCTGCAGGGACATGGCCACTGTTGCAGTACCGTGGCTGGCAGTGGGCACTAGAGGGCTGCACACTCCCATCCTTGCTGCCAGAAGTGTCTCTCACACTGCACAGCCTGCTCTGGAAATGCTGATTAACTTCTGACAGACTCAGTGACCCAGGACAGATGAAAATAACTTTGAAGAATGGCAGTTTGCCACTACATGGCCAAGGTAGTGACTTTTCTTCTTTTCAGTTGTGCTTTCCCCAAGCTCTGCTGCTGCCAGGGTAAACTTGCAAAGTGAAAAGAAGTAAGTAGTGCATGGGCTTGATGATGAGGGGTGTATGATGAGCTTGTCCAGTTCCCTTAGCCCCTGAAAGTTTCTCCAGCCCAGCCCTTATTCCCAGGAAAGCTGTATCCTTTGCAGAAACAGGGGCTCCTTGGGTTGTTTACTGTAGGTAAGGATGGCTGGGGATGGTGCAGGCACAATTGATCCTGCCTCAGGTCTGTGTGATCCACTGGGTTCCCTCCTAACATGAATTTCTAGGGAACCTAGCAACACTGGAAAGGTGTAAAATGAAGGTACTCTTACTCTGAGTCATCTAAAGTAATTTTGAAGCAGTGTTTTTGTGACCACTTATGCCCACTGCTTTATTTTTCTTACCCGTTTCTGGCTGTTTTGTTGCCCTGCAGGAATTCCCTGCTGCTTTGGGGCTGGCTGTGGCTCCCTCCACCCCACATGGTGATAGACAGAGAGGGCTGCCATCCTTCCCCCTGGTGAGAGGGTTTGGCCAGGTATCCACAGGTGTACCAGATACTTAACTCCAGAGTTATCAGGGGATCAGCATCAACCTGGAAAAGAGAGAGGAAGTGATGGTAAGAGGCTCCTGTCTCTGGGGGCCGTGGTGCTCATTCCTTCACTGCCTGTGTCACCTACCCTGTGTGACACCACTCACCTCCCACTGGAGGACACACTGCTGGTAAAGGTCCTGCACAAAAACCCATCATGTCCATGTTGTGGGTACCAGATAGGATGGATCCTGGGACTGACTGAACATCTCAAGAGTTAGCATGGGAAGAGAAAGTTTGTGTTTGTGTGCCAAATGAGGAAAGACAAAGGTAAAACATTGACAGTATTGCCTGACATGTCCCATGGTGCAAAGGGATTCAGAAAAGATTCCTGCTGAAGGATGGATTTGTGAGGTATGTGGAAAAGGATTCAAAATTAAAATCAGCCTGGAACAACACAAATAGCTGGCCCACCCAGTTGTCAGGAATATTGAGCAGATCACTGCCTCCCACCCCAAATTAAGATCTGCGCAAGGGACATGTTGGCAATGCTGGACCGAGAAGGAAAATTTGGATGAGCAGTATGAGGGGAGAAAAAACTTAGACAAGTTTGATTGGGGAGTATATTCCATCAAAAAACATGAAGCAGATATTAAAAAAAAAAAAAAAAGTATAACATAAGAGCCCAGTGAAAAACAAGAGAAGGGACCTGCAATGGGAAACATGTTGTTGCCACTGAATTGCATGCAGAATGTGAATTGAAATCCCACTATTGAAGAATTGTTGCAGACTGGTTACCCTCTGTAAAGCTGCCAATGCCTCATAGGACCTTTGAGAGAGTGAACACACGCAGTTGCTAACAAGTTGCATAGCACTGCAACATCTTGCTTCTATTATATTTTTATTGTACCACCTTCTACTTAATACGTGAAACTTATTATCAATTGTAGCTAGCTAGAGATGTGCTGGCCAGGTACATTGGCCAACACAAGTCAGTTTCCATTAGGGGCTGGTGGTATGTAGGGATGCTAAGGGGGTCTTAAACATGAGTGACATCTGTAACATGAATTTGAGGCATAAACCACTGCTTTTTACTAAAATGAATGGGCCACCTATACTTAATCCAGAAAATGAACATGTATAATTTATGTATTTTGTAAATAGCACAAGGATAAATATTCAGGTCTCTCGTGAGAGACTATCCTCAAGTATACAGCAGGGACAGGATGAACTGATGTACTCTGCAGGTGTTTGTACAGAGGCGGATAAAGTAAAACCCCTGTCCTCAAAGGTGAAAATCATGTAGAAGGAAGGCATTTGTCAGAGATGTTCTCCATATGAGCTCATCAGGCTGAGTTCTGCCTCATCCTACCTTGTAATAACCACCAAGGTGGGAGGGAAAGGAAATAAACTCACTGGTTTTGTCCCCAGAAGTCTGATATAAATGGAGTGTGAAGAAAGAACTGCAGGAATATGTAGGGATGAGGGAATGTCTGCAGGTATTGTTCTGAGCACTGATAAAGTATAAAGATAAGGAAGGAAAAAGCCAGTACTTGCTTGGGAGATTAGGTAAAAATCAACCTGCTCCAGTTGCTCCTGCTGCTGGAGTTCAGGAAGAACATGCCTGGGTCAGGTGGGAGATATTTAAGTCTGGTATTATTTTACTGCTTGGTAGATGAATTGTGATATGGCTTCATAGAAGTACTTGACCTCGGTTTTCCTATGATATGGTGACCATATTTACTCAGCAATATTGGTGTTAGTGGGCAGAAGGTGTGCACAGAGATTCTGCAAACACAAACCCCTTCCAGAAGCCCAACTTTCTGGGAGATGGGCTAGCAGATATAAAGGTAATGGGAGTGACATAAGACACAATTGCCCTTTAATACAGAAGGCATTTGATTTTTCTAGGTAAAAAACTCAGATTTATTGCCTAAATTTGTATGCGATAATTGAAGTGGATAAAGTTCTAACAATTTTTGTGATGAGAGTATTTTGCTAAGACATCTTGAAAAATAATGTGATCTCAAAGTGACTGATAACAGTCAAGTATAATGGAAGCTTAACTGGAGCTGGAAAGATTGCTGCTTGTGGCTGTAGAGGAATGTGGATGTCAGGCATGCTGGAATTCAGAAAACAAAATGCAGGTTTGTCAAAAGACTGTTCAGACCTTTCCCAAGTTGCCCGTGTGTGCTGTACTGCCTGTTGGTTACCTTGCTCCTAGCAGCTGAGTGATCAGAGAATAGCTGGAGGGGTGTGGGAATTACTAGTCAGGATTTGCTTTGTAAAAGCACCTTACAGATTCTAGTGGGAAACAAGAGGCAAAGACAGTATTTTTCTGCTGAACAAAACATTCTTGGTGTGGTGATCTAAGTGAGGCCCCAAAAAGTGACAGGTACTTGTGGGTTCCTTGTCTAATCTGACTGTCAAAGTATAGAAGAAACTACATAAAAATTGTATTGTCCTAAAAATGGATAAGGGGATAGTAAAGATGGATAATGTGTGTAGGATACCCAGGATCTGTTTTGCCTAGGACACTTGCCTGAGTGGAGCAGACGGGAGAAGAACCTGGATTTGTTTCATGCCCTGGAATGAGAAAAACAGAAGGGCTGGGAACTGCATGTGGCACGAGCTGGCATGTGGCTCTGAACAAACAGAAGTGTGGGTGCAGTGGTCAGCAGGGAAATACCCTGTGGGGGACTCAATACCAGCTGCTTGTGGGAACTCTGCGGGTGCAGAATGTGTGTGTGTGTGGATGCAAAAGAAATCCTCTATTTCCTGTTCTGGAGTTCAGCTCTGCAGAACAGGCAGAGACCATTAGACCCCATTGAGTGACCTCCCATCTTTCACAGGCCTTGCAATTTCTTCCTGTTTCCCTTGACATCAGCCCACTGATTTATGCTGAACTAAAGTACATATTTTTTCCAAAAAAGACAGATCTGAAGATATTGGGAAATGAGAAAACCAACATTTCCCCTGATAATTTGTTCTACTAGTTAACCACTGCCACTCTTTTCCTGTTTCTTATTTTTCATTTCAGTCTGTCTGGTTTCTGATGCTAAACATTAGTTCCTGTTATAGATATCAGGAATAAATCAAAATGCCCTCTAGAACAGTACCTGCTTTCTTTTTGGAATGTGGGATATGGCAATTAAATCTCTCCAATTTGTCTTGGTTTTGCAGAAGGCTGGGGTTTAGTGCAATTGCTGCTGGGGAAAAGCAAATCCCATTCTTCCCTCTTAGCTGGCTTGTGCCTTCCACCTCACACCCTGTAGTGCAGCAGGGCAGGGAACTGGTTCTGTTGAAATATATAAACCTTTTGTTGCCTTGGGGTTATTTGGAGTTTTCAGTTTGCTTACCACAGGGCTGTAAAGATGTCTGGTGGTATGGTGCTAAGCCCAGCGTGGTGAAGAGGAGGCTGGAATAGTTCCAGGGAGGCTTTTTCAGTCCCCAACTTACAAGAAAAGCAAAAGGCCACTGTGTTTGACCAATGCCAAGAACAACCAGCCTTGTGTGCAGGGCTGCATAAGAAACAACAACACAGCAGTTACAATGATAATGAAGCAATCCAGTTTTTTTGAGTGTATGAAAGTGGAAAATGCTTTCCTTGCCTGTCAAGAAGATGGTTTTGCTTCCTTGCCTTTGAAAAGCCACAGATGCTCACTCTGAGGGCAGAAATATAGAAAGGGCAAGCATGTACTGCAAATGTATACCCTGATCCTCTTGAAGGGTTTGGCTGACAGGAAGAAGGAACATGGACAGAGCACTTGAGATAAATGTTTCTTGCAGGATCAACCGAGCTAAGGTAAAGGTGAATTAACTTCCAGAAACTCAGTTAATTGAAAGCACATATGAGCTGGAGCTGTTGGTGGGAAAATGCAGGAAGATTTTGTTTCTACACATACCTGCTCATTTCAGTCAAAACAATTTGGATTAGCAAAAATATCTATTTAATAAACCAGGAAAAACTACTTTGATGGAAATGGGGAAGGTGTGCTTACAGTACCAGGAAGGAGGGCTGAGGAAGTGGTGACCTTTAGCAGAGGGCAGAGAGCAATGAGCTGTCTTGCACAAGCTGTGACTGATAAGGAAAATGGATGAAACTAATTGATTGGATTGATTATAGTCTTCTTGTTACAAGTTAAACTCTTCCCTAAGAAGGAATTAGAGGAAATTACTTTGACATAGTTGAGGGAAGTAGGATACCTGCCAAGTTGTAACCTTAATATTTTTGTGGCCCATTTAATGAAGCTGTGAATGATTCATACTTTGTATAATTCAACCCTACCATCTCATAGTTTCAACAGAAGAAGTGCTTTCTAGGTGGGTTCATGCTGTGTCATGTTTTGTGTATTTAAAAAAATTCTCAATTTCTTCTAGGCTATTACGTGAAAACAGATTTTAAAGAGGTTTTTTAAATATAAACAAGGTAAATAAATGTTAATAATTACAAGTTAATTATAAACTGTGGCTGTCACACAATATAAAATTAAAGGCATAGCTGAGCTCCAAACCATTTCTTTATCAGAGATTGTATTCAGATAATCAGACTCAGCTAACCTGTTGCAAACACTGACCTTTCACCTACAAGTGAAGTTTCTAAGGATTAAAATGCCAATGGGTGTTTTGGAAGGCCACTCATATTTCCCAATGCTTATTTTAAAACTGTGCCAGTTTGTCTTAGCTCAGGATTTGACCTCTGAATTATCACAGGGTGTTTATGTAGATGCCAGAGTCAACAGTTCATCATTAGGTGACAACTAAGACACTGAGAAAAAGGCCTAAGGGTGTCCCAGGGTTGCTCTGCAGTGTCACTCTGTAAGGTTTGGCTGGAAGCAGGAAGCTGTAGAGGAGAGAGCCTGCTTTAGCAATGCTCAGAATAATGAAAACATGAAGTAGAAGATGGGGCAAACCATCTCTCCTTTTTAGCCAAGCTGGGGATACTGAATGTATATACATGTAGTGATGACATTCAGTAGTGGGAGAATTAGTGGCATAAAAAGTGTTGCCTCTGTATTTCTTCTCAATTTTCTCTCTGATAGGTGTCACTTGAGATTTGTGTGCTTATGCTCTTCTACTATTAGATTTATCAATTTAACTTAGTTGTCATTCTGCTGAGCTAATCCAACATTTTCAAAAAGCAGGTTTATTTCTTTGAATGCTGTGCTGTGTTTTGCTGCCTGATTACCCTGTGACTTGGTCACTACAGTGTATTTACACATAATCATTATGAAGTGTTACTCTAACTGGCATAAGTACACCTTTAACCACTTCCAAGGTACAAGCTCAGAAATCCCTAACAGTGTGGCCCTCTGGAACAGAATTTGGCAAGGTATATTTGCCTATTTATGTATGTGTCATGTAAATTTAGGTGCCTGTCTGTCTTGACTTGTAGCCTGCAAAGTTGACATGAGAGTTTTTTGTACCAGTTTGTGCTCCTAAATTGCACCAGTTCCTGGCTATCTCTACCTCTCCTGTGCTGACTTGTACTTAAAGTGAGTTACTGAGGGTGTGTTGCCAGAAGAGCAGGATTTATTGCCTAATTTTTTCCTGAAGCCTGTCCAGTGTTCAAGGGCATTCAAATGTTTCATCCAGAGTCCACACAGTGGCCTAAAACTACATTTGTGGAGTATGTTTGTTAAACTGTGAATTTGGGAGGGATGGTGAGCACTGGAAAACAGTCAGGGTTAAAAGTTATCTTGAGGAATAGTCTCAGGAATGTATTGGTGAATGACACAAAGAATTGCAGTGAGTTAACACAATGCACTGCAAGACTGTCAGATGGAGAGTGACTATTCAGCAACAGCTCTGCCAGAAATGATCTGCAGGTCATGTCAAATCAGAGCTGTATGGAGGGGGAAACCCCCTCTTCCTCCTGTGAGAAAATAAGTTTATCCTGTGGGTATGGGAATAAATATTTCTGCTCTAGTGGGGCTCCTGTGGGAGTATGGTGAAAGGGTTTGTACTTTGTTCTTCCGAAAAGCTGTGAATTTCTCGAGGGAATTGAGAGGAGAGCAATTAATGGTGCGCTGTCGCAATACTCGATCTTTTTTAAGTGGAAATTGTTCTAGCCAACACCCTGTGCTGTCCAGTTTTGTGCATTTCTGACAGTGATTTGGCTTTAGATATCCAAGGAAGAGCCTACAACTCATCCCTGCTGTCTGATATGGGCCAGGATGGGGGAGCTGGCTGAAGTAATAGACTGGGAGAAAGTTCTGAAGCATACAAGGCTCTGGGAAGATGAGATGTGTGCTGCACTTGCTGCCCTATGCCTGTAAAAAGATTATTGTAACAAGATGCAATGCGAATCTTAATGAAAAGGGAAGTTTAGTTTAAAGATAACTTATTTTCCTCGCTCATTGTCACATGTTTTACTCATGTTTTCACACCCTCACGTTTGTGGATTCCAAGACCCAAACCCATGTCAAAACTCATGAGGACCGCTTGCATAACACTAAGGATGCAATGCTGGCTTGCAAATCTTTGTTCCATATTTTGGGTTCCTCTTGATGATGCTAGATCTAGTTTATGAGCTAGTTTGAACCAATTTTTAGCATGTCATTTACTTAAAAGTCCAAGTTATTGCAGTGAATTTGTCTCCCTAAGAATCTTGCTTCTTTCTCTGTAAGTCTTGGACAAGATGGCAACAACTTTTCCTATTAGCATCTAACTCTCTTCTGCTTTTATAAAGCCTGTTCCCCTCTCACCCTGCTGTGATGGTGTCTTTTCCTCACTGAAGTGACAGCTGTGTGGCTCCCTGGCTTTTAGGTGAATTGGCTGGTTCTGCAGACTTATCTGGCTATGAAATAAAAAGCCCTTTAAAGAAGATTTGCTAGTGCATACCACTTTTGATATATAGCCATCCATTTGCTCACTCACAGACATGGAACTTAGATTAAAAAGAGTAGAAAGTCAGTGTAAGGGGTTTTACTGAGTGATTGCATGTCTAGCTTTTGAAATATAACAGTGTTTCCTCATTTTGGCCAGACATCACATGTCCTGTCTGCTTACCTCTGATGGAGGCTGTGACTCTTATTCCCCTGTCCCAGCAGGCATGTCTCTGTTAATTATTCTGAAGGCTGAGCACTCCCTAGCTTCATCAGAACTCTGATTGTGAAAGAATTATAATATTTAAGGCTGATCCAGGAATTCCCTCAATCTTCAGAAAAGAAATATCTTTGAAAGAGCTTGGTCACAGCATAACATGTAAGTGGGAAGAAGATGAGAGAAGTCTGGCAATTTGATTAGCTAACTAAACCTACCAACTAAAATTTTTGTTCCTTGTTATGCAGAAAGCAACATGTTCATGTTGTGGAGAAAAAGCCAGAGAAACAGTGATAGGCTGCTGAAGAAAAGCCCTTTCCATTGCCTGCTAGCAGTGGATTGTCCCTCATCTTTTCTTTTTGTGTTTGACCTTTGTGTCAAGAATGATTAATCTTTACAGAAACAATCAGCGATTAACAGGAAGTTTACCCAGAGACAGCCTCCATAGAAAGGGAACATCAAGGACAGGAATTAGCTTTGGTGAATGTTAACATCATGGATATCTGCTGAAGAAGCCACAGGTGAAGACCTTTTCCATTTTTAATTTTCTTAAGTTATAAACCAGACTTTTCCTTATAGTCATGACAAAGGAATTTTGTGTGTGTGGTTACATGGCTATTGCCAATGAAACTTTGAATATTGAGAGATCTGGAACTCACAACTTTGAAATACTTGAATAAATAAAATGTAGGGAATAGAATAGATAGATTTTAACTGACCTAGACTAATTTAAAATTCTCCATGAAAATGTTTGTGGGAAAGGGTGTGCATGCCAAGAGAATCATTAGTGTTAGTTAAAGCGAGCAAACTACATACTGATTAGTAAATTAATATTAATGTAGTAGAGTTATTATGTACAGACAGATATTTTGTACACACTGTGTCCCCTTGACATATCAGTGCACTGCTGCCAGCTTTTTGTCCAGTCAAAAAAAAGGAACTAGTGTGCTAGTTGAGTTCCAAATTACAATTCCCTGGGCGAAGCAGGCTCTGAAAAGCACAAATACTTCACAGCCTTGAGATACAAACTCGCTCCACTGATTAAACTGTTGCTGCAATTGAAAGTGGTGCCATAAATATTCTCTCCAGATGATTACCTAAAGGAAAGTTAAATCTTCTGCTCTATGAGCTGCATGTCAAGGTATCAGTGTCTGCTCGGTAAAGAAGGTGTAAATTGGTTCCTGCAACGAACAGCAGGGAGTATCAGATCTGATAACATCTGGGAATTAGTGAGAAAGGGAGAGATTCTCCAGAAAGATGGAAGGAAAGGAAACCAGGAATGCCAAGAAATGTCTGTATTTGAACTCTACTGTAATTTGTGGCTGTGCCGAAACCACAGGGCAAATTGGTGATGAAGGGAACAAAGAGCAGCTGAGGCAACCCCAACCAGGAAGCTGAGTATGGAAGTGCCTGGAAGAGTACTGATGTAAACCTGATGAGTTTACACAGGCTCGGCTCAGACATGTTCATGTGAGATGCTGCCGTGCTTCTGGCTTTGTGCTCAGGTATATGATTCACTAAGAGGAAACCAGCCTAAGTCTAAAGAAGACGTAATTATTCTGGTTTCAAAATAAGTGTTTTTCTACTTAACCCCCCCATAACCTGCATAGTGCTCAGCAGTCTCGTTTACATGAACAGCACAAAGAATAATGGCTGCCTGTATCAGAATACTTCCACATGAGACTGGGCTTTATCCCTTCCATCAATTCCACAACTTTTTTCAGTACCCATGTTCTCCCAGAAAAAACAATCAAAATCTTTAAACATTTCCTTTCTCTTTCTGAGCATTGACCCTAAAGCCAGTGGCACATCAGTGTGTATCTGAGAAAACCACTATGGTCAGTTTTCCTTCCCTACTATATAACAATGAGTGATGGCATCTGTGTGAATCTCGATGGAATAACTGAATTTACTGTCTGGATAATGATCTGCTATTAGTAAGTTGACTATAACAACTTAATAGAAGGTATGCTAATAAATATTGGTTGTTTTGTTTCCACATAGACTTGGTCCTGTATCGGGGAAAAATTTACAACACTTAATCTCAAGGGGGTAACTTATGACAATACCAGTCTTTGCCCTTACCTGCCACTCCCTATGGTTCCATAGCAAAATCTTCCTTTTGCAACCTCACTGCTCATGTTTGCTTTTATTCTTGTTCTTACAGTTATACAAGAGTTTCACAGTCCTCTGCCACTTCAGAAATCCATTCTTACTTCCCATCATAAATAGCTTTACCTTACCATCACCAGTGCTGGAATTGGATGTTCTGTCGAGGCTGCTCTGTATTCAACTCCTTGGTTGTTTTTTAGGAACTTTTTACAACTAAGCTGACTTAACCATAGAAATGCCTCTATGTCTATTGCCATTTTCCACAGTTAAAGCGTTAAACTTGAAAGACAAAGCAAATGTTTATAGGACTTCAATTTCATCTGCTCCTTCATTATATTATTGTGATATTGAATAGCATATATTTCTGGAATTCCTGGATAACACAGGGCGTGAAACTCTAGCAGTTTATTCATGGTACTTCATATATACACTACTGTCTTTTCAAGCAAATCTATACAACAGCAAGTCAAACTGTTCTTCATTTGTTGCTCAAGGGAGTTACACCCAGCATAAGCATGGGTTTATTGTAGTGTTGTACATAGTGTGTTTAGAAGCATGTTGTCAAACAGTGAGATGCACTCCAGGGAACAAAATGGTCATAGGTGGTCCCCGGGGCAGAGAGCCTGCAGCTGGAGGCAGAATTTGTGTAGGAGGGGTTCAAGCAAGGAAGAAGCAAGGTGCAAGTTATGATGGCAGCCAGTGTTTTACACTTTTGAGGCTGAGTTGAAGAGATCAGGAATTATGCGGCTCAAAGCTTATGAAAAACAGGCTGAGGGATTGGTATGATGAAAGGGAGGTGGTGTGCATAGTACAGGGCAGACTCAGATATTCAGGCGTTCATGAAACACTTTCTTATCTTGTCGTGTGCTTCCTTTTCCGTGTTACTGTTACTTCTGCTTTGCAGCCTTTCCCTAGGCCAGCCTAAGGGAGGGTGTGAGAAGAGACATGGGGTGGGTCACTCCTTTTCATTTGAGTCAGTTGTCTCCTGGTGTTTCTGAATCCAAGAAAAACATCAGGAAAACAGTGGCTTTGGTCACCTCCACTCTAAGGCAAAGTGCTAAACAAAACCTCCAACAAAAACCCCAATACATACATATAGGGAGTATCTCATATCTGTGCAGTGCCTGCTTTGAACTGCTAAAGCAACTTTTTGATATTGCTAGTTTTTACAGACTAATTATGTGAATTTACACAGAATATTACAGATAGCAGTACTGGCATTCTCTAAGCTGGCAGGTCTGGTTCTTCAGGTTGCCTAGTCCAAGAGGTGGTGGTGCAGGTCACGGGATTCCACTCAGGATGCCTTTTCTGGGGGAAGTCCAGGCACAGAGGAAATCTTGCATAGCAGGCTGAGGACGGGAAGGCGTAGGGTTTAGTGGTGATTTCGAAAAAGTTATTCCCATTCCAACTTTTCAGCCTCCCCACCTGGTCTCGAGGCTCTGGAGATGGATGCGCAGCCTGGATCTCCTTCCAGACGCAGTGCAAGCCGCACGGCCTCGGGCCGCTGTCCTCGCAAGGCGCTTCTGCTCGTGGACGAACCCCCCCATCAGCGTCCCCGGAGTGACACCGGGGGAACACCGGGAGCGCCCCGGGAGCGGCGGGGCGGGGCCTCGCGCGGGGGGCGGGGCCGTCCCCGAGCGCAGCAATCACAGAGCGGCAGCGCGGGTGGGGACCGGCATGAGACCAAGGCGCCAAACAACCTTTCCTCCCTCGGCCGCGGAACGGCGCTCCCGCCTTCCGCTCCTCAGCAGCCAATCACAGCCACGATCCGGCTCCTTGTCCCGCCCTTGACGGAAAGAAACCAATGGGAGACGCAGTCGGTGCAGCGGCTCAGCCAATCAGCGTCTGAACCCATTGAAAAAGGGAAGAGCGGAGCCCGTTAGCTTCCGCCCGCGACCTGCGGCAGCGCTGGGCGTTCCGGCCGTGCGGGGCGTTCGAGCCCCGGTCCTGGCGATGCTGCTGGGGGTGGCCGCTCCCCTCGGCCGCTCAGATCCCGCTGGGCCGCCCGTGCCATGACACGACCACTCGGCGAGGGGCTGCCGTCTCCGGGCCCTCCCTTCGCCATGTCCCGCCGCCATGTTACGCCGGCCGCCGCGGGCAGAGAGGCGGCCCAAGACTGCAGGTACGGGAGGGGCGCGGGAGAGGAGAGGTCGCGGTCGTGGTCGTCGCCGGGCACCAAGTCCGGTTAGCGGGACGGCCCGGCTGCCGGCGTGCGCCGCGCTGCCTAGGGCGGGTGGCAGGGGTTGGCTCGGCGGGGTTACCCCGGGAGCATCACCGGGACCTCCCCGATGTTCCAGCCGCCGAGGGGCCCGGCCGGGGCCTCTCCATCCTTCGAAATCCCGGAGCCGTCGCACGTGTAGGCGCAGCTCCTGCCCTGGCGTTACCCAGCCCACCTGTAGAGCTGAGCGGCTGGAGCGGTTCGGCTCTAACCGAGAGCCTCGGGTGTCGGTTCAGGTTCCGAACCTGCTCCGGCCGGGACATAACGGTGCTGGAGGACACGGCCCGCTGAAAACAGTGCCTGTCGCTGACTTGACAAACTTGTCTGCTAACTAGAAATTCAAATTCTGCCAGCGACTCGAAGTTTTTCAGCGGCTGCCTAGATATGTCTTGCAGAATGAGACGGTAGTAATTTTCTTACGCTATTAGTAGCACCTTATTCTGTTCAGATCCTCTGTTTTGATAGCACTGTCATTTAAATGAAGAGGACAGACTTTTTCAATCGTACTTTTTGCCCAAGAAAGTGAAGGGAAGCTGCAATTTCGGTTTCATTGCAGTTGAGTTTTTCTGTATGAGTTTCGGTTTTGGCTGGGCTTTTGTTTTGTTTTTGTTCTTTCTACAGAGCTTTTCAAGATGCTCGGTGTCATCAAAGATGTAGTAGCTTTTTATAGTTTATTCCTATGTTATGTGAATTTGCTATCTTGGAGCTGTTGCTTGTGTTTCCAATACAGTTTTTTAAAAGGATAATTTTTATCCAGCCAGGGATAACCACGAGAATGACTGTAAACACTAACTGCTTTTGCCAAATGCTCAAGGGGTTGTTTTTTAAGACAAATGAAAGTATTTCCTTCTTCCATGCAGGCTGTGCCCTGTTGAAATACCTGGAGGATCTGTTAGGTTCATCTCTTGGCTGTGTAGCTTTTTTCTTTTATTGGGTGAGATAGTGTATTTATGGGTTTTCTTTTGGATTTATAGTGGTCTCCCTGGTATCTCAGTCGAGCTGAGATTTCACAAAATATGGTGTGGTAATTTTTATTTGGGATAAAAAGTCTTGATGAATTTATACATAGTGCTGGAAAGTCTTAGCCACAGCTGGATAGTTGTTGAGAAAGATACATTAAACAACTGTGATTTTCGTGTTAGCAAAAGAGTGAAACACAGTAGCCTCCTACTAAAGAATGGAGATTCTCCTGTGAACGTTAGCAGTTATGGCCCCATTTACATAGAAAATCACATTTCTCTTTGTACTTTCACATTATGCGAAAGGCAGGTTGGATGGCCCTGTTTTTTTTCACATCCTTCCTTGTACTGTATTGTATTCTCTTTTTTCTTTTCCCCACCCTTTGCTTTTGTCTGGAGTTTCTAGTACACTTCCTTGTCTGAGACATAATACAGAATCTTGGCTGGACAGTTCCTTGCCCTTGCACTCCAAAAAGCAGAGTTACAAACGCAAAGGAGAAAATATTGCTGGATAAAGACTTTCAAACAAGTAGTCTAAGACAAATCACTTGACATCTCTTCATTCAAATTAAACATGAGGGAGAAGGGAAGTGCCTTCATTCCCTGTTGTTTTGTACAAGACTTTGTTTAATTATGGAATGAGCAGAAATTTTGTTACGAAATTCTTGGATTTATAATAAAAGACAGCAAAAAAATAGAACAATATATGAAGGACATAAGCACTCATTTGGAATCAGTGGCTATGGAAACAAGGACAGAGATGGCAGAAGGCCTTGGTTTTGGTTTTGTTGCAAGCTGCCCCCAAGGCCAGAGTAACTGAAGTTCCCATTAATAGGTCCCTTGGAGCAGATTAGCAAGAAAGAACATTGAATACCTGGTCTTTATATATACACACACACAGGGTTTATTTTAGAATAATTTGGTTGCAATGGGAATGAGGTATATAGCTATTTTGGTTATTATCTCTAGTAATGTGACATTATAAAAGTAAGAAAATACTACTTAAGGAAATATATAAGGAAAAGAAAGAAAACACAAGGATAAGAGTAAGTAGCAGAAATATCACCACCATGGATCAAGTGATGAGACTTAATTTTTGCAATAATGATGTCTGCTGGTCAAAGTGATGCTTGCAGTCTTGATCAGTCAGAGATGGGGGAAATCCCCAAAATGTAGAGTTCAGTGAGTTAGCAGATGTTCAGGTGGTAATGGCCAGGTACCTCCCTTGGAGAGGGTGAATTTAACATGGTCTGGTGCAGACCCCAGAAATGAGTCTGGGGGCAATTTGGAGGTCTTTGATGGTTTATGACTCCATCTTACACTGGTGTTTCTCACATCATGTTTTCTCATATTATGCCCTTATCAGAAGGGATAAATACCTTCAGGCTTAAGGGTGAATGTCCCAATACCTCTCCCTGGATGGAGGGGTGTTGTTTTATACCTCAGCCAGTTGTGTAAGGAAGGAAACTGGCATGATAAAAAGCGTTTTCCCACCTTTGCAGGGTCTGTGCCTTATCTGGCCCAAGCCTCAGCTTGTTTTGTTGTGGTCATTTTCCAGTGGTGGGATCCCACTCTCTCCCATCTTAGGCACATCAGAGGTTTCAACACCACACACAAAACCCCTCTCCTTCTCCCCTTCCTTTGTGGGCTGCAAACCTGGGCCTCAGCATTATTGTTTGTTTGAGTCAATGGTCTCTTAACATTTCTATCCATCACAGTTTGTCTTCAAGATTTAGGTGCAGAGAGGAATCTGGGTGGTAACTGAAGATGAGATGTGGTCTGCCAGCAGTGCTTCATGTGCAGATGGGGCTTTAATAGGGAAGAAAGAAGTACAGTTGCTTAGTTAGGAAAATGGAAAGGGTTTAGAAGGATATGCAGTGTGGAAAGCTGTGGGCACCAGATAATTTTGCAGTTTAAGAGCAATCCAAGCAAGCACTGGGTGTGTCCTGAGGAATGCAGATGGAGAGGGCTTTGCTGTGAGCAGGTGAGGCAAGTGTGGAGTGTGAGACAGTCTAGAGCAGAAAAACAAATTGATCAGCAGCAATAGCAGTGAATAAACCTACATTTAAGTCTTTGGTTCTTCTGCTGAACTGAAATATGGGAATCCTATGTGCTGAAAGTTTTATCTTATTTGAAAGTAGCTGAGTGATAGAGGTAGCAAGAGTTGTTAGGCTGCAAGTTGAACTTTACTTGAACTACAAGGCTCTGCTGAATAAGTCAAGGATGGGTTATAGCAAAACCTGGGGCTAACAACCTGAACATTAACAGTTGTTAGACTAGACAATCTTAGTGACTTAAGTATTACTTTAAAATTAATAGCTGGAGTGGACAGCCCATAAATTGTGGTATGTGAACAGTAACAGCCATATTACAACATGGACCTCAGAACCAACTGGAATTGCCCCTGAAACAGCCTAAGAGCGTGTTAATAAGACCACAGAGCGTCACTGGGTAGTAAATCAGTGAACAGATGAAGGCTGACAAGACCCTGGACCCTAAAATCGCTATTAATTTGGACTGCTAGGTAGTTCAGATTGCCCAGCGATTTCTGTTTGTGGTCCCTTCCATGAGGCACCAGGTTAAGCTACCACCAGGTAACTGATTTGTGCCAGTAAACCTGTCTAATGGACTTAGGGAGACTGGTGTCAAAAATTTAACACTGTTGCTGTAGCATATTTTGGCCTGTGTCAAACAGCTGGGACAAGCTGGAGGCAGCCAGTCTTTGACAAGAAATTTCTCTGCCTTGGCAAGCCAGACCCAGTTTTGTGCACTCACAGATTGTGATTACGAGTGACTTTTCACTGAGTTACAGTGTCTTCAAATGTCAGTGCTTGCTAGTATCCTGATTTAGTAAGTGTTAGTGCATTATAAGCAGCTTTTTGTATTTCTGTAGGGGCTAAAAATGCAAAAGCTGTGTCAGAAAATGCAAAAGTGATGGTTACAAGCTTAAAGAAATATTCAAAATTAAATCCAGATTAATTTTGTAAAAGTGAGCAGTGGATTATTCTGACCTTCATAAATGGTTGCTGAGTCTGTGGGGACATGGTCAGGTATGGATACTTGAATATCTTAGCTTAGATTCTGGAGTAAGCAGGTTTTGCCTTGGTTATCACTGTTGCTCAGGCAGTAATAATGTAACTTTGCATTGGAAGGTACAGAAGACAGCAAAACATGGAAACAGCCTCTGCTGTTCTTGCAACAACGTGAACAATTTTTCTCACATCAATACTTTGAATGTGGAAACACTTCCAAAATAGGTACTCAATATAGCCTTGAAGTCATTAGCAAACTGTGTGGAAGAAGATGCAGAGTTCACAGATTCTGATGTATTTTGTTGTTCAAATTGCATGTTTTTCAGCAATCTGCCCATTTTTAGAAGCTGTGTTCTTCAGTGGAGAACGCCTTGGTGTTCTCATGTCTCAGTTGTCCTTGCCAGAGAAAAAAACCCTCTGATTTAAAGCTAATAATTGTCTTGTAGGTGGCTGTAGGTTGCTGTATCTGTTGGAAGCCAGGTGAGATGCTAGAGTTAGCAGCTCAGAGTGGACCTGGGGAGGTTGTTAAGTGACATAATGTCATCACATAATGTGTTAGTGAGGTCTCACCTACAATACTGGATGCAGGTGAGGTCAGTTCTATTCAGGAAAATGTAGTTTAAGGTGGAAGGATGGTTAAGATTTACCGAGATTATAAAGAAAACAGTTTGAGTGAGGAAACTAACAGGTTACCTTCGTTAGCCAAGCAGAGTGAAGGCCAGAAGGTGAAGAGGATGATGGTGCTTTTTCTGCTTTACCAGAAGCAAGAGCTATGAAAGAAAATCTGTAGGACTAATTTACAGTGTTTTAATTATATAACATAAACTAAATGGGCATTTAAGTATTGTTCTTTTAAAAAGATGAAGTTATGTTTTCTCTTCAGAAACCAGATGATTACGGAGTTCTTCAAACCTGTTTTAAGTCAAGGTAAATATGTCCTTTTTTTTATTAAGTGGAAGACATTTATATGAATTTTAATTATGTAAGTGTACAGAGTGATAGTGCAATCTTATTCTACATTGGAGCAGCAACATAATGAGTATAGCTTACCAAGTATGTCAAAATGAGCACATCTAAATTTTTTCTACTAATGTAACTGAAAATATCAATTTTTTGTTTAAATTAATTTCTTTAAATAGTGATGTAATTATTATTTCAAGTTATGTCTCATGCTTAAGCCAGATTGTTTATAACAACTGAAACTGCATCATAGGTCATGTGATTGTTTGCATGGCATTAGCAAAACTGAATGGTTAAGTTAATTAATTTTGGACTACACGTGAGAGAGAGAGAGAAAATATCAAGTAATACACTATAATAATACCTGTTGTTTTGGGGTTTTTTTCCTTCCAATATAATTTTTGTGAATAATTGGTCTTTTCTTTTCTCTCCTAGACCATGGCCATAAAGACAGGATTGTGCTGTCCTCACCAGACAAAGGAAATGTAAAAGATGAAGGAGTGGGACTGTCAGTTTTACACACTGAAGATTTTGAAAGGAATTCATCTTCCCCGAAGAAGGTCAGAAGAAAAAGATGCCAGACCAAACACCAAATAAGTCCTGTGGTAGGTGTTTTTTGGAAAAGAATTGAGGAAATGGACAGTGTAAACATGTCAGAGAATGGCAGAGTGTGCAGCACCCTGGGTTCGTTGTACCCAAAAGTTGTGATTCAGAAACTCCTTGTTACTGCAAGGTCTCTCATGCATTCCTTGACCAAAAAGGAAAAGACTTCCCAGCCAGAGCAGGGAAGAAATGAGAAGTGTTTGGGTGTAAGGAGAACACCATTGTCTTATGGAAACAGTTGAGAAGAGAAGAACGACTCTATGGATCTCACAGATTCCAGCTCAGACTCTGACAAATGGGTTTCATGTCCAGAAGCTGATATTTGAAAATAATGGGCTGCAAGTAATGGCACTGTGAGCACCACATCTCTGTGCTCAAGCCAGATTTCCCCATTACTCTGCTCTCCTACTGATTCTGTATTTAGGTTGTCCCTGGAAGCTCTCTGCAGAGAAAGGGAATGGGAAAAGCAGAAATTGAAACAATCTAAGCCACATACTGTGAAGCCATTGTAAGGAACAAATGTTTTGCACCAGGTGTTTTTAGAAGAGTTATTAAAGGTGGAAATCACTTACTTATTGTGCATATGAATTCTTAAATTTCAGATTTTGTTAATTTTACATGGAAGAATCAAGTTCTTGGTGCTGCCTTTTACATATGTAACAGAAGTTTGTTCTTTTGCTGTTCCTTTGTAAATTTTAGGTCATGCTTGAGTAAGCTGGTTCTTAATCATTTTACAATCAGTGAAAAACCCTGTTTGAAAAGCAGGGGAGATATTCTGGGCTAGATGCAAGAATGGAAATGCAATAGAAATTGTAACTTGAAATTGTATTTTGTAGAAAAATATGCCTTTATTTTAAATGCCTTTTAATCTTGTGTATCCTCACAATGTGGCTTAGGGAGCAGACTGGCAAATTTCTACTATTTAGAAGTTGCAGTTAATAGAAGTTCAGATTTATGCATTTAAACCACAGTATTTAGATAGAGATGGGAGTGGTCCTATTAAAAAATGTAGTATTTAATTACAAGTCACTTTTAGTCTGAAGAAAAAAATATATAATTTGGGTTCCGGAGAGATCTTTGCAGCTGTGTTTTAAATTTGTCTTGAAATGAGGTCTATTAATTTATTTCTGGGGATGTATGGAACTAAGTCTGTGTTGGAGTCAACACTGGTTTTAAAAAGTATACAGTTAACTTTTTTTTCCTTTCTCCCTCTGCCTGTATTTTTAGGGAAATGGATGTCCTATAAGAAAAATAATGTCTTTTGGTTCAAGGGAGATTGCCTCAGGTATGAGCATTGCTGTTATTATAGAATTAATTAATCAATTAATCAAATTAATCACTTCATGTCTCTTTTTAATAGCTTTTTTTTTTCCCTTGAAATTGTTTTCTATTTTCTTTTGCTAAAACAATAATTGCTGCTGAATAGTCAATGTTATTTCTAATATATGGCAAGTTTGAAGAGTTTTAAAAGTAATTTAGGATTTTAGTGTAAAACACATTGATTTGTAACTTCATTAGAATTTGTGATATTTCATTGTTCTTGATCCCAGATTATTTTATGGTTTCTCTTGTGCTTTGGATAATCCACATTTTCCGTGGTGGTTAATAAATTGTGCCTTTTAGCTTAATCCAGGAAGAATGTTCTTGTTGAATCAACCACTAAAATTGAGCTGGTATTTTTGTTGCTTTTTGACTTTTTTAACCACATAATTTTGTTCTATGGGTGGTAGAATGGGATCTAAAAAGCTTGAGGTTGGTCACTAGGATGATAAACTTTAAAAAAAAAAAAAAAGGGAGTCTATGGCTGTGGAAACCCATCAGACTCTTTGCTGCTCTGGTCCTAGTTGACCTAAAAACAGATGTTAATTTTTTAAATGGAAAGCTGTTACATGTTTGATTTTTTTAAAAAAACTATCATTTTTACAATTTTGATTTTTTTTAAAACATGATAACAGTGTTTTGCTTTTTTTTCTCAACACCTCACAGATGACCCATCTCAACCAAGGCTAACACAGGTTTTAGGACATGAGGCATCTTCTCCACATGTGTTTAGAACATCATCTGAAATGGCCTCTGGTGCAGCAAAGAGCCCAGCTGTTGCTTCACACCTCCTCAAGGTGTCCTTTGGGCTATCCAAATCAAGAGACACTCCTGGGAAAAGAAAACACACTGCCATGAGTGTGGATGTCGATAGTTCAGATCAATCTCAAGTGGATGATCCTGCCTTTAGTAGAACACCTTCAAAATGCAAGAACAGGAGGTGTGACTTTGTAAAAAATATATTTTTAAAGTCTCCTCATGATGATGTTCTGCAGCTAAAGGAGCCTGCTACCCTGTCAAGACATGATTTGACTCTTTCAGAGGAATTCTTCAACTCAAGCAATGAAAAGGAGAAAAATAATTACTCCACTGTAGGTTTGGCATCTTCATATTCTGCACACAGTCCTGCTAAAAATAACCACATTTCTGTTGTGGATACCAAAGAGAATCAATTGCAGCTGGCTAACTCATGCTTTTCCTTGGATAAGTCCCTTCCTTTTTCTCAGGAAAAAAGTACTGTGTTGCCTTCTCCCCACCACTTAACACAAACAAAAGGCACAAAATCCCCTCTCCAGATTGCTGGCTTATCTCAGGTATTGGATGTTAAGAAAGAGCAAGATAAAAGACCAGAAAGACATGAACAGAATAAAGGGTGCAGTATTCAACCCAGCAACAGTTTTTCGAATACAATCCATGAGATTTCTGAAAATAGTTCTGATTCTTGTAGAATGGAAATCTCTGGGAAACATGGACTGTCCCCAGAGAATGGTAAAAGTGTTCTCCCTTCATTGCCTGTGAAAGAGTCTTTCATGGACAGTGGCAACAAGTCTTCACATACCTCAGGAGAGCTAGAAGTAAAAAGGAACTTTGCATATAAGTCCAAGGTGAACAGAAAATGGCAAAGCAGCTCTGAGAGTGAAGATGACATTTTGGAATCCATTCTAGATGATGATGATGAAGAAGTAGTATTAATGCCACTGCAAAAAATGCTCAGTTCAAGTCTCAAACCACAGACAAGAACCCTGGAAGACTCTTTTGACAGTATTTCTCAGGACACTGTAACTCCGTTACTGAACCTTCATGTAAGTTGCCTAAAAACCAAAAAAGCACATTTTTTTTTCAAGTATTCTTTTATTGATGTTATTTGCAAGAAAAATAATATAGATTGTAGCACAGTGCAAGATCCAGTGATGCTAAGTTATTACCCCATATTTCATATTCCAGGAGAATGAAATTTTGTATAGTTGGTGTATCCAGCAAAACAGGCATAGGCCCAGGTGAATGGAGACATCTCATACTCAAAAATTAAATTGCCTCCAACCTCACCTGTTCTATCTGGCACATACAGGACAGACAGCAACTTTTCAGGTGTGCTAGTGAACTAATTTCTGCTATTTAGCTCAGTTTTATAAACAAAAAGCAAGCTGCTCCAGCAGCTGAGATGTCCAGTAGTCTTCTAGTACCTATTCCACTACCATGCAGGGCACAAACCATGACTATGTCCTCTACAAAAATTGAGTAAACCTTGTAGACTCAGTCAAGTTTTTGTCTAAGTGCCAGTAGGACTCTTGCTAAAGCATTCAGGATGTGTGTGACTGATTGGTAATGGTTACTTTCCATTAATGTTAGTCAAAAATGTATTCTGCACCAACACTCAGCCACCTCTTGCTTGTTCTCATTATGCCCATTAAAGCTACACCAGAGTACATTGAAATAGCAGATAATCAGTTTTGTTATGTTGTATTTTTATATGATTTTTCTCCCTTGTTCATAATAGATGATAATTCAGAATGATTTGCCTGCAGAGCTGCTTACTTGGCTTAAGGGTCCTGTGCTGCTGTAGAGTTACATTGTAGTTGGAGCAGGGATGTGCTTGTTACTGTGCTTGTCTTGGAAATGGCTGACAGATCCTTTGTGCAGCCATATTGATTCAGCTCTATGCCTTCTGATTGTTTTTAGGAGTTCTGTTTTTGCTTTTTCCCCCCTAAAGTTAGGAGGTTGCATTTAGAAGATGTGTGCAGTCTAATGTTTTTGTTTTCCTAGTCGGGTAAGATTTTTATGAGCTGAAGTTAACTGGAAGAAATTGATGTAGACATTTAGAGATCTGTGTGCTAGACTCCAGTCATATATCCTTGACACAGTCTGTGATTGTCAGAGATCTGCATGTGACTAAGTGTGGTGTTTTCTTTGGGGTTGTATTTCATGGAAGTTGGAAGAGTTTTAGGATTTTGAAAACTGAATGAATTCTGATCACTAGGGATGGATGATATCTTTAAATCCCTGTGTACAGGATATTATGGTGATGAATTGGTCTGTTTTTGTAAAAATTAGCTCATTTGTTCAATAAGAGCTTGTCAAATAGGTAGTGACTTGGAAGTTCTATTGTAAAATAATGTTTTAATAGGGAAGGTGTTGCAGTAGGTCTTATTGTGGCATTCCTGATGGTACAGGTTGGAAATGGCTGTATTTAAACAAAGAGATTTTGTACTGAGCCTGACTTGGTTGGTATTAATTTTCTTTATAACAGCTGTATGGTGCTGTGTGTTTCAGACAAAAACAGTGTTGATAACAGACCATTTATCTACTTATCATGGAGCAGTACTTGCACAGCATGAAGGCTTTGTCTTCTTCCCATGCTGCCCACATAGAGCAGACAAAAAGCCTGGAAAGCAGACCCTGGGTGACCAAAAGGATATATTCCATGCCACATAATGTCATGTTCAGCAATCAGAAAACCAAGTGATGGGAGTTGTTCTGGCATGTAACCATTGCTCAGAGTGTAGCTGGGCATCCTTCTACTTGCAGAGGTGCTGAGTGACTGCCTTTGAATCGCTTTTTCTTTTCTTGCTTATGCCTTTTCCCTTATTAAATTCTTGTCTTAACCCATGAATTTTCTTGTCTTTGCTTTTCTTGCTTTTCTTTTCACTGCTGTGCATCACTGGCTGGGGAAATGACCAAGCTGTGTGGTGCTTAGCTGCTGGCTGGGGTCAGCCCATCACTGGTTTCTAGAGGGGAAAACAAACAGCGGAATACCTGAATGAATTCCCTCTTCTGCCTTCCGCTCTCCTCATGCATTTTAATCTCTGATAAGATTTATTTGTTGACTGAATTACTATTTCCATGGGCAGATGTTGAGTAGCTGTAATTATATAATCTGTTCTTACGATTCTGTAATCAAGAGTGTTACAGATCAAGAGTGTTACAGTGTGGTTTCATAAGTATTTCACAATCTCAGCCACCCTGACTACCTGATTAATGGTTAAGCCTGATAAACACACACAGCCTAGATCAAATGCCTGTGGGACATGTATGTGACCACAACATATGGCTGGCCTGTCTGTGATATAATTAATGGCCAAGTAAGACAAAACTGTTAAGAACAGTCCCTGCATTTCCATGACCATGATTTTTGCATATTCCTGAATTCTTCTCTTGTAAGAAGGGGCATATATGTGCATTTGGATAAAGTTTTGATTCCTTGGTTGTTCAACAGTTACTTGGCACATATTAACCAAATATAAAATAAGCTAGAAGTCTTCAGCTTTCCTACAGGATTTCCCACACAAAGACATGCTGCTTTTTATATTTAAAAGTTGACTGAATACCAGAGTGGTGTCAGAAGAACTGTGCTTGTCCAAAGAATGGAATCATGGCCATAAAACATTTCAAATCTGTCTGCTACAAGCTGAATAAAAGACTGGCTACTGAAAAACAAGCCACTACAAAATTTGTTAAAACTTTGTGTGTTGTTTTGTTTATTAGCTCCTTAATTTAGTTTTGTATTGGGATTTTGATTGGAAGTTTTGTTTGATTAATTTAGAGGTGATTTAGCAAACACTGGAATTTTGCCCTCTAGGAACTCTGAAAGTAAAAAAACTGAGTAGTTTTTGGAGGTTCTTGTCTTATGCATAAGAATGGGGATTTCCAAGGTCTCAGTGGATGATAATGATAAAGTTATGAGGTAAAAGGCTTCTGATGGTAATGCTCTTTGTGAAGGCTAGCTGAAGGTCAGCCTCAGACATCCAGAGATTTGCTTCAGTGTTCAGATCCACTGTGAAGCAGTTATTTCTAAATTAGTCATTGAGAGAGATTTGACCATTATGTAAAATTGTCAAGGGACTGAGAAACCTAAACTGATAATCATCCTGTTTTGCAGGATCTCCTTTAGGTTTATATCTGCATGTAAAACATCATTAAAATTGGGAGAGGTTTTTATTTTGATTATTGTTGAATAATGAATTGGTGGCTTATGGTATTTTTAAAATGTCTCACTATTTCATTTGCAGCTTTCTAAGACTCCTGTTATAAGCGAGGTGTCATATGTGAACAGCTTAGATCATCTCTTGAAGGAGGAAGAAGAATCTAGAAGGTTTGTTTCTTAACGCTGGTTTGAAAAACGTGGGATTGTGTTGTAGAAGCATGGATTTGCCTTGTCTCCCCAGGACTGACGGATTTGATTAGCAGCAAGCTAAGCTTTGCCTGCTGATGCCACTGTCATGGCAGGCCCCAGATGACCTTCTAGAGAAGCGTCCTCTGGGCACAGGCACGTCCTCCTCACTCACTCCCCGGTGGAGAGTGATTTCAGCTCTTTCCAGAGCTCTCAGCTTACAGCAGCTGCATGTGATGGTCCAAGGCAAAGCTTTATTCTTTTTTTCCTTGAAGAGCTCTAGGGAAGAACATGCTCAAGGGATCTGGAGGAGCAGGGTTGATATAGGAGAGCCAGGGGTGCAGGGTAGAGCATCAAACCAATCGTGGGAGGGCTCAGGGGCGGTACAAAGGAGGAAGGGCCAATGGAATACAGGCAATTTACATGAGACAGGGAGGCATGCTGGGAGTAACCTTATTGTAACAATTACCAGCAGGAGTGCCTAAGGGCATAACCTCCCGGGGAGAGATGAATTCTGCTTTGCTGTGAATCTTTCAGCCTCCACATGCCACCAGCATACAACTGAACTGACAGAGCCTATGAGTATTGCTTAAATGGTAGAAGCTGAATGGCAGGCTCCTTCCAAGCAACAAGGAATGGTTTGTGATACATCTGTTTACCCCTGAAGAGCCAGGCTAAATTTACTGATGCCTTCATTTTAGGTCACTGAGCCAGCTAGCAGCTGCTGGTCAGGCATGAAATAGAAATATTCATGTAGACTGACTGTACTAGTTTTTTTGAAGGCATTTGTAGCTCAGTTTCAGTTGCCAAATTTTGCAGGCTATTGGTATCTGAGTAGTTCCACAGGTCAGTGAACAGAACTAATGAGTATCTTAGAAGAGGTCTTTTGGGTAGGAAATGAAACGTGGTTTATATGTTAATGGCAAATGGTGGTGATGGGTATATGTGTTTAACTGCTTATGTGATTAACTGTTTTGATTAAATAATTTGACCCTGGTAACTATGGGCTGACTGCCCATGGAGTAGCAGATACTCCTGTTACTAATAGTGTTTAACAAATAAAATACTTGTTTGGTGCTTAGAAAAAAGTAAACATTCAGCCAAAACACTGAAGGTTTTGTGCAATTACAAAAACTTTATCAGAAGTTGATTGAATATTTGTGTCTGACAAAGCAGTGATTGATTGTGCTGTTGGACATTCATTAGGTTTTGGAAAACATTTACTTTGTGTCTTAGAATAGCAAGATGCTTGGATTTTACACAGATGCAATGTCTCACATGGTTTTGCCATGTGTAACTGGCTCCTGACTCCAGGGTTCACATTCAGAGCTTGGATTTTGTTGATTTTGTTGTAAATACTAAATGGTCATGATATGCTCTGCTGCTGCTGTTATTTCAGGTTAGATGAAATAGAGAAAATGCTACAGGAAGACATAGAAAGAGAGGACAATGCTTCAGATGGAGAAAATGAGGGCAATGCCAATGGAGATGATCTCTCGGAAGAACACAGGTAGGTCCTTGCAACTCCAAAACCAATTAAATCTTGATCTCTGCTCTTCTAACCTTCTTTTCCCCCCTAACCTCTCAATGTTTCTGACAATTGTTAATATGTTTAATAAGAACCATTTAAAAAATCTTTTGGGGTTGAGTGGATTTCCTTGGATGCAACTATATTCTAACAATTCAGTTTTCCCATAAGACCATTGTGTTCACCACTTGCAAATAACTTTCTCAAGCAGCAAATAGCTTCTCAGTGTTTGAATTAATAAAAGCTATTTTGAATTTTACAGGGCATTTATAAGGAGATTTTCAGTAGTTAATTATGTCATACCTGAAAAACACCCTGGAGAAGATTTATTTGGTTTATCAGCTGCTGGGAAAATCTTCACTCAACATGACCTTGACTTGAGGAAATTTCACTTCATCCCTCAAAATAATGTAGAATATCTGCTTCTTAAGTAAGAATATGCTCTTCATTTTGCTGTGTTTACTTGTACAATTTTCTTTTTTTTTTTTTTTAGCAGTTTTAAGGTACTGTTTAATCTTTGCATGCAAATGAGCTTTGTCTTAGTAAATAGGCAAGACTGACTCTGTTTCCCTGGAATTTTCCTCTCTGGTTTAGCTTTACAGAACAGTAAATTGTAATTTGAAGCTTCCTTGTTTCCTCCTATTGAATTCTTGAAAAACCTCTTAAATGACACATGAGGAAAAACAGCTGTTCTGGCCTCTTCTGTATTTCTACCACACTTGGGCTGTTGTTGATAACTTTACCAGTTTGTGGGAGACAAATGCAGAAGTGAAATGTTGTAATGAACACAAGCTTAACTATCTGCAGACTGAAAGACCTTTGTGGTTACCTGTTTGTGACCTTCTAGTGTTGCATTATGTCTGCTGAAAGACTTTTGGTGCTTCCATCCTGGATGGGTCTGGCACTTGAGGCTCCATTTAATGAAGATTGCAGAGGGTCTGGATCTCTGACATCTGTTAGATTCAGTCACTGAGCCACCAGCCTGTTGGTGTGTACATAAACAACTGCTCTGTAACCCACAGGCATTTCTGCTCTATATTTATGAGGCTGTTGCACTACAAATAACTGGACAAATACTTGCCTAATGCCACAAGTGTAAATCCTGAAAAATTTCTGGTTATTTCAATTGATATTTTATTCCAAAAATGCATCAGAGGAGCTGAGAGATTTCAGTTACTCTTAAAGGATTTTATATACTCTCTGTGTGCAGTTGTGGGTGTGAAGAGGAGGAAGAGTGACTTTTCATCTCTTGGGGAAGTGGTGTTTGTGATACACTCCTTTGGCTTTAGGCCTTTCTGTTAATATATTTTGGAGATCACAAGGGTATGAGCTTCAAAATCATCTTGTAAATCAGTGACTGGAGGAATGAGAATTAAACTAATCATTCCTTGCAGAAGGCAATTATGATTTAATTGCTTTTATGCATTCAGCCAAGTTAGTACAGCTGGCACGTACTGGCTGCCCAGTTGCCACATGGAGGTCACACCAGTCAGGCAGGTAAAGGGTATATGTAGCAGTTAGGACACACATCTCTTCACAGAGTTACCTGATTTAGTGCATAGAGAGAATAGAAGAGACTTAAAAAAGGGTATGTGGGAAAATGGATATCTTTAATTCAGCTGCTTAGGACATCCCTAACTTTCTAAAGAAGAATCATAGAATATCCTGAATGGAAGGGACCCACAAGGATCATCAAATCCAACTCTTAAGTGAGTGGCCCATATGGGATTTGAGCCCATGAAATTGGTCATATCAGCACCCTGCTCTGACCAACTGAACTCATCCCACTCATCAAAGCTACAGTAATTCAGTAATAGCAAACTTTCTGTTTCAACAGCTACTGTTTACACCCCACAAATTTGCACAGTGAGGTTAGGCTGTGGGATTTTAGTTGCATTAATTTGCCTCCAGACCCTTTATTTAAAAGGGAATTTTAAAAATTTTGAGAACAATATTTTTCTCTCTTATTCTGAAAGTGTTGATAAAGATCGTTGGGCAGTTAAAAATCTTATTTAATAGTCTCATTGAGCATAGCTGGCTGTGTAGTCAAGCATGGTGGTTCATAGTACAATAGTGTAAATCAATGCTTGTTTGAAACTATTGTTCCCTAATAATACAGATGTTTTCAGACTGTATATATGGCTTTATAGAGAGAAAGATAGTTGTTCTAAATTACATTTGTGAATGTGATTGCTATGACATTTTATATAAGTAATAGCATGCGAATAACATCTGTTTTGCATATTCAGGTCTTTCTTTGCTGTTGAGGTTGATGATCTGAGGGGTGAGGAAGTTTTTGTGAATGTTTTTGTGAAAATGATGATGCAATCACTAATTGGTTTTTATCTTTGTTCCTTGCCCCCATTTTCCTCTTACAGTTCTGGTCTAACACAGCAGCTTTTTTTAGTCGTTAATGGTGTTCTAAGTTCTGCTTACCATGCTACATTGTGTCCCATACCAATTCTAAAGTGGCTTTTCCAGGTAAGTCTGTGCTATTCATGCAATTATAATAACTCTGTGCATGTAGAATATTTTTCCTGGAAGCCAGTTGAAGAAGTTTGTGAATCTGTTCCATTAACAACTTTTAAATCAGATATTATTTTTCCCCCCTGGGTTCTTATCTGTTCTCCAGTCTGAAATACTTTGATTGTCACTAGGGGTAAAGCAATGGAGAGCCTTTTCTCCACACTGAGTGAATGCAAAGCTGCATGCCCCTTTCCATGTTCATATATGCTACTGCATTGAAAAAGGACACAGCAGGTGAGGGGAGGTGCTGTGGGCCAAATGATGAGCGAATGCTAATCTTATTTCCTTTCACCCTTAGAAAAACAATACACACTGCAGTATGCAAAAGTACCATTTTCTACATATATCATTTTCTAAATCATCAGTGATACCAGCATTATCAGATAATTTTCATTTGGAAAAGGTACCTTATGGCTCAGGAAGAAGCCTGGAATCATTCTCAAAGGAAGTGTGGTGACTCTCCTTTCAAGATGTCTGTGTCAGTGTCTGAATCACCAGGAATTTACACGGTGCTGTTACTCACAAAAAAATGCCCCCCTCTAGTTTCCGTTCTGTTATTAATTGCCACATTCTAGCTGCACCTGAAACAAAAAAGAAATCTGAGAAATTGCAGCTTCTGTTGACTGGCTTTCTATATTTGCCAGAAGTAAAACATTTTCTCTTCTATGTCCTTCCTTCCAGCCAGTTAAAAGATTGCCTTCCCCCTTTCTGTGAGCTCTGGTTTTCCTCTAATAAGGAAGAAGTGTGAGCCAATTGAGATCACTTACAGAGTAGGAAACTGTCCAGCACTTGGGGGAGAAAAAGAAGTTTTTGTTGGGCCAGTGAAGTGCTCCAAGAAACCTGAACTGTATTTCATAGTCATGTTTTTGTAGTTAAGAGTTCTGTGAAAAACTAAGAATTCATTGCTTGGGTTTAGTATTGCATATGTCCAACTTGTCTGTGGCTGGAAAAGGGTGTAGTTAACTCTGTTGCCTCCACTTCTGCTCGGGGAGCTCAATTTGATCATAGATGCAAATTGGTTCCAAAGGGGTGATACTTTCTATTCTCTTAACCCTCAGAACTTATAAACCAGCATGGGGTTATAGCGTTCTGATATTGTAA
Organism: Toxostoma redivivum; assembly: GCA_013397375.1. Lineage (NCBI taxonomy): Eukaryota > Metazoa > Chordata > Aves > Passeriformes > Mimidae > Toxostoma > Toxostoma redivivum. The sequence continues at coordinate 1,062,011 of VXBI01009300.1, forward strand.
ATATTTAATTTTAAAGTATTCGTATCATCTTTGCACTGCTTGAAATAATCAATATTCACAGTATTCTGTTCTCATTGGTGTATCTTGCTTTAGAGGCTTTGGACTTAGGTTTTTTTGTTTATTTGTTTTTTAATGTGTTACTCATTTTACTCTGCTGGGAAGTTTTTCTTCTGGTTTGATCTGGGGGTTTTCTTCTAATTAAAAGAAAACTGATGCCATCATGCAGCTTGGTTTTTGATGTGTGGCTTCTTCTCTCTTCACAGATGATGTCTATTCATCCTGACCATTGTGTTTCCACCCAGATCTTGGGCAGATTGATGGAGTTAACACTAAAAAACTGTAAGTATTTGAAGGATGGAAAACTGACCAACTGAATGAAAGCACTTTTTCTCTCTTCAGTTTAGAAAAGTGAGGCAGTAAAAGGCACTAGTTCTGTTGAGTGATTTTTGGCTTGAATTTAGGGTCTCTGTTTACTAATGTAGTGCAGAAATGCTGGGGGCTGACCTTCATTGAGTGTGTGCAACCTGTATCACAGTATCTGGTCCTGGTACATACCTCTAAAGTATCCCGAACCTTTTAAACCCACTCCTGGTATTTCACAAATAGAATTGACCTGAAGAGAAGCTCAGTCTACTCAAGGAGTTTGCTCTCCTTTCCATCTTTTACTTTGAATGATGCAGACATTTGCAGCTTAAGAACTACAAGATGTTTTTTACATTGTCATACCCAGTGTGTAGTGCTTCATGATTTACTTTCCAGATAAATGACAAAAATGAAGTGAATCATACACTGGCACAGAAACACTTTGAAGGATCTGCTTCAGCCCACAGTGCTGTTAATATCTTCTGTGTTTTGTCTTCCTTTGTCTGCACTCAGATATTTCTCCACTACAAGTTCCTTTGTATGCTCTCCATGTCTTCATTCAGATCCATCAAAAGTGACATTCGTTTAAGAGTACCAGTTAACATTGTTAATGTAACGTGGTTCTCTTGAAGTATTTGCTCAGGCTGTCCAAATTGTACCCTGTATTTTAAGTCTTGTTTGAAATCAGAGCTGATATCAGAGGGAATGTAGCTTCCTTTTAATTTGTGCCTTGCTGGCATTAGGCTTGATTCTGAATGAACAGTTCAAGATAATGAATGAGCATTCAAACAATTAAGGCTGGCAGTTTCTTGTTTACCACTTCTGTTCCAGAAACCTTGCCTGTTTTCAAATCTTACTTAGCTTTTCTTCCAGTCCCACTGTGATAACACCCTTTTACCTTTACCTACACAGGCAGTAATTTATGTGTTCTCTTAGGCAAAATCATTGCCTTGTTGCTTTCTCTGCTGTTCGTGATGAAAGAGAACTATGACAGAAAATGGGTGGAACTTGAAAGTAATCAACCTGTTATGTAGGCAGGATGTTTCCCTAGTGCAAAATACTGTATTAGACTTTTTCCTCCCTCCTTGTTCTGAAAATAAGCTTACTGTTTAATGTACTGACTCCTCTGAGATGAGCTGTTAGAATTGATGCAAACTGCTAAGCTTATTTGTTTCCCTTAAAAGGAACTAATGCGAAGAACTAAATTTAAACTAATCCATTCCATGTCTTTTATTTGTAGCTTCTATCAATGATCAACAGTTTAAACCATGGATTCCTTCAATAGCTGATATATCAACTGTTTTTCTCAATATGGGTATTGAGTTTAGGTCTCTCTTTCCATTGCAACATCTTCAACCCCCCTTCAACGAGCATGACATTTTGTAAGTGTTTTCCTTTTGATATTTTTTGCCTAAATCCTGTGAAAGCAAGTCTTGTGCTTAGAATGTAGACTCAGAAGGTTTCCTTTCCCATATTCTATAAGTTCTTGGCTCAGGTCTTAGAATAAATAACCCTGGAATTCAAACAATGCCTCCTAGGTAAGGATTCAGCAAACCAGAGCATTGTCCTTTGTCCTGCATCTTCCTAGTGAAGGTTTGTATGAATATTGGCTAAATAGCTGGGCAAAGTAATTGGCTACAAGTTGAGTTATATGTGTGTGTTAGATACTCTGTAACTGAGGATTATTTTGATAGGAAGGCATTTTGATACATGCAGGGGTTTTTTTTCTTCAGTTCGATGTCAATAAGCCTTTGTGGGCTTTTGAATTGTTCATTTTTTGCTCAGATTGTGTTTCTCCTGTTAGAAGTCAGGTGCAGGAAACAGTGAGTCAACAACGGCCAAGAGGAGATATAGCCAGTCCAGCATTCCCCAGTCTACTTGAAAACAATTTAATTAATGTGATTAAGGTGAGAAAACACCAAGGTTTTTGTGGGTTGGGTTTCTTTTTTTGTGTGTGTTTTTCTTTTGAGAGGGAGGAGAAGGTTTGCAATCTCCTCCTGAGCATGTGTTTAAGTAGAGGTTAACCTGAGACTTCAGATTCAGCAGAGTTTATTGCAAGCATTTTGCAGATTTCAATTTCCTGACTTCCATTGGCTTTACTCACAACTGCAGAGTTTTGCTGCCTTCCTTCTTACTGCTCTGGCACTTTATAGAGCATGTTGGTTCCCTCACATAGAATAAATTATCTACTGATTTTAGTTTTCAGTATTACTAGAGTATTTAGAAAATCTTTTGGCCTTTTCTTCAATTAAAGGAGGATTATCTATATAGTAAAGAAAGATCTTTCTTGCTCCAGTAGTGTCTAGGGAATATTGCCATTGCTTAAAAAAGAGTTTCCAGCAGGTATTAAAAAAAAAAAAGGGTGCTGTTACTGGGAGATGGGGACATGTTAGTGCACAAGTGTTGCCAAAACAATGCATCACTTGAGGTACATTTTAATGTGAGTGTGGGAAAGTTAAATTCTCATCATGCTTCAAAATAAGCTAAAACAATTCCATATTCTAATGCTCTGTATTTCTTTTAAAGTTTCTAGTTTTCTGTACATCAGTAATTCACGATGGATATACTGACCAAGAAATATGGCTGCTGCTTGTGGTGCTATTTAAAATAAGCTTGGAGAAGCAGTTAAAACGACATTTTGTGGTAGATTTTCAGTGCCTTTTTGTAAAGCTTCTGATGAGTATAAGAGACTGGGATACAAAGGTAACTTCATAAGTTTATTGTACTGGATTTGTGAAAACTGCAACTTCTGTTTTGAATGTTTTTTTGTTTTTGACATATCAGAAAAGTACTGGCTGAAAATGAAATACAGAATTTTCAGTAATAGTACATATAATAATATGAAAAACTCCAAAGCTTTGTGTTTGTGTGAGACTTAGGAAGTGGATGGGTATACTGCATGTCATTGAGTTGCCTGTCCTCTTCTAGAAGAGTTTATCTTAAGATAATGTGTGCTAAAATACCTGTATGTTTAAAATGGCAATCTGAAATAATTAAGAAGTTATTGCACTATGCTGGTAAGATGTCATTAAAAACATTCTGATCTCAACTACCCTACTTTAAATTGGTGCAGCGCAGAAATATTTTTATGTACGTCATCTCTTGTTAGATCAGTTCCTTTTATCCCTTATGCTGCCTGTGCTTCTAGGGAGCAGATGTGTGCTCTTCTGCAAATAAAGCAAACAGCCATTCTTCAGTTTCAGGATGTTTTGTTGTTCTTTTAAAGATGCCTGAGCTGTGCCTGGCAGTGAGTGAACTCTCCAGTAATCACCATAACCTCCTGTGGCTTGTTCAGCTTGTGCCCAGCTTGATTGCACGTGGACGGTAATGACGCTGTCAGAAATACATGGGATCATTAACAGCTGGTTTATTTCTATCAGCTCCAAGTCAGAAAAATGCAATATTTATTATGTGACAGAAAAAAAAAAAGATTTGTTTTCTCGTATGTTACAGTTGTGTGTGCATGTATAGCTTTCTGATCACCTCTGCTGTGAGAAAGTGTTTATGTAGTTTCTGGGCTGTGGATTCTTGCTATCCTGTAACAAAGAAAGGCTTAGCTTCAGGTTCTGACATCCGTCACTCTAATTCTTGTATGAGTGACCAAAATTTAAATTTTCTTTGGGTAATTCATGTCTGCTTCTATGCATCATTCTGAGTTCTGTATCTTTGTAATTGGTAAATGATAACGTAACTGAGCAAGCAGATTTAGTTGGGTCATTAACTTCAGGCTTGGAGACAAGTATGTAGCATTGTTTACTTGTGCAGAAGCTGAGCTGCAATGAGATTAGGGCTACTTTTGTATTACTAGCCTACTTACTGGTTTATATAGCACCTATATTCAGAAAAATCCAGTTTAATAGTTGCAAGCAATTTTATGTCTAGGGAAGACATGCATAGCCTCACATACTTCGTAGAAAGTGTGTTTGAGAAATTCTATGGGAAATAATTTTTAAATTGTTTTTCAGGGAAGTAAAAAGACGGCTTAGCCTAGTGATAATTGCAAAATTTCTTCATAAAAGGAATGTAGAAATACCTGATGACAGTGACAAGCAGGTACTGCTTACTTATGTTGTCTTTGTAGAAGTTGGAAGTTTAGAAAACATATATATTGTATGCTTGTGTTTAATGTTTTAATATTATAAGCTTGTTTTCAAGACCCTTGCCAAATGACCAATTAATAATTTTCTACCTAGATTAGTATTAAAAGTGTTTCTGCATGTGTGTAATCTGCATGTTCTGCAGCTTGTGCTTCTTTATATGCCTAAACATTAATTTTAGACATAGAAAAGAGGTCTATACTTCTTTATGTCTTCCTTTTGTAATCATGTGGAGACACACTGTTTTCATAGGTTTGGTCTTTTACTGAGGAAGTGTACAAGCACTAAAGTCTGTGAATAGTCAAAAGTTATTCAAAGCTTGAAGACTTCCTTTTTAATTAAAACCCCCTTTTCTGTTCTTGTTTCAATGGACAACTAATATTGTAATGGCACCCAGTTTTAAATTTTCTGTTGTTAGTAAATCAGTCCAATTTGTTAATGCTTGTATCTGTAGATGTTTCTTCTGCATCACTTTCTGGTGTGTATGAAACCTTCCTATCTACTGAAGAAGATGAGAGAGATGAGAAAAAGACAGGAGAGGCATGAAGATGAAGTTCATGCAGAGCTAGAATATGAGGTATATAGCCAATAGTGCTTTTTTGCTTTGTTTTTTTATGCTTTTTAAAAATATATGAGTATTATATATTTTATACCATTTGTATATGGAATGTTTCTTTTAGTTTTTAACAGTTCTGTATGTGAAACTGTAAATACACTGTTTTGGTACTGTTCTTCTTTAAGATGTTATTAATTTTGGTTCATGGAGGAAGGAAAGGAGCATGTGGTGGATTATTTTGCAAACAGGGAAATGGTCAGATTTTCTGAGTCATGGGGAAGTCTTGAATCTCTGCTTCTGTAATCAGAGGATGATCTTCCCTCCCTTCTGATATAATCAGTGAAAACTGATTGGGTGCTGAGCCAAATCTTCACCTGCAGGCTTCAGAAAAAGATTTATGAATCTTTTGTTAATCCCCTCTCTCAAAGAAGTGTTAGAAAGATTTTGTATTTCCATCCATCCAAAAACTGAATATTGGTTTGGTTATTTGAGTAGTTATCATGGAATCTCTCAGCAAGTGTTTTGATCTGTGGGTAGATGAAGGGAAAATAAAGTCAACTGCTGAATTTAACTTTCAGTTATTAAAACCACATTTTTATGGGTTACTTAGGTTATTTAAAACAGTATAATACTGTTCTAAAATGTTTCTAATATGTGAATATAGTGTTTGAAATTAGTTACTTGGGCAGATATGTTGATACACTTGTCCATTGGCCTGGCTGTTGGAGGATTCATTCCAGAAAGCAGAGATGGTTCTGTTTGTAGATGTGAAGAGTTATAATGGTGCTTTGACTCCTCAAGCTCTTTTGATTTCTTTCCAGGTGTACTACCTAATCTATGTCCTACTTCATCTAGTCAGTGAAGCCAGTTTCCTTGATGTTGTAAATTCTAGTCAAAGGGTAAGTAACTTTAGTGGCTAGACCTTTAGATTTTAAAATATTGTTTATCATGCACATTTAGTCTGTTTTGGTAAGAGCTATCATGTGATGGAAAATCACCAGTGCATAATAGCACTGGGGGAAACTTTTGTTCTGGGCAAGGTAAATGCAGAAGAACTTCCATGTGTTTGCTGCAGAGAAAACTCTTCAGTATTTCTGTGAATGGAGCTACCGCCAAACATAAGTCTGTGAAAGAGCAGGCATTTGTCATGTTAATCTTTCTCAGAAAGTATCTGGAGATAAACTTAACACAGAAATTCTAAGTCAAATTATTCTCTCAACTTTGGAAGTAGGATTGAAATTTTTCAGTCTAGGAGAAAACCACTTTAAAAATATTCAGTAAAATATTTTCAAGCATGTTTTAGTTTCCCTGGAGTGCAGCAAGTGAAAGCAAGGACTGTAGCTCTTCTCTGTAGTGGTAGTTCCTTTGTGCCATGTGATGTGAACATCTGCTAAGTAATACTTTCTGCTTAGCCTTTCAGTATTTCTATTCAGATTTCTGTGATCATTTGCTGGGAGTTTCTTGCTGCAAGGTGTTTCTGTAAACCTTTTGCCCTGTGGAATCACTCCTGGCTTTTAAGAAATCTGTCATAGGAACTGTTTGAGAGACATAAACAATAATGTTTGGCCACATTTGGATGCTGAAGTGTCTCAGTATATTACTTAGATTTGTGGAGAGCTTGATATTTTCAATTGTTTCTTTAATGTCTCAATTTTTTAACGAAGGAAGATTTTATTATTCACTGACCTGTTTGCCATCAAGTGGCGAGAGGGGTGTGGCTGAATATTGTGCAGGCTAGACTTATGTAAAATCAATCTTAACTATTTCATTTCTGCCCTTTTTCCAGTTAGAGGGGATAAATTGTGGTGGCATTGAGACACTAGCAAATGTTTATAAATAGAATTTCAGCATGTCTCACCTGTTCTGCAGAGTGGAGCCTCTTGGCAGCTGTTCAGTGAGAGATTGAAAACAGGAATTTTATGAAGAAATTAACAGGATATGAAAGACCTTGGGAATCATTATCAGGAGATCATGAAGTGCAGAACTTATTAAAGTAATCAGAAATTTAGAGAAAATAAAAGATCACCGCATAAAACCTTGGATATATTTTACCTGCTCAGCCAATTCCTACAAAAGAAATTACCTGAGTCATCATTACTGAGAAGGTTATTTTCAGCTATTGTAACTTCAGAATTTTTTTGCTGATAAAAGATGTGAATGGCACTGCACTGTGTTTGCTATTTTGGGAGCAGAAAAGATTTGCAAATTAGTTAGTAGGGACTTTAGAATTTGTGTTGTATAGCTCTGCTACACTTTGAAGCTGCTTTTAAAAACTCTTAGACCTGGTTTACCTGGAGTATGCCAGCAACAGATAGAGGATCTTGAGATGTGATCCTTGTTTTCTTTCTTTTCCCTTTCTTAACTGTGTATTTTGGAAAAAAATTCAAACTGAAGCATGTAATTTTTAAATTGATATAATAGTTGAATAAAGCCTGTAGTTTTGACATAGCAGATTTAATAGCTGTACACTTTTGTCTTTATTTAGCAACACTTACTGAAGCTTTGCCGTGCCTTAGATAAGCACGTAAAAGGTGATATTAGGGAAGATGCAAGAATGTTTTACCGGTCTCAGGTAAGATGCAAAACTTGATTTTTGGTTTGGTTTTGGGGTGATTTTTAGTGTTTGTGATGCATGTTTTCCCCTCATCTCAGCCCTGGAAATTCTAGGAGTTCCTCATGGGCTTGGGGGTTTTTCCTGTATGTATCATATCTTTGCATGGGGGTAATAAATACACGCCCATTTTAGCTCACTGAAAATATTCCTTATGCAAACAGTGGGACTCCTAACAGCTCTAAAATGTGACTGATCTTCCCTTTAGCCAGGCGTCTCCACGTTTAGGCCCACAGAGTTGCTCTGTTTCTCTTTGTGGCAGTCACTGATACCTGACTCCAATTGTAAGAGCAGAGCCTTATAAATCTGCAGGGCAGGATACAGATACTGAAAAAGTTGTGGGTCTTGCATAAGTCTCTATTTTTATGTTTTCAAATTAATGAATTGATAAAAATGCTTTGGATTTAAGCCATCTGTGATGTGATGAAGCATCAAGCTTGGACAATTGCCTTTTGTTTGCTTTGTCGTGTGAGCCTTACTACTGGTTGTCCTAATTTTGTGACCTTCATGCTTTGCATGCTGTTTTAACAAACCAAGTCAGCTCAGTGATAAAGTGACCAGCCGTAGCTTTGAAAAGCCTTGGCTTCTTCAGCTTTAAATCAGACATTTGCAGTTGTGTGCTTCCTTATGTCTCAAAAACATTCTTCTTACTCAGACAGATTAGTGGAGCATGGATCCTTTTAACAAGTTAATTACTCTTACATTGGAGTGTTGTATCTCTGGTTGCTTTCACTTCTGTTTCTATTTGCCTTTGCACTGGAAGGGGAAAACTTTACTCTGGTGTTCTCCATTGCTTCATTTGTGTAATACTGCAGTAACTTCTAGAGGATGCCACTGTGCTGGGTCTTAACAGCATATGGAGCAAATCTCAGTGTGAATGGCTTGGATTAAACACCTGCTTGTGATTGGTTATGAAAAAGCAGAGTTTTATGTACAAGGAATTTGTTTCAGAAGCAGCCAGTGCTTCATTGTTGGCTTTTGTGGCTGCAGTTGCACCTGTTCTAGGTACAATCAGACCTGTGTGACAAATCTCATTTCCCAGGGATGAGGTGGTGTTTGGAGGCCAGAGATTTGCATGGTGATTCCAAACATTTAACCTGAAGAGTCATGTGCCTCTAATGTGTTTGTGGAGTGCATGACTTTTTACATTCAGAGTCACGAGTTACAGGAATCTGAAGTTGAGGTGATGATACTTCATAACAATAAAATTTTTCCTTTCCAGTAACCCTTGTATGTTGGGTTAACTGGGTTTTTTTATGAGTTTGAAGCTGTGAGGGGGAACACAGGGTATTATTTTGTCTTTTTTAGCATAAATGGCTGAATTAATCAGTGTGAATTTGCAGGTAAAAGGCTTGGCTGCTAGGATATGTGGGAAATGGTACGACGTGATACAAACCACTCGGCTTTCATTACAGGTACTGTAATGAAACTGTTTTCTCTCTTCCCACATTGCAGGGTGCATTTAACTCATTTTTTAGCACTTGAAAATGGCATATTCTTCTCAAAGAGATTTTATTTTTCTATGTAAATGGCAGGGCTGTGGAATACACTTAGATGTGTTAGAAGGGATTTTAATTAAAATTCTTACTTTGCTTGCTTCAATAAAAGCAGGATCTCCTCTCTGTTGTTAAAAGCACTGTTTTTGTAAAAGTGTGTGTAATACACTGAAACCCCAGTCCTGAGTCGAGTCACAGGGCCTGTCTGTGATTATAGCTATTAGCAGATGCTTCCAAAAGGACATTGGGGCAAGAATGCAGTGAGGCACATCCTGCTGTAGTCTGGCACTGTGTGGCTTTGAGACTTTCGTCCAGGGCTTTATTCACATGTTTAAGGGCTCTCAACTCCTCCCCTTTTGAATGTATCAAATTTCGTGCCATGGTTAGGCAAAGCCTCTCATGTTTGTAAAAGTACACAGTAGTAAATAATGCCATGTTAAGTCTCATTTTCTTGATCATATTATCATATTTGCCTTTGTGACACCTAGCTAGCCTTGGTAGAATAGGTGGATAATTTCTACTGACACTCAAAGTTCAGAGCTCTTTCTACCAGCCTTGGCTTGTAAGAATTCTGTTGTAATGTGATCAGACCAACTGTCTGAGTCTCCTGTCTTGGAACATACAGCTATCTCTTGGAAAAACTTGGCTTTCCAGTAATGCAGAGTATCATTTACATAAAATTTTATTTATACATGTATGCCTAGTATTGATTGCAGTTGAAAACTGTGCAATTAATCATTTGTAAAGACTATTAATTGTTCCCAACAATGTGGGAAAAAAAAGTTGTGTGTAGTGTGTGTGATATTTCATATTCTAGAGCAAGGAGTGACATATAACACATGTCTGCAGAATCTACTTAGCAATTAATGGAAGTTGATAACGAGGTGGCTCTTTCCATGTTGTTTTTTCATAGATGTTTGGGATTGATTCACATAGGGGAAACTGGCAAATGTTTAGAATAAAATTCCAGGGACTTTTTCCAGCACACTGTGGTGCTCCCAAGCTAAGCACTTGCCTACTCCAATAATTTCTTCTGACACTGGATTTCTGACTTGTATACTAATTTGTTTTTATTCTTTAGGGAAAGCTGCATGACTTCTGGGAGCCAGATTCATGACATCTTGCCTAGTTAAGGGAAAATAACAGAAACTGAAATCAAAGAGGATGTAGAATGAAGCTTCACCTTGTTTGGAATAGAAGAAATCAGTCATCTGAGTTAGAACTTGAGCTTGATACAGACAAGCACTAGATACATGAGAATCTGATTTGACTAACATTGTTTTTTACTACAAGTGCTCTACTTCTGAAAAATTAAAATGGATAAACTGAGAAAATCCCAGCCATTCATATATCCTGATGAGAACTGGCTAGAAATATTTTACCATGTTGAAAGCTGAGGGAAGTTTTCTTGTTTCCCTTGTTAATCACAAGACATATTTGAAAACAGTGCATATTTATTTTCTTGCCAGTGCATACCTTACAAGCATTGTTTTAGGTTGGCTGGGAAGGAATTACCCTGTGACAAGAAATGTGAGTTCAGAAGGAGTGTTAGACCTCCCCTGTTGTGAGCAGGTGAGGAAGTGGTTCAGATGTGGGCTGAATCATGGTAATCTGCAAAGCAGAATTGGTATGAACATCCAGTGTGTCTTAAAAATACAAAATACAGAAGCTGCACCTTCTTTAAATGGAGAATAGAATATCATCTCAGTGGAATTAGAGAACAGCATTTGGCTCACCTTTGCAAAGACTTTGAAAGCCATATGATGACTGAATTCCTTGGTGTGAAATCCTGCTGCACACACAATATGTTCTCAAAGCTCCAGGAGCTGTTTATGAAATAACCAGAGGAAGGTGTGATCTCCTTTTGTGCTCTCTGTACAAATGCTATCACTTAAATATTACACTGTGGTTTGTCTGTAGGATGGATGTATATAGGAAGAAAAAGTTAAGGTATTGGGTAGAAGCACCAATGGGGATTCCCATAATAAGTGAGATTTTTAATAACATCAACATGTGTGTTTTATAATACTGTTTTAATTCTTGTAGATTACCTTGTCTTGTATTAAATTCTCTATGATAAGAATGTAAAATAAGGCTTTAAAAACCTGCCAACCACAAAACCTTGAAATTTAATTATGTGTATTACATATAAAGGAACTGCTATAGAATGGACACACATCTTAGAGGAAATCTATTAGATTTGCAAATTCATACTAAACCGTTTTATTTCTTTTCGAGTGTTACATTGTTATGTCAATGTCATCTTTTACTCTTTGACAGCTTATCTGTCTTTCCTCTTGTAACACTTGTTTACTCTGAATATATTGTATGTAATTTTATTAATGTTTTTAATTTTTTCACTAATTGTATAAAGATAAAAAATGCTGAATGTTTACTGTATTTAATGTGTATATATTTTCTTACTGTGTAAAGGTGACATTACTGGCCTGTATATTTTGAACAAGAAAAAGGGAGGGGTTTAGATGAATTTGTACTGCAGTTCAAAGCATGTTGAAACTGCTGAGGGTTTTTCCACACAAAATAGCCACTTTGATATTTACTTTCACTTAAAAGAACGATGGAAAAATAAAACCAGACACTCCTTTCTAGTTAAATGTCCCTAGACAGAATGGGCTGTCTTTTACAAAAAAAGAAAAAGGCTGCAGGTCCTATTTTATTCTTATGGCACATGTTACAATTCTTAAGTTCACAGCTGATTAGCTCATTATAGATGGATACAGTCTTGAAATCATTCTCAGCTCAGCCAGTCCTGTGTTTTCATGCTTAATGCCTGTTCTAGCACTTTCCCTCTTTCCCCCATTCCTGCTTGGTCTGGACTTCTTTCCCATCTGTTTTGTAGCTGAGGAGTAATTCCTTAAGTGCTGAAGTCTAGATGTGGGTTAAATTGATGCTCATCAGAATCCTTGCAGCGATGTTTCCCAAGCATTGCTATGGGATCTTTACAAGAGGGTCCTGGCAGTGAAATAGCAAACCTACTGCCCTTGTGTTTTGCCAACTCATTTGCTATCCCTCAGCCAGGACATACATGCATTGGAAAAGGTTGTTTTGCACACTAAAGGTCTTAACTGCTTTGCATATCTTCAGAGAAGCATTTTGCACTGAGGTCCATCTTTTGATACTATGTTTGCTATATTAAGAGTCCAATTATCACATTTCATGTGGAAGTAGGTGCACTTTATTTCAGTAATAACAGAAAAAAAATTAAAGTCTGGTTATGAAACTCAAGCTTGTAGCTCCGTGCTTTTTATTTTTTTTTTCCTTGACAAGCCTCTATGGCTTAAAATAACCCAAACACTTCTGGTTTTAAAATTGGAGGAACTTGGCAATGAAACTATTTGCCCATCTCCTATTCTCACTGTTCCTGTTGTGGAACTTGGTAATGGATGGGGATTTCAAAAGTGATTAATGACTTGCAGGTAGGTCTGGCTGAAGGTCAGTAGGACACTTTGTTGATGCAGCAGCTTCAGGAACTCTCTGAAGTCCCCAGAGCTGATGATTTAGTTGAGGATGTCTTTGAGAAAAGCAGATGACTGGAACAGCTGAAGTGTGTTGATATTATTGGTGGAGCATCTGGTTAGGTTGCTGCAAAGGCATTTCAGAGGTAGGATTTCAGTGTGGAAAAAGCCTTTTAATACTGAAGGATGGATGCTGCAGTGCTGGTTTTCTGAGAATAGAAAGCCAGATCTGTCTCCATTAGAGGTGTCTGTGCTCAGCACTGTCCAGCACCAGTCCTGAGTGCCTGGGGACTGCAACAGAGACTATGCTGCTGTGGAGATTCAAGCAAGAACTTACAGGTAGTCACTAGCAGGAGCACTGGATCTACAGTACTAAACACTGGTCTTCCATTTGTTTTCGTTCCCAGGAGAACTGTATGTATAGCACAGTATCCCTGGCTTGGGCTTTGTGTTTTGTTTTTTTGTTGGTTCATCTTCCACTGGTTTGTGGTGGTTGTGACTTTTTGTTTGACTGAGAAGGGCAAATCAGAAAGGTTTCTGCTGGAGATGACCCTCCTAATTTTTCTGGGGTCTAGTTTCTTGGGTTTGTGAGCTTTGGGAAAACTACTTGCACGAAGTTCCCCAGTGGGAAACACTGCCCTCTGCCAGAGGGGCAGCTGTTTACACTGGCATATTAGTGCTTCTTTCTGCATCCAGAAAAGGAGAAAAGGTTCCTGGGACAAGCTGACTTTGAGCAGGGAAGCGGTTTGATGAGCTTCTAGAAGCCTAAGGAGCTGCCCAGAGAGGTCAGACAATCATTAGTGGATTTAGCTTATTCCTTGTAGTTTGACTTATCCAGAATTCCTTTAATTGCCGTTTTCCCCATATTCCCCCCAGGCTCTGAAATACCTTCATGTTTTGCTTTGTGGATATTTTGCCAGCTTTACTGGCAGGGCCCCTTCTTATCACGTGTTGAAAAGGGCTTTCAGTGCTGGGGAATGGCGTGGGCTGCTGGTGGGAAGGATCCTAAGAAAAGTAAATTCCTTGAAGGGCTTCTCTTTGTGGAGAGGCTTTTAGTTCTGCCTGATGATGCTTTTTTCAGCCAGCACTTCCTCGCCTTTGCAGGCAGGAATTCGAAAGGGAGTGTTTTATCTGGTATCAAAAGCAAGGCTAGGTGGTGAGAGAAGAAGAACATTCGTGTCTTCCCATCTTGGCATTTTGATATCTCTGGAGAAAGCCAGTCCTGTAATTTCAGGCCACTTTTAAGTGGCGTTCGGATATATTGTACTTTTTGAATGCCTCCCTTGTCTCTGCACGGTGAGCTGCTGCTACTGTTTCACCTCCTTCAGCTTTCCTGCCACCTCCCAGTTCCCTGCAGGGAGGTCACAGGGGAGGGGATGGAAACTCCACTGGAATTGTTCCCTTCATTGTCATCAAAGCGCCTTTGCCATCAGCCTGGGGGGAAACCTAAAGCTTTTTCAAGGCAGGTTTGGCCCGTATGGTGTGTAGGGGTGGATAAAGGGGCCATTTTCACACACTCTTGTCCCAGTGCTTCCTTGTGGGTTTGCATTTACGGCTGAAGCTGCCTGAAGCGGGGCGAGCGATGCTCCTTCCCTCTCGCAGAGAGAAGTAGAAAGGGTAAACGGATTCGTGCTGTTTTTGTGTAATTTATATTTTTGTGCTACAGGGCGAGTCCTTCACCCGAGCGCTGTGAGCTGGGGCTTGGCACGCAGGCTCCGGGGCTTTGCCTCCGGCTTTCGGGCTCTCTGCTCCCGAGGCTTGGTGAAACTCCTGGCTCTGGAGCAGATGCAGGAGCAGAGCATCCCTTTCCTCCCTGCACTGACCGCCAGGCCGCAGCTGAAATAGAAACAATAGCTTCAAGCTGCCAGGGGCAGTGGTGGGGAGAGGGGGGCAAGGCATTCAGTTTCATGCTTTATTCACACTGCAGGCTTTTATAAAGGCAGCATAAATCATGCGGAGCAGCCATGGGCTCCACAGGCAGCATCGTTCAGGTTCTCAGAAACGTTGATCTGCATGCTGGAAACTGAGCATGTCCCCTTTGCCCTAACCAGGCTGTGGGGAGAGGCCTGCCAGGTGAGGATGCTGAGATGCTGCAGTGCATATCAACTCTCCTACACCTTTGTGAAGTGTTGCCTGCCTCCCCTGTGTGCTAACCCATTTTTTCCCCCAGAATTTTGTGCTCCAGCATTGTCATGGTAGGGCTTGCATAGCGCTGTGTGTTTTTCCCTCCAGTTGATTTTCTGTGATTAGCCCATTTTTCCTCTTGCCCTCATTCTGTTTTTTTCCCGCAGTATGCGAACGCCGTTTGCTGAGAAACTGTGTCAGCCTTCCTCTAATTAAGAGTCTGGCAGGAGCCAGCGCAACAGTAATTTTGGAGATGACGCTTCCAGTTTGGAGCTGACAGTGAGCTGAGGTGCTGCAGCAGGGGCTCGTTCTGGGGATGCAGGAATGTTCTCCGGCTGAGCAGGACAGGGGGACCCACGAGGAGCCCAGTGCAGGAGCAGTGAGTACCCTGGGTGCATCTCAGCTTGGGTGTTTAAACTGCGTCCTCTTGAAAAGCGGCTGCAGGAATGGTTAAATCTGTGATTATGTCACAGGTTTAGCCCTTTGTAAGGGAGTCTCTGTGTGTATGTAAAGGACAGGAATAAATTGCAGTGGCCCTAAGTCAGCTGCATTGCTCTGAAATAGTTGTAATGTTGGAAAGTAAGATGGAGAACTCAACAATCAAATGGCCTGAAAAAGGGCAAATAAGGAGAAGCCATTCAATGGCGCTCTGTAATATGACTTCAGACTCTATAGTTCTTTTAGTAGCAGGAAAGCTCAAAGCAAACAAAAGGAGACAGGAGCTGGGGATCTGCTTGCCTCAGGATGTTGTGGAGGCTGAAAGCTTAGAGGTTCAAAGAGCATTTTATGGCAGAAAAATGCAGCGGGGGTCTGTGAAATGAAAGCGGTTGTCCCTGGCTGAGAAAGCTTCAGGCTGCTGATCCCTGGAGGGTGGAGCATGTGCTGGGGAGATATCCCAGATGTCAGTGCTGTTCCTTCACCCCCTGCAAGGTGCTAGGATTTGGTCCAGTGTGGTGTTACTACCTGTATGCTCTATGTGAACAGCTGAGGGACTTAATGTCATCTCAGTTTCTAAACTGGCTGTCGTGTTCACCATTGTGTCTCTCCATCCACTCCTGAGACAGAAGTTGCTGTTGAAGGTGGTGCCAGCCCTTGCTCTGAAGGAGCCTAGTGAGGTATATAGGATCAAATGTTTCATTTGGCTGAAGAAAACTCAGTGACATTTTTTGATCTTTTTAATGACCCTGTGAGTGAGACTAGGAAAACAAGTTGTGTGGTTCAGGAACTCCAGCAGAACACAGCCAACCACATGCCAGAGCTGACCTCCTTCCCTTCCCCTCCCACCCCATCCATAGATGTTTGCAGCTAGGGAGAAGTACAAGTAAGAGCAGATGAGGAGATTTTTTTTTAATCCTTCCTATGCGGTACCTCTAGAGCACAATTCAGCATTTTCCCTCTCTACTTGCTGTGTCAGATTTGCCTCTTGGGGGCAACCTCACCCTACTCCGGCTGAGACCAAAGGGAGTTCAAGTGCTTGGGGGGCGATGACTCACTGTGCATCTCTGCCTTTGTGTTATCTGATCATTTTTAGCAATCGAGGTCATAATTTGCTGAAAGGATTTTAGGATTTAAGCCATAGAGGCTGACTGTTGGTGGCTTTTCAGAAACGATGTGATGGGCTCTTGAAGGTCCCTTTCCAGGTTTGGAGTCCTTCAAAGTTTTTCCTGCCTTAGTGTCCTTCAGAGAGAGGAGAGTAGCATGGAAGGACATGTGTTTTGTGGTTCTGGTTTAATGGACAGAGCATACATCTCTGCGAGGAAGATTTACAGTGTTCTCCTGGTTCTTTTATCTGGGTTGGCTTGGGCTGTCTCTAAGCCTATCAGATAGTGCTGCAGACACTGTACTTGTCAGGGGAGAGAGCAAAATTACTGCTCCAGCTCTATTTCAGCCCTGAGTCCTCAAGCAGGCATCTCATACAAACCTCATCCACAAAAAAACCATTTGCATTTATTTAAAGGGCGTTGAGGTATATGATGGCATAAAGGAAGTATTATTCATGCTTCGTGCTGTGGTTCCTAATGGTACTTTACATGCTGATATGACCTACAAAGCTTGTTGTTTTGTGCCTGCAGTGCTCTGATGTTCTTCCTACCCTGAGGGTCAGAAATGACAAGAATAAATGAACATGATGAACATCTTGGAAATTCCTGATCCCTCTCCTTGGAAGTGTCCTTGCCAGGGCATAGCTCAGTGACCTTGTTGGCACAGGCAGCAGGGTGGCAGCATGCTTGTCCAGCCCACAGGACTGAACAGTTCCTGTGAGGCATGAGGGCAAATCCATTTATCCATATTCGTGTTTTACCTTCTTCCCAAAGCACAGGGATGCAGCTTGGGCTGGGCAGGGACCTTGGCCCAAACTGAATGCATGCAGGGCCCCTCCTCTGGAAAATACCAGGGAGGAGGCTGGAGCAAGTGAGGTTAACCATGGAGCCCAAAGCATAGGGAGTGCTCCAAAAGAGGGTGCAGGGCCCTGCAGCCAGTGTCTGTCCAGTGAAGGACTGAGTCAGCCCTACTGGGGCAGCAGCTCCTGGCTCCAGCCAGCCTGGGCACTTGGACAGCAGCAGCCACGCAGCTCATTAACCCAGCCCTCCGGCACTCTCTCTGCTGGCCTTGACAGTGTCCTTCTTAAAAGCTCCTCTTCTTCCTTTTTTTTTTTTTCTTTTAATAAAGGTAAATTAGCTGTATGGATATGCAGGACCATGAATCAAGGGAATTCAGCTGACTCTCGAATGAACCATTCGTACAGAGATGTGCTAAAGCACCAGGACGTGATGGATGCAGCCCGCTCAGAAAACACCTAAGGACACAAACTGCTTGTAAGGCATCTCACTGCAGCCTCCAAAAATCTGATTAGGGGGAGGAAAAAAAAATCAGGTTTTGGAATACATTAACTCAGAACAGCACAGAGAGAAGGTACCAGTAAGAAGCAAATCAATTCCTGAAGGCTGCTGGGAAATTTCACTGAATTGGAGCATCAGAGTAAGACTGGCTGCACTTAGAAGAGTTATGTTTCACCTGAAATATTTAACACTGGGCATTTGAAATGCTCTGTGTACCCAAAGAGCCCACCAAAAATATGCTTACAAGGAGATTTTAGAGGAACCCTGGGCTGATGGGTGAACGTAGATGTTCATGGTTTGTGGTTTTGGGGGTTTTTTTTGTTGTTTTGTGGGGGGTTTTGGGGTGTTTGTTTGTTTGTTTGTTTTTAAAGAAAAGCATGGGCAAGATAAGTCCCTGGCCTCCATCACAGGGAAGCAAAAATTACCATGTAATGGATGCTGGTCTGCTTTTGGGACACGTGCTGACAGATCTGTTGTTAGGAGGGAGACGTTTCCATAGCAAAACCATCATCCTAAATGGCACTGTAATGCAGCAGAGATGCTGTGGTGGCCCCGGGGACCATCTTCCTGGACCATTCTGAGCATCCTTCGAGGGAATATGGGAGAGTGATGGCAGGGGGGATCAGAGCAGCTCATGGTGATGCTCCCCACAGCACCAGGGCTCTGCTGGCAAGGCTGTCAGCTCAGCGGTTTTCAGTCCTTTCTGACTTTAACAGAAAACAAAAAGCGAGCTTGAAATAGCTCATTTTATCTCTGCAGACAAACAACTTGCTTTGAGCATCATTGTCACTCAGGCTAAATTACTTTTAGATGTTTTTAATGACTGGGTAACGTTTTTCAGCTGTTCATTCTGCAGCACCCTGCTGAGGGTGAGTCCATCTGGAAAGACCAAGGACTCCAATACTATGGTTGGTCTTCCTGACATTCATTTGGCTTTATTATTTGATACGTGATTCCTTGTGGCAGAGATGTTTTCAGCTAAATTTACAGCTACAATCTATTTTCTTTGCATAAAGGAGATCCGTTTCTAAAAGGGCTGGAAGGCTGGCTATGCATGTACCAGTGGAAGGTCAGGGATGTAGAGGAGAAACTCTGGGAGATTGAAGATGACAGTCCAAATCCTGTCTGCGCTGAGGGTGACATTACTGTTGGGCTGGAGGGATTTTAACCCATCATTTGTTACCTCTACCTTTCTCTTTACTTGTCATGCATGGCACGGAGAGCTGTGACTTGCACAATGATCCCACTGGGGATGTGGTTTGTGACATCAGCCATGCAGGTCTCTCCAAGGCAGGCACAGCTTTTGCATTCATTTCTAAAGGCAACTTCTAAGCCAGTCGCCTTCACAATTTCTGGGTTTTGCAGTGCTTCTGTGAGACTGTATTTTTAAATCCTAGCTCATAAATTTTGGAAGCTCCTTTCCTTTGCCACCCCCTCGCCCCTATCAAAGTGTCAGAGCTGAAGAAAAACTGCGAGAGTGATGGATGTGCCCAGCTCTGCTTGCCAATGCTCTGCTGTGGGGGGGTTATTTACTGCACTGCCGGGGTTGTTTCTTCTTTGGTGGCAGAGACAGCAGTGTAGGGCTTTGGTGCCTGGGAATGAGGGGTAGGGTGCCCATGGGTCATCCAAGCATTTGGCTGGAGGAGGCAGGGCTGGGAGAGATGTTGCTTGGGCACAGTGATACAGAGAGAAAAAGGTGAAGCCATGGGGACATGGATCCTGTCTGGTGGCTTGGTGCAGAGGATGGATGCTGGGGGCCATAACACCTTCCTGGCTTTAGCTCTGGGGGGTGCAGGTTGGCTCACCAAAAGGACAGCTTTTAATAGCCACCAGTCTTATCCCATCCCTCATGTAACTCCAAGTATTTGTGTTACTGCTCTAGGCAGTGTGTGGCAGGGACATGACCTGCCATGCAGGGGAAAGCATAAGGGTCTGTACCCCACTTCAGAAACAGAGAGAGACACTCTGTGCTCCCTGGCCAGGCTGGAGCCTACCTGCTTTTACTGGGAGAGCTGGGATAATGGGCAGAGGGGTTGTACATGTCCAGCCCAGCAAGTCACTTCTCCTGGAGCCATACCTCTGTCTCTTCCCTGTCTGCAGCCACCTTTGTGCTGCTCCCGCCCCAGAGCTGGGACAAGACCCCAAAATGAGCTTCAAAACTCCATTTTCCAATGGAACTCCTAGTGCCTGCTGGCGTTNGCTCTGCCTGGTTGAAAGGCAGGTCAGGACCCTGCCCTCCCTCCCGCAGTCTCACCAGCCCTTCCCTGAGGGCACACTGCCGACAGATCCTGAGCCAGGGAGATGCTTTCCGCTGGCTTAGAGAGGTTTGCAGACAAGCAAACCAAACCTGCCAGCTCCCTGTGTGAGCGACTGTCCTCCGTGAACTCCCGTGCGTCTCTTGCAGCCGGGCTTGTGGGAACGGATCGGAGGCTGCTGTGACTCAGTTGCTTCTCCCTTGAGAAAATCTGCCCTGGCACGGTGCTTGGCTCTGCGGCTAGGGCTGCCAGCACCTGGCAGCCTTCATCAACAAATGGCCTCGGGCAGAACATCCCAATTTCCACTGCCAAGCATTTATGGGAGGAGAAATGCAGCATGTGATCATGCAGGAAGTCGAGGCAGCAACTCGGTGTTATACTGAGCTGGGGGCAAAAGTCCCATTCCTCCCTGAAACTGAGCCTTGGGCTGGAGGGGCTGCAGCACAGGCTGGCTCTTCTGTCTGCCCCTGCCTTTTTCCATCTCCTTATAACTTTCTCAGACAAATTCTTCTGCAATTGTAATTTTCCCCACTGGCTCTCTGCCTGAAGAAACAGTGGTTTGGAAAGTTTGCTCAATGACTTGAAGGGAAGAGGCTCCCAAGCCTTTTATGCTCTGTGCCCACTGAAATATTTTTTTTCCCGGGGCTAATCTGTGGAGCATCACGCTTGGCTTGTCAAGTCCATGACGCTCTCAAGAAACAAAGCCAAGCCTGGTGAGTGTGTACTCAGCTGCTGGGAAGTTCCAAGTGCTGCTGTCAGAGTCCAGGCAACACCATGGGGTCTTTTCTCTTCCTCTGCTTCATATAGCTCTGCCAGCCTGGAATCTGGGCGGGCTGCTTCTGCGGTAGGCAAAGGAGACTAATAAAGTGGTGGGTGCTGGAGCAGTGAGACTCCCCCATGGTGTGGGGCTGATGTGCTCCCCATTGGGCTTTTTTTCCATGGAGACAGGTAAAGCAGCAGTGCAGGTCTCACAGCGTAACTGAGGGATGGAGGGGCCTGGAGAAAGGCTGTTTTACTTGTTACTTTCTCATGTCAAAAGGGGAAAGTACCCATTTTTCCGCTGGTGGTTTTGACTTTATAACAAGCCTCTCACTGTGGTGTGGGCTGGCATGGCCTTATCCTGAGTTTCACAACTCCTTTGTGGGTTTCATAAAGCCCCAGCGGCTGGAGCACCGTGATTTTGTAACTCCCAGCTGGTTTTTAAACCAGACTGGAGAGGAGCTTGAAATGGTTGGATGCCTGCTGCCTCTTGGACCACAGAGGCTGGCAAACCAAATCCCAGATCTGGAGTTTTATCTCACTTTTCTTACCTGGAGCAAGGGAAAGATAGACTGCAGGTACTGCTGAGCAGAAGCCAGGCCTGCCTTAGGAAGCAGTTTCCTACCAAAGGCTGGGGATTCTGGTCAACCCCATGGGTTTGATAGGCCCTAATTCGCTGTTAGTGCTGCAATCCCAAAAAAGGGCCCTTTGTGACATGCTGCTCCCATGGTGTGCCAGTGTATTTTTAATTTAATTCTGGCTGCTATTTGATCCTGCTAAGTTGTTTGAATTTACACCTCTCTGATCCATAATGAAATCCTCTGTCTGACCAAACCTGGTTCCCAGTAGTGGGAGAGGGGACACACAGCAGTGGGGAGTGTGGGGATCTTCTGACAGTCACCCTGGACTCCCCTGTGTTGGGACATCCACTAAGGTCTTGGCTGTGCAAGATAAGCCTGAGAGAGCGGGCAAGAGATCTGGAGGCTGGGGGCTGGTATGTTTTGGGACTGCTCTCAGGGTGAGGGTCCCTTGGGGCCCAGGGTGACAATTGGTGCCAAGCTATAACCAAGCCAGACAGTGGCTCATCCCCAGCAGACCTTGAGGCACTTGATGCAGAGCAATGTCATGCATTAAGCACCTTAAATCATGTGGTTGTGTGCTCTGAGGGAGTCTGCACATCCCTCCAGGAAGGCTGCAGGCTGGTGGTGGCTGGGGAAGTGTCTCTGGCAGGGAGCATCCAGCAGTGCTGCCATCCTGGGCGCTGAGCTGCAACCTGAGTGTGTGCAGGTCGCCGTCTCCCAGGCTCGGGGTGAGTGCAGCATGTGTGCTGGGAGAGCTGATCCGCACTAATCCCATCAATATTTCACGGTGTCGTGGCCCTGTTATAATTCCTCGCGTCATTTGGGATGCCGGCTGGGATGGGGGATGTGGTGCCAAGTGAAACATGAGAGCTGCCATGGCTTTGCCCTGGCTCTCTGGGCATCTGAGGGGTGAAAGAGGCTGTCTGGGAGCTTTTCTACTCACCACCATACATGCTAGAAATTGTGTGGCAGAAACAGGTGAACCCAAAAACACTGGCTGTTGGCATCTGCCTGGTTTTGCCATGTGCTGGAGTGGTGGGGCTGTGCCGTGCCAGCATTTGGGATGGGGCTGTGACATAGCAGAGCCTGCTCTAAGCGGTTTTCTCTCTGTGAGACAGTATTTCAGTGACAACAAGAAGAAATTAAACAGTAACCAGTCTCTGGGCTGGTAATGAGGGCATGAAAGCATTTCCTTTCCTAAAGGCTATTTGGGGTACCATGGAAAGGGCATCAGAGATAAAATCTGGCATGGTTTTCGGGAGGGGGGTTTCCCAAGGCACGACAAGTCCCATGTCATGACTCAAAGGGTCTCCTGCCCTGGGCTGGGATAGGAGCTGTAGGGCTGTAAATCCTATGAGGAGCAGATGATGGAGCCGGGATTGTTTAATCTGGAGAAAAGGATGTTCTGGAGAGAGCGTGCACTCTACAGTTGCCTGAAAGGAGATTGTAGCAAGGTGAGGGTCAGTCTCTTCTCCCAAGTAACAAGTGGTAGGACAAGAGGAAATGTGCTCAAGCTGCACCAGTAGAGGTTCAAGTTGGACATCTGTAAGTATTAGAATGGACTGCCCAGGGAAATGGTGGGGTCATCATCCCTGAAGATGTTCAGGAATCAACTGGACATGGCACTTAGTGCTGTGGTTTTGTTGTCCAGGTGTTCTTTGGTCAAAGGTTGGACACAATGATCTTGGAGATCACTTCCAGCCTTAATGATTCTATGATTCTAGAGCTGCCTCGGTAGGAAATTCCCCTTCCAGCACCTTCCTGGCTCTGGGCTAGGGTTGAAGCAGGAGCCAGACCTCCATGCTTGGCAGAACTAATCTGTGAATATGAGGGATGCAAGTACAGGAGAGGGTTGGGTCTTTTGGGGCTCCTGCTGCCTGGAACCCACTCTGACTCTTGGGAAAACCATGCAAAGAAGAGGAAGGCCCTGGCCTTCAACCTCTTGGAGCCTTAAATTCCTTCAGTTAATCTCATGGGGGCAGCAGAGCAGGCAAAGCTCTGAAAATAGATCTGTTTCCAGCTGCCAATGACTCGTGTTAATTAATTAAAGCCTCACAAGCTCAGGCCTGTAAAAGCACAGTGCTGGTCGCGCCAGGTTCGGCTTGCTCTGCACTCGTGCACTAATTATCCTACTGCAAGGCCAGCAGCTAACGAAGCTCCAATTTGTGCTGGGTTCGGCTTCCAGCCATGTGGGAGGCAGGGAGTGCTGTTGCAGGATGGGACGAGCACAGTGCCCTGGATAAGGGGGAGTTTTAGGCAGCTCTGTCCCAGTCCTGGCACCGCCTTCCTCAGCACTCATGGACCCATTCTCCCCATAACTGGCCCCACAGGATCCAGCTGTGCCTCTGCTAAGGTATGGAATGGGGTTTGGAGAGGATGTGGAGGGCCAGCTGCCTTGCAGCACCTCAACACCCCATACCTAGGTAAGACAGGCTGGCCAAGAACATCCCTGCCTGGGTCCCAGTGCGTGGGCCTCCCACTTCCGCAGGGTGGGCAGAGGGGCGAGGCGAGGCGTGGAGGAGACGCTGGGGTTTTGCCCAAGGACAGGAGGAAATGGTAATTAGTCTCTAGAACACACAGAAGGCGAGGGTGGGAAGGCGGGGAGTACTCGAGGAGTTGGGCAGCATCTTCTCTGAGAGTGGGGCCAAGGAACAGGTCTTAGGATATCATGCTGGGAGAGGGGGTGGTGGCTGCTTGGGGAGTGTGTGCGAGGGTGACAGAGCCACCTGTCATCAAGAGCACTCAGATGAGTCCCTCCTCAACTGAGACCCATTGGTGGGTAAGGACTGGGGGGTTTCAAACCTCTGTTAGCCTCCCTCCTACCTACAGCATTTGTAGGAGGTAGGATCCTGGCAGACAGTGGCCTTGAAAATGGCATGTTAGTCAGGCTCCCCCAAGGAACACCCTGGTCCTGCCATCATCACTGACCCTAAAGGTCCAGAAGGTGGTGGAATCTCAATTAGAGCTGACCCTCATCCCCAAATGATGCTCAGAAACTGTAACACAACCTGCTCAACCCTATGCCCTGCTGTGGGTCTGGCTCCAGATCTGCAGGGTGTGGGGTTGGGGTGGAGTGGAGAGGATGAACTGGCATCCAGAGGTGGTAGTGCTGGGACTGGACACCACATGGCTTTGTAACCAAGGGCTGGCATCACCCAGCCACCCTGCCAGCTCTGAGAGCTGTAATCCAGCATATACAGGTACAGCATTTCCCCACCTCCAGCTGATTTCCAACTGCCCTAGATCCAACCTGCTGATTACACACAGTGTTGGCTCAGAGTTTTGCTTTCGGGAGGCCTGCTTCTGCTGTGAGGGGTGAGGAGGGAGGGCTGGCCAGGTGCTGGAAGCTTATGAAAGGAAAGCAAACACAGGTCTGGACCTGGCAGCTCCTTCAGATGGGGCGGAGCTGCAGAAGCCACCCAGGATAAAAAGGCTCCACACAGGGCCCCAGAGAAACCATTACCTGCCTGTGTTTCCAAACAACCTTCCGCCATGTGTGAACATGAGACGTGCTGAGAGCAGAGAGAAGATGGGGCACGGTGCCTGACTCAGGGGTGCAGTGCAGGATGCTGGCGTGACTGAGGAGCAAGAAACCTCAGTGAGGACCATGGCGTGGGGCTGTGCTGTGCTGACACTGGTGGCTCTGACTGGGGGCTATGGCATGATGGTGCTGGTACCGTGTGCTTGCTGAGCTGGCAGAGGACCATGACACTTATCCGTGTTCAGCCACGCTTTTTCATAGTCACAAGTCCACAATACCAGCCCTTTGCCTCCCTGACTTTGCAAAGGGCATTCACACGGGCCTTTTGGGGGCTGCATCACCCACACCTCCTGTGCTGAGTGAACCCCCGGCCCACCCTACGTGTTGGGGGCTGCACGGCAGCATCTCATCCCTGCCTGCCGCGACCCTGCCGGGGGACATGCTGCCACCTGCTTCCACACGAAGCAGGCAGGGGCGGCCCTGCTCCGTTCCCCTCCTCCTCCTCCTCTTC
>VXBI01009316.1:0-19072 GCA_013397375.1 Toxostoma redivivum
GATGTCTCTCTGACCACACACATCCACCAGTTTTACCTCCAAATTAGGCTCAGTTTTTGCCAGAGGAGTGTGAGTCAGTAATGAGGATGGCCTTCACCATTTCAGAACCATTTCAGCTGTCCCCTTCTTGAGCTAGGGGGGTTCGGTTGGCATGGCACAAATTTTCTGTATAAGTGAAACAGCACATGTGCAGCTCAGGGCTTCACTTTCCTTCTCTGAGTATTAAGCAAGGAACAGAGGCAGGGAAGATTATCTCCAACCCTTGTGTAAATTCAGTCCTGATTTGTCCCATCATATGAAGTTCATGGTAATGCAGCTGATAGCAGTCTATTAAATGAACTATCACATGCACACAAGGGAGAATGCCCCAGTGACTCGCAGCAGAAACTCCTGAGTTTCTCCTTGCCACCTTCCTGGAGTAACCTACAGCCATGTGACTGTCTGTGGCCTACAGAAAAATCTCCCACCAAGAGTAACAGCAGTTTGAGTGAATATCATGACTAAAGGCACCAATTGTCATAATTTGACTTTTGGCTCTACCAGTGTCAGGCAGAGTCACTGTGTAAAACTGAACCATTGAGAAGTCCAACTGCAGCCTGGAGACTCTGCGCCTGGGAAAAGAACTATACTGGAAATTTGACCAACATCGGGACCAGTCCCATCTGCCTTTAGAATCTGAGTAAAACCATCCAAGAAATTTGCCCTGTAGCATTCCCTTGCTTCAACAGGTAACATTTTCATATCTTCCTATTATTGCCACATGGTATTTAGTCAATAGAGAAGAAGTCTTACTGCATTTGGAAGTCTGATACCAGTCTCTAAATGCTTCTTATGAAGACAGCTGAAAAGTAACCATTACTTTACTGGTTTACACTGAGACGTGCATTCTGGTTTTACTGTATTTTTAATTATTAATTAATATTGTTAAGGAGAAACAGAACTAGTCTAAAATTTGGTTCAATTTGTTTAAATATCCAATTCTTGCTATGGTACATGAAAAATCCTGTGGAATTTTCTGGATAGAGTGTAGTGATTAATCTCATCCAAATTCATGGACTTCAATACACTGCACTCACAACTTAATAATTGAGTCCAAGTTCTATTTCCTGCAATAGCTTATAGAATCTTGTTTTATAAGCATAAAGTTTAACCATTTTTTAACTGCAGAGGCAACATAATCAATTAAATCAAGAAGATTTTTAGCTCCACTGCTAGATGCAACCCAGTAGGCATTAAGCAGTGAAGACACATGCCATGCCAGACCTTGATGAAAAGGATAGCCTTCTCTGCTACCAGAGAACAATCCAGAAGGAGAAAATAGGCCAAGTAACCTGCAGATGATATGAGTCACAAAATAATTGAGGTTGGATGGTTTGTTTAATAGATTGAATTTAACTTCATGGGCAAAAAAGCTTTTAAAAATGAGTTTGTACATTTTAGTTATTATGGTAGTGGTACTAATCATGTTGCCCTGTTTTCTCCAATGCTTTCAACAAATGATCAATAAGTCTGTTAAGGAAATATTTATGGTTTTAAGAGGAGGGAGAGATGTTGGAGTCAGTAAGTCAGGAGTCTGTCTGAATTCTTCAGAGAGAAATCAGAGTGCAGGGATTGAATTAAAGCCTTTGGATGGACTGAAAAATGTTAAGCCACTCACATATAAGGCAAAGGTAAAAGTTTAAGTTTTAGTATAAGAAGCAAGTAAGTAAGTAAGCAGAATGGGTTTTAAGTGCTTTTAGTAAGTAAAAGGTCTCAGATGCCAGAGTAGTAGTACATGTTCTAGTGAAGGTTGAAAAACATAGTCCTAGATACCAGTGTTTCCATGGAGGTTCCAAGAACATAGTTTTAGACATAATAAAGCCATAATAAGAATATTGTTACATTTTTCAAATAGAACAAGATAGACCACATACGTAGTTTACACATAGCCTGGCATGCTAAGAAACTAGAATTCTAATAATAGGTTACAAACTAGTGGTCCAAGTTTGTGTTTTAGCTTGTTGGAAAGTTTCTATATAAGAACATGCATTAAGGAGAGCTGGTGCATTTTGCCATTGTATTTTGCCATTGCATTTTGCCATTGCTTTTTGCCACTTGCTTTTTATGCCATTTGCTTTTATGCCACGTGCTTTTATGCCATTTGCTTTTTACCATTGCTTTGCTTTGCTTTTGCATTTGAGACTGATGTGCTTCTGTAATAAACAACTTTATAGCAACTATTAGCTACTTGGCTCATTGAAGAAAACAACCTGACAAGCTGGGTGCCTAAGAGCACTCAGAAGTTTAATTCTTGCACCCAACCAAGCATTGTGAATTATTTTGTTCATTTCAGATCCAAGACCCAATGGCTTTTCAAGCATTTAAAGCATATACTCCTGCACATGATCCAGCAGTGTGCCCTGGTGGCCAAGAACGCCAATAGCATCCTAACCATTATCAGGAGTAGTGTGGCAGGCAGGAGCAGGGAGGTCATTCCTCCCCTGTACTCGGCACTGGTGAGGCCACACCTTGAGTGCTGTGTCCAGCTCTGTCCCCTCAGTTTAGGAAGGATGTTGAGATGCTTGAGCACGTCCAGAGGAGGCAACAAGGCTGGTGAGGGACTTGTAACACAAGCCCTGTGAGGAACAACTGAGGGAGCTGGGTCTGTTTAGCCTGGAGAAAAGGAGACTCAGGGATGACCTTGTCACTCTACAGCTACCTGAAAGGTGGCTGTAGTCAGGTGAGGGTTGGTCTCTTTCACCAGGCAGCAACTGACAGAACCAGAGGACACAGACTCAAGCTGCGCCAAGGGAGATATAGGTTGGATATTAGGAAGAAGTTTTTTGTGGAAAGAGTAACAAAATATTGGAATGCTTTGCTTGGGGAGGTGGTGGAGTCACCATCCCTGGCTGTATTGATGCCATGGTTTAATTGAGGTGTTAGGGTGTGGGTTGGACTTGATGATCTTGGAGGTCTCTTCCAACCTAGTTATACTGTGATACTGTGATATAAACTTGAAATAACAGAGCTTTGAACTTCTCATTGCCTGCTATTGAAATTGCAGAATTACTAGAGAATTGAAAGGCTTTAGAGATCAAAAATGCCCAGTCTTAACTAGAACAGTCACCCAAAACAGAGTGACACGTTAACAATGTCAGTGAAACAAGGGAAAGAGCCATAAGTCTTGTAATAAAGATATAGCAGATAATATGTTTTCTTGTGTTGCTAACATTGAATGTAACTTACAAGAACTTGTAAGACTGACATGGCAAGCAAACAGCTGGGAAGAGAAACTCTGGCTAGATGGCAACAAGAGACTTCCACCAGTGGAAGAAGCAACATGCATCAACAGACATCTAAGAAACACTACTGGGACCTCAGAAGTGTTTTAATCTTATACTCTTTAAGTTTTTTGGCCTGGAAAAAATGGCATACTGAATTCATAGAAGTCTAATACTTCTAATTATATGATCTTATTGTGTAATTTGACAAGTAGAACTGTATAAACACATTCTCCCTAACTTACACTCTACATGTCTCAGTAGCATATTCTAGACTCAGTAGTAAATTATTGCAATGTCAGTTGGTGAACTGCAGAGACCAGGTGAAGAACCTATAGCAAATAAAGTGAAATAAACTGCTTGTCTTAGAGTCTCCACCATTAATTCACTAGGATCAACTTGATTCAAAGTAAAGATTGCCTTCATGAAGCTGAAGTCTTACTTGGGTTGTAGGAAATTGCATCTTCTGTGTTTCAGATACTTTGGGAAGATCTCTGAATGTGGTGCATAAGAGAAATGTTCGTTCTTAGTTACCTCATATATTTTTGTTCTAATTTCATTGTAATTGATTCAGTGTTCTGGGCATTACGAACCTTTTTTTTTTTTGCACTAAACAGTGTGCCAATCTCTCATTAATATCAATGAGATGTGTAAGCTTCAAAAGCCACTCAGCATTTGACAGGATTAGGATAACTTGACAAAAGGAGCATTAAGATAGAGTTTCAAAAAAGATCTGTGGCATTTAGCACTGTGTTATTTGCATGCCTTGCTGAATCTTAACCACAAACTTTTATGATTCCCTACAGAGGAGAACCTGTATACATCAGAATTTTGAGGATTTATGTTTTCTGAAGAAGCAAGGCAGATAACTCCAGCTGGGTTGGAAAGGTACAGCTAAACCAAGAGAGACAGAAGCAAAGTACTGCATCACTACGGCAGTGACATCCAGTGAACAGATTGAAATGGGTTAGAAAAATAAATGGAAGTCTGAAAGCACAGCGTGGAACTATGGATCCAGGCTCTTATATAAGAGTTATATCATACAAAGGAAATAAAACATCATTTGACTTATATTCCTCACCATGCCATCCATTACAGTGGTGTTAACAGACAAGAGCTAGAACAGATTTATCCCCATGCAAGTTGTCTTCCAAATGCTAGTACAGAAATTATGATATTCTGTCCTTATTTGAACACTCAAGTGGCACTGAAGTAGATATTTGCGCCTCACAGTCTCACTCTCCCACCAATATGAAGAAATGGGAATCCTCAGGCACCCACATTTACAAATTAAGCAAACATTGTCTATAATAAATGACTACATACTTGGAAATTATTTTAAAGCAATCTGAAAAACAGCCTACAGGGGTTCTACAGATTTATTGTAAAACAAAAACAACATTAAACCATAAAACATAGAGAAAAAAATATCATAATTTCCCATATGCTCAATGTGTGAAATGGATATACAGCCCTTTAGGTAGCAATTGTAATAAAGAAAAGTCATCTGGGTCATATGGCATATTTGTATTTATTATTAGCATAATTTAAACTATACTTAAGGTGTACAGAGTTCTCTAAAAACAAATAAAAATCTAACAGAGACCTTCCTTGAAAATCATACAACATGTGGTAGGCAAATCAAAGCATAGTAACTTCTAAGGGTTTGCAATGAGGAAAAATGTCACAACAAAAACAGGTTGCAAAGTTTTTGGCTATGAAGTGAAAGGCTAATTTAAGGGTTTTTTTCTTTTTATTACAGAAAAAGTAGCAGTCTGCATTCAGATGGGCTCCTCCACTAACATAGCTGAAGCTATAAACAGGACTATCTCTAATACTACCAAGCAAACATAAAACAACTAGGAGCCCCATAAAACAAGAGAAAGCTCAGATCCCATTTGTTGGGTGCCAGCAGTGCACTATCTATATTTCAGAGGAGCTCACACAGAATGAGGCAGACAAGACAAGGCAAGGCAAGCCTCAGGTGATCCCCTGTCGTTAAACTAACAGAGAGTATTTTATTAACCTGTCTGCATTTCGTACAGGAAGTGGCAAATCCTGTCTGGGTTGTTCTCAGGGTGTTGGCTGGCCCACACCTGTACAGGAGACCTATGTCACCAGTCTTTGGCCCTGGGCTGGTGACAGAGCAGCCACACTCCTGCTTCCAGGGAGTTTGTAAACAAATTTTGAGGCTACTCCTCATCACAAGCTCATAGTGACAGAGGCCAATAGGGGTGTCCCTGGGCCACCCCCTAATGACCCTTGCCCTGAAGGGGATGATAGATGAAGGGCACAGAGCCTCTTCAACACAGAAGGACCAGGTGACAACAGCATGTTTGGGGGCCTGGAGGCCTCTACACATGTCTTATGTTCAAACTAGATAAGTATATGCAAGGAAACTTAACAGCTCAAGTATCAGATCTGACTTTGCTGAGTGAGCCTGCATAATAAAGCCAGTCTTCTTGTCTGTGTAGCAAATAGATTCTCTTACATGCAGATGAACCATAAACTCTTCCAGAATACATAATAACTAATTTCTAATGCCTCAGGGCATAGCAAGGTATAAAGGAAATCCTGAATGGATGGAAGTGTTACAATTTTACTGTAAGAAGCAGGACATAAAGACTGCTAGGGAGAGACTTGGGAGGAACTACAGACACAGCATACCTTTTTACATCACAAAGGGGCACATACATGTATAAATACATAAAACCAAAAATTACACACTAAAGCATTCCTCTTCTATTTTCTCCTTCCTCCTTCATGTTAATACACAATGCACAAAGAAATAATTTTCATTTTCAGAAGAAATTTTAAATTATAAAAAATAATTAAAACATTAGATTTTTCCAAATAGATGTGATGTAATAAATGAAACTCAGCACTTAATGAAAGGAAAAAAGACATTACTGATATGGAGAAGATCAGCTTCCAGGTCTTCTAACTGGTTTTTATGGTACCATCATACTTTAGTCCACCTCATTGTTATCCTCTCCCCAGCAGCCTGTATTACCTAGTCCACACCATTGAAAATACCACCTCCAGCCATGTTCATGGGTGATGATTTTATTTCTCTCAATAATTTCTTTAATGTTGTGTATGCATACGATACCCAGTATTTCAGCTCAGATTTACACAACAACTCTCTTTCCTACGTGCAAGTGCATATCTCCAAATTTAGTTTCTGAATATAATGCAAGAACATTTTGCTTACAAAACACTTGTTTATTAGCAACATAACATTGTCAGTTGTTTATGCCCCACTTGTAAATAGTGGGCCACATTAACGTAAACTTGCCAAAAGGAGGGTGGGGGGAGAGTGGGCTATTTTCCTTGCAATCCTTCAGCAGGAGACCAAAAGAATAAATAAAATCAAGCATGGTGGGAAGAGTTCCTATTCATTCTTGTAATTCATCCCTGGCTACAAAGAGGTGACACATGGCCTGGAGGACATGAGTGAGCCCAGCTGTGGCCCAGATCTCCTTATTTACTGCCCTGAGCCTCAGCCATGTTTACCAGCTTGACTTTACAGGAGAATATGTCAGCTCATCTTGTGAAAATATATTGTTAGGTATATATATTAAATGCTGTCTACCCTCCTTGTAAGATTGAAGACCTAATCAATCCTTTATGTTATAAAGGGGTTGTTATTACAAATTTTTATGGAGTGAAGTGCTTAGGTATTCATGCGGCAGAGGTTATATCATCCACTGCACCCTCATGTTTTCAGATACTGGTGTCAAGGTTTCTACCTACTGATCAATTTTAAATATTTTCCATTACTCTGAACTCACTGGTTTCAAATTTGAGAGTTGCCTCTGCAGCTGGCTCATAAGAGCAAAATTCTCCAGCCACATAGAGACCTAAGTAAGACTCTCCAGGGTGTTTCAGCTTGGAGGCTAAAGCTCACTGTTGGTATGTCACAGCACTGAATTTGAGTTTGCACCTCTGGGTTCAAAACCCAAATAGTTTCCCTCATAACTGGATTTTATATGCATGTTGTGGATGTGCCTATGGTGCTCAAGTTGTCCTCTCATACATTTCCAGCAATAGTTTTTGCTCCCCTCTACAAATTCCAGCAAGCCCTTAAGTACCTTAAGTCCCACACACCAAGCCCCACCTTTGGCAGTGTCTCACTCTGCTATTTTTGTCCTAGGTGATTCTGACTCCTCTGTAATTTGACAGAGTAGTTGTAACTCAAATGATCCAGATCCCACCCACACAAATTGAACAAAAAGAGTAGGGTAAGACAAGATACCAGGTATCCACAGTGCTAT
Source organism: Toxostoma redivivum (assembly GCA_013397375.1). Lineage (NCBI taxonomy): Eukaryota > Metazoa > Chordata > Aves > Passeriformes > Mimidae > Toxostoma > Toxostoma redivivum. The sequence goes on from VXBI01009316.1 coordinate 7,538, forward strand.
TACTATTATCTTGATAAAATAGCAGGGACACACATTCTGCCCGTCACAATTAAGGTGATAAATGCTTGTTTCTTTGAGACTTGTTTGGAAGTCAATTATGCAGATTATTTCTAGAATACAGACAGATGGTGTTTTCCCCCATATAAGACAATCAAGTTGAACTTTGATATGTGCATAAAAATACTGTAATTTGTCAAGCTCCAACGGGGCCATTTTATCACAGATAACCAAAAGACTATATGGATTTTTATATTTGCCTCTTTTCGATTAACATAGCCTATGTTTCTTTTTATTCCTTTTTTTTTTTTAATGAAAGCCTTGCTATGTTTCATCTTGAAGCCAAATATTGATCTTTCAGTTTAGTCTTCAGGTTCTGATTAACACAGAAGGTTGCCAAGTGAACGGCTTTTTGTTTGTTTTCTGTTGATTCTTTTTTTATTATTCACTTGCTGCAGTAAATCTTGCTTTTATTGTCCAACCACTGAAAAGAAAAAATGGAACTATTTAACCCCCTAAATAATTGACAATGCAGAGCTTTTTGAAAAGACTGATGCAATGTTGACCTTCATTTTTGCCCCTTCTCTTGTTGACAATAGAATATTTTTGATTGACATGAAAGGAAAGAAAGGAAGATTGATTTTGACATGTTAATCATGGTTTAATTCGACTAAGCCTTTAGAAAATGAGGGTTTAGTAAGATGTTTTTAACAAAAGAAAAATAAGTTGTAGTAAGTGTGAGAATCATTATGAATATTTTCCTTGTCATTCTCTATCAGGCTATATTTCATGCTCCTATTTAAAAACTGGTTTGGTCTTGGTTTTTTTTTTTAATTAACAAATGTTCTGATGGCCTGAATACCTCTTCATTTGCTCCATAAAAGGTTTGCTAAGCAATAGAAAAGCTCTGAAAAATGTAGAAAAGGATTGTCTGAAACAGACTGGTGTTGTGGTTTGTTACATTGTACAGTTTCTTAAGTTGTATTTATTGTTAAGTTTGTTATGAAAATGGTTTCTCCCTTTTATCCCCCTATGTACCCTTTAAGTTGGTCCACTCCAGGTTACCTGTTTTCCCGCCACAGACCTTGTTTACCACCCTAAGCCCCTCCTATCCTTCTCGAACCTTCCCTGTCAATCCCCTAAGTCATATCCCCTCCAAGTTGTCTATCACCCGTGGCCACGTCCCTCGTTCCAGAAAGTTCTGTTTCCCCAGTTCTGGTTGGTTCGTTTGAATTGTACCCCTCCCACAATGTACCTCATTGGTCTCTTGAAAATGTATCCCCGCCTATGTACCTCCCCTGGCTTTTCCCTATTGGTTGATGCTTGTACCCTCCCGTGGGGGGCGGGCCCCTTTTAAGTTCATGCACAACAGTTCTTTTTGCCTTTGGTCGCTTCCCGCTTTCCTCCCTGGGGTGTGCTCCTTCCCCACGCTGCTCCCTAANTGTTCTGATGGCCTGAATACCTCTTCATTTGCTCCATAAAAGGTTTGCTAAGCAATAGAAAAGCTCTGAAAAATGTAGAAAAGGATTGTCTGAAACAGACTGGTGTTGTGGTTTGTTACATTGTACAGTTTCTTAAGTTGTATTTATTGTTAAGTTTGTTATGAAAATGGTTTCTCCCTTTTATCCCCCTATGTACCCTTTAAGTTGGTCCACTCCAGGTTCCCTGTTTTCCCGCCACAGACCTTGTTTACCACCCTAAGCCCCTCCCATCCTTCTCGAACCTTCTATGTCAATCCCCTAAGCCCTATCCCCTCCAAGTTGTCTATCACCCGTGGTCACGTCCCCCGTTCCAGAAAGTTCTATGTTTCCCCGGTTCTGGTTGGTTCGTTTGAATTGTACCCCTCCCACAATGTACCTCATTGGTCTCTTGAAAATGTATCCCCGCCTATGTACCTCCCCTGGCTTTTCCCTATTGGTTGATGCTTGTACCCTCCCGTGGGGGGCGGGCCCCTTTTAAGTTCATGCACAACAGTTCTTTTTGCCTTTGGTCGCTTCCCGCTTTCCTCCCTGGGGTGTGCTCCTTCCCCACGCTGCTCCCTAAATAAACCCTTTCCCTGGAAGTCACCAAAGGTCTCTCCCGACCCTTCATACAGTGCAGTCACGTCACACGTCGATAAAGGCACAAAGCCTTTACCTGGACTTTAGGGGTTTCAAGAGCCCTGAAGACAGGCCACACCTGCCGCAAAGCCCACCACGTGGGCTAGCTGGGGACGCACCAGGCAGTGTGGAGGCGGTGGGCAGCGACAGACTGGGAGACAAAAATCCTATTTCTTGAAGAGAGTGTTTTATATCATTGTGGGGAAATGACTTGTGCTCCCAGGGAAACACAGCCAGGGCAAAGCACCAGCTCCAGTTTAATCCAAACCAGGGATGCCTTAAGCCTGCTTCCAAAGGAAAATAAGAGCTCATCCAGGCTGTACATATGAACTAATGTGCAAGTTCAGAACATATATAGTCAGTAACAGATGCTGTCCTTACCTCTCTGTGGCTGTGTTAGAGGAGGTAAGGTAAATAACATCTACCTAATCAAGGAATGATTTGAGGTCTCTTGATGGAAAGACAATGTATTATTCTGAGAACTTTTTAGATATTTGGCAATACTAGCTAGAATATAGAGCACAAATAACTTGTAAAAAAATCATATAGGTTTAGATGCAGACAGGCATTAAGCCAACAGGTAGATATGTGGAACATTGTACTCACTTCAGCTGTCAGAGGCGTGAGGTGGATTATCAAGGTTCACAGAGACATGGATATCACAGTCACTAAAACTTACAACGTTTCTGCAAAACACATGAACAGGCAATTCAAACAACTGCTCTTAATCCACATGCCAATGAACCTGAATATTTTAAAAGTTACCAGTCAGCCTGAAAGAGCAATTTCAACAATTTCAGCTTTGCCAAATCAGAAAGTTGCTCTCAAGATATAAATGTTACCAGCTCTGACCCCATCCACCTTCCAAACAGCAAAACACTGCACAGTAACCTACCAGCCATGCTGGGCTGGGCACTTTCCAGTGAACCTGTCAATATTTCTAGTATCTTTTCTGTTCTAGTGATTCTAGTGATTCTGTTCTAGGATATGAACTACCTTCATTAAAGACCATGCAGTTCATTAAAGACCCTCCAGATTTTCACTGGCCTCAGATTTTCACTCAGAAACCTGGATCCATATAAATAAAATATTACGTGAAAGTAAAAAAATATTTAGGTTTTCTCTTGCAAATGTACTGTACTCATTTTCACTCCAATAGAATATAATAAGCACTCAGGGGTCTGGTAAATGCATTGTTACACCTACCAGATATGCAGGTGTATGAACTCCATGTGCTAAAGAGTATAATGGTCTTCTCTTAGAATAAAAATTAAATCAGGCCATTATCTCAATAAAGTTCTGATCCATAAATATGACTATTCTTGTAGTAAATATCACCATAGAAATAGTAAAAGCTGAAGACATGCGTAACTGTTCTGGACCAGAGCCTAAATTAGATTTTCAAATAGAATAACATATGCCTTGAATGTTAAGCTTCCCCTGAAGTCAACACTATCCTTATGGGCCACTTTGTTTCAGACTTTGCATTTTTTTTAATGAAATCATAATTTTAACACAATACAATATCTGTTTTAGTCATTAACAACTTACAACTAAAAAAAAAAAAAAAGCCCTAAAAATGAGTAAGCCTTGTGCCTTTCAATCATGAACTCCTATTACCTCCATTTTATCCAGGTGTTACTGAGACTAATAATTTTCCCCATGTGAATAATATGTGTACATGGTAAGCAGAAATGTATTCTAGGACTGCTTATCTCCATTATGTTTGATGCTCACAAAAAACTTGTACAAGTGGTAAAGTCTCTGTAAAGGTCAGGAAGGCTAAATAACAGGTTAGACTAAATTTGGACAGTTTACATGCAGAAAGAAGCCCGAAAAACATGAACTGTATGTCTATAAAAAGAAATAGACCTCATTTTATTAAAACTCTATTCATAGTGAATAGTTGCAAACAGGACATCCCAGAAGACTTAACTTCCCCAGAGAAAATAAAAAGATCATCTTTACGACTGACTGTATCTACTTTCTTTTGCATACCTCTTCAGCTGCAGTAGAATCTCATTTATGCTATTGGGTGTTGGATCAAACATCACAATGTTTTCAGTTCCTTTCCTTCTCTGTTTTGTCTGAAAGGTAGAGTTCACCACTGTCCTAAGATAAAAGTGGACCTTTATTTAACCAGTTCTTCATCCAGGCTGTTAGTGCTCTGCAGGTCATTGAGCTAACTGGGAGCATTCAAACACAGACACAGGTGCTTCTCTGCATTAACTTGGTAAGAAACAATATTAAAGAACCCCAAACATTTGTTGAAAATGTGGAGGCTTAGAAGGACCAGCAACTTCAACAGGGCAAAAGCCAGTGCACTAAGAACAAGGCACAGCCTCTGCTTGAGACTCCTGTTCTCTATTCTACTTTGTCCTACTCCCCTTCTGAATGGTGATCAGACACTGAGCCACAATCCTTCCACATGTGAACAACATTAAACTCATAGCTGGAAAAGTCCATTGTAGTCCTTCAGTGTTTCAAGGAGAGAAAGCACAGAACATAAAAGGATGAATACATGCTAACAGAGAAATTGCAAAGTCACAAATGTGAAATTTTTATTGACTTTTTAAAAGCACATTCATTTTTAAAAGCACACTGTAGATGAAAGAAGATGTTTGTGACATGCATTTTCAATAAACAAAATTTGTTATAATTAACTGAAATAATAAAATAATAGATTAATTTTGCACATCCCTAGGACAACTTTTTCTATTTTCAACCGCATGTAAGTTTACAAAGACAAATCAGACCTTTGAAACCAACAATTTCATTTTTAAGGGTGTCCTTGAAAGACTGCAGCCATCTATAAGTTACAGGATACCAAAAAAAAGCACTCTGTAAATAACAAAAATTAAGTTTGAATGTCAGAAATGGAAAAGATACATGCAAGTGCTGCAAAATATATTACTATAGTCAAAGCTGCTCCTAACACTCAGGAGCTCATATAGCAGTCTTTTAAAGGTCAACACTGAAGGCAGTCACATTAGAAATGAAGTTGGAGAATATGAAATCCAGTGTTCAAATTATTTCTTTGCCCAGGGTCCTTACTAGAAAGGTAATCTCTTTTCTATCACTGTTTAACAACATATCATTACTATGTGAAGTGTTTTAAAGTACCTGGAGTACAAAAGATTATATTTAAAATTAATTCATTCTATTACATCCCCAACAATACATAAAAATGGGAAAGACATTATAAAGATGTTAATCACTGGTAATTTTGTAACACTACTAGAGAGAGAGAGAATACAGCCCTAACTCCTAAAATTACATTGCAACTACAGGCCATTTTGTCATGTGAAAATTACCAAGTGATGATAATTTCTCTGCTGATTTAAAATAAAGCTTCTTGGACTCTCTTACATGTTGTCCTTCTCACTCTTTTTGCTACTAAAAACAACCTGTGAAGTTACCCCCCAGGTGAATTTTTCCAAATGCATGTAGTTCCAGTGTTAGAACCATGCCTTGCATAACAGAAAGTTTACATTAAAAGTCAAAGTTTTGATGAATGTCACACTTGAAAGCCAATTAAGTGGGCTTTCTCCCATTGTCTAATTGCCTCACATCACCTTCAAGGTAATAAATTTGTCACATTGAATTATTAATGAGGAACGAATATTTGACTTGAAGCCTTGAATAGAAAGTAGTTCATTATCAGTTGGCTTTATTCCTTCCAAATAAAAGAGGAGCACTGTGGGAGTTAAAGAAGGTTGTTAGAGAAAGCTTTCCCTCACATCACTGTCTCACATGCAGAATGCACCTTTTACATCCTGTAAACGTACACATACCAATGAGGGGGGGAAATTATGGTGCATTTAATTCCTAATTCTCTTTGGCCTTTGCAGCCTGACAAATCAACTTCTATCTGGATTCCCCAAAACACACTGTCGTGGTCGTGGGAGACAGAGAAATGACACAACATGCAGCAGAGAGAACTTTAATAGTGTGCTCAGCTCTTATATCGGCTATTCAAAAGGCTCCACATTCGAACCTGTTTGGCTGTGATTTGGTTTAATGGTTACCACTCAGCTCACTGGCAATAGCTACCTGCTTGGCTGGCTCTCTGTAGCCAAATCCTTCCTCCTCTCAGTGCTCTCTCTACACTTATCAGATTAAAGTCAGGAGTCTATGAGGCTCATAATCCAGCTGTTCACTGTCATAACATACTTTAACTGTGTAACTTCAGACACAGAGGTCAGAAAATTTTTAGAATTGGCCACATAAAAGTACAAGGAGAACAATAAAGCAGAGGCCAATTTTTCTTACAGGCTTTCTGTCTTATCTCCTCTGTTCATGCACCTGCTGTAGCTGGGGAGACAGGTAGATCAGTATATTTATCCTTAATTCGCCATTTCTAAAGCAAAGATGATGCACTTGAAAAGCATTCATTTCAGCACAGAAGGCCTTTCTAATGGAGAAGAAATCTCTGCTACACATGCTATGAACAATGAGAGAAGTCACAGAAAAAAACTGAATCCCGGTCCTTAGTTTGGTAATTCAACAAATTATGAAATTGAGTTCATTTGAGCATATCTTGGCTTTCTCAATAGGCCAGACTGGCCATGCAGTGTCTGGGATCCTGCCCTCCCAGACCACAAGGTGGCTATCAGCTGTTGGAAGGGTATACACCACGGGCAACACCCACCTTTGCTGCTGTAATTGCAGCATCCTTCACTACATTCGTGGTACTCCAGAACTTTATCATGGGGCACAGAAGAGCAATGGATGTAAATGGATGTAAATGTCTGTTACAGAGCTTGCAGTGCAGCAGCTTTGGGCATTAACATTTGTATGGGGGAGGCTTGGCTGCAGTCATGTATAAATACCAAATCTTGCGCTCCTTAGGCAAAAGCTAAAGTGCCATTAAGACTCTTTTGAGATGCAGCATTTGCCAGAGAGGTTTGTTGATCTAAAGAAGTGCTTAAAAGGCCTATTCCAAATACTAGTTTGAGCCCCTAGCAAGAAATCTGTCACAGCATTTCTGGCACTCTATCAGGACTCTGTAGAGATGAGGATGCCTTGGGGCTTCAACAACTTTAATTTTGCAATGAATCTGACTTGGTGTCTTTCATATGTGTACCAGTAAGACCTGCAGTAAAAACCTTAGAAGTTAATGAATAAGACAGGGAGATTTAGAGATTTGGGCATATAATTACTATAGCAACATGTGCTCTTTCTCACACTACCCCATAAGATCTATTAGGCATGCTACAGTAAACCAAATAACTCACAGGTCACAAAACACAGCAATAAATCCTACCCATATGAAGCTGCAAAGTAATTAAAACTGGTATGATATTTACATTACAAATTCACTAATAAGATCAGAAAAAAATTCTGATTACAAGTGCATCCAAAGCAACCTCTGTAGTGTTTCTTCAACTACAAACATGAAGCCTTACTTTTTCCAGCAGGGCAGATATACAAAGGTTTTTAGATATGTAAGTGTGCCTAAGGCTTCATAAAAGTTCCTTTCTTGGTTAGATCTCTAATACCACTGAAATAATCTTACTCTAAAAGTAAATTTTACAAGAACACACCAAAATGGGCAACTTCAGCTAATTAAGTTTTTGTAGAACACTGAACAGTACTATTTAAACTGTTTAATGACAGCTTGAGTGTCCATGTTCCAGTCCCACCTCTACCCAGGGTCAATTCAACAAACAACAACAAAAAGAAAAACAGGTGCAGCCCTTAGTGCTCCAGTAGAGGTATTGTTGAAGGGCCTGAGTGAAGTCTGACCTCTTGTTTCCACTGTGTCTTGCAAATAGAGGATCTCAACCTTCAAAGGCCCTCAGGCCAGAATCTCTCAATAGTGCTGAAACAAGAAGCAAAACAAATGAATTCGCTCATATAAAATCTGACAACACTAACACTCATTATTATCCCTGACTTACAGGGCAAGTCAAGCCCTTAGTCATCCTGGTCTTAATATACTACTACAGATAGCTAGCAGTTTTCATCCTTTTTCAGAATAAAGCATCTATTGCAGATCATACTCTAAAATTAAATTCAAGCTTTCATTACCCATGTGGTGGATTTTATTATTACTTTCATTTTGGTCAGCTGGCAGTAGTAACATGTCCTCCTCAGGATGTGGCAATTAGACATCTTGTGCTAGACACTGATACTGCTCAGTTCTGGGATTGCACTTCATGCAGTGACTCCCAGTACATCATAAAGCCACTATAAACAGCAGCCAACACCTCCTGGCAACCTATGAAAAATGTCCTATTTTGAAACACTTTTTCCTCTGTGTGATGTATGTTCTGTTTTTCCTTTCTGTTGCTCTTCATTACTAAGAACATTTGCATGAAAAATAGCATCTTTCTTTTTCAAAAAGTTTGGTTGTTCCTGCTGCTATTTTTTTTCCTGCACTTGAACTCATAATCTGCTTTTGGTGTAGCTACAGCGGAATGCTGTGAAAATGACTGTGGTGTAAGCAAAAAAAAATAAAATTTAGCTGCTGATGAGTTCTTAAAAGGAAGGCTGAGGGCTAATGCTGCCCTCAGTACTCAGCATAGAAACCAAATGGTCATATGCTAACATCTAAAATTTTGCCACCTTCAATAGCAGTTCTCTGACTGTCAGCCCTCACAGCTGTAAGTGGGGCTGGAATTTCTGCAGGCATGCAGCACATCCATCTCCACGGTGTTGCACACCACCTGGAGCCAGATAACCTCTGCCTCTTCCCTTCTACTTCCCTCCCAGAGACACCACAGACAACCAAAGTCTCTGGAGATGCCCCTCTGAAGTCACACACAAGCAGGACCCATCATAGGTGTGTGACAACCCTTGAAACACCATTTCTTTTGTATCTTTGCTCAATCCACTCAGCAAACTACAGCAGCAAGCATTTTCCTAACCCACCGCTTTCACTCTGCAGAGGTTACTGACACAGCTCTCACCCCTTTCCTCTCTGTGTCACTGTCCATTTGTCCACTGTCTCTGTTCCCATTTTTTTAAATTCCTCAGTGGCAACAAAGAACCTCAGCACAAGCAAGTCACTTCTCCTGGCTGATCTCAGTTTGTGCTTCCCCTGTGCTGGATTGCATCCATCAGTTGGTTTATTCTCCAGGCTGTGTCTTCTCCTGGGCAAATCCCATCACTTTGTCCACTGGGATTCTGGTGCATGGATAATACTCTGGTTTGCTCTGGCATGAAAAAGAGTGCAAGGATGCAATATGGAAAGCACAGACCTATGCTCAGTTCATCAATTTCTCCCTGTTTTTGCCCCTAAACATCAAGGCAAAAAAAAAAGAAATTATGTTTATGGTGAAATAAGATTTATTGGACTCTGTCCAGTCATTTTTCCTAGTGTAAAACTAAAACACAAAAATGTTTTCTAGTTTAGAGCTGGAACATTCAACTTCCCAGGGAGAATATTTCTGCAAGAATGTGGCCAAGGAAATTTACCCCAGCAGAGATGGAGCACGAACCACCTACATGTGGGAAAAAATTAGGCCAGAGCAATGTAAGGGGCACACAGGCAATGTGCTGGCCCTCCACAGGGCCCGAATTTTTCCTTGCGTGCCCACTCCCACGCAAAGATACAAATCACGTTGCTATCAAAGGGCATGCCCCAGAGGGAGCTTTCACTGCAGCTGTCAAATTGCTACTCTCTACTTTCTTTTTCCAGGATGAAATTACTCAGATTACATTATGGCTCTAGAAGAAAATGAGGGGGGAAATAAGTCAACAAGAGCTACCACATGTTGTAAATCCTCAAAAGATGCCTTCATCAGTCACACTGTGCCTTTTCCTTTCTCAGGGCGAGTCAGCTGCTGAATGATAAGTTTTCTGTCCCTCTCACCTTCTTATCAGGAATACTGTAATAATTTGATTATTCCTTTCTATGCAGTGGACAAAAACACTTTAACCAAATGTTTTAGGAAGTTAAGTTTCACTTTCAAAAGGTGGATATGGCTATCTGCATACTTATTATTCATAATACCTTTAAACAGAATCTGTTTTCCCTAAGTGCCAGAACACTAGTTGAGAGTTCTATCATCTTCTGGAGATCACTGATTTTACTTTTTAAACATGTGAGCTGTATTCATCCAATCACCTCTGCAAAATAGGAGAGCCACACATGATGAACCCAATTTACAAAGCAAGTGTAATCCCCCCAAATCCAGTAAGAGATGAACACAGAAGTGCATGGTAGAAAAGAGCAGCAGCTGAAAGCTAGCCACCAGAAAAAGGTAAAATACTGCAAATGGGGAAAGAAGAAATAGAGGAAAGCCACAGGTCCATACATCTATGTGGAAAGTAATTCAAAAAACTCTCCTTGCTTTGACAAAACCAGCTGGGATGCTGGGGGATGAAACTCCAGCTCTGACCATGCCTTCCTACTAGTTTTCCTCTCCCTGGTTGATAATGCAATAAACACAAAGGCAGAAAAGATAGTTTTAGGAAAATCAATGTTTTTAAGATGAAACATCAATGTAATTCAAACAGCCTGAGTCAACTGCCTATAGTAAATTAAGTTTAAAATTTTAACAAACTGTCATGTAAAACTGGTGGTGTCTGACAAATTCAATTATGATAGTAATACATCACTCACAAAACTATTATTGATAGCGACAAGAAGATATTGAATTTAAATTATTCATTTTTATCGATTAAACAGTATCTCTTCACCAAGAATGGGGCAAAACATCTGACAAACATTCAAGATTCATATTTTAGTGCTAAAATAAATAGCTGTCAGTCCACCCATGCTGGGCTTTTGCATATTCCCCTGCAGTGGATCAAGTCAGCATTAAAACTTTGTGCATGGAGAGCAATTCACCCACTTTTCTTGTAGGTAACACTAAGTTTCAAAACACTCTTTCCCCTCTCAGATGTCACTGTGACAAAAAAGCTGTTTCTGTGAAAATGCACACACTCGTGTGTCCCTGAGAGCAGCTGCCTTACCCACCTGCATTTCAGAGTAGACATCCCAAGCAGGTGGGATACCTTGTCTCAATACCAGCCACAAGATGCCATCTGCCCAGGACCAGTCAAGAGATTTCAACTGAAGTTTGGACCTTTAAGTCATTCAATACAGCCAGTCTGAACTTTATTCCTTGCCAGCAGCAGCAATATCCCAAACAAAATGAAAGGAGTAATTGCTTTCTGAGTTTAAAGACTGAACTGAGTCACACTGAGAATGCTGACCCTGAGCAGCTCTAACACATGCACTCCAAGAAGAAAATTAATCAGGGAACAGAAAGTTGGGTTGTCATCAATAACCAACTGTCTTGGTTTGAAAGACAGGTATTTGCTAAAAAAAGACAGGAGCCTCTCTTTGAAAGGGAGAGTATAAACCCCCCCTCCCTTCACTTTACTATAATTTTGAAATTAAGGGGCTCTCAGGCGAAGATATGGGGGTAGGAATAGAAGTTCTTTACTGACATATATATATATATACATATATACATATATATAT
>VXBI01009316.1:19315-60536 GCA_013397375.1 Toxostoma redivivum
GAAAAGGGAGGGAAAAAAAAAAAAAGCCTAAAAACAAAAACACCTCAGCCCCCAAGACCAACACTCACTTCTTCCCCTCAAACTATTACCTGTGAAAAGTCCTGGGGATTGTTATTTCATTTGAGTTCCTCATTCCTTGCCCAAATTCTGTCCTTTGAGGTTTTCACTCTGATGGCACTGAACATCATACATATAATAGGAAAATAAGTCTACACCAGCAAAGTAAGTGGAAGCAAAACAAAAAAATTTTAAAAACACAGAGCCCTAAACCAAACAACAATCTCTTATAGGAAGGAGGCCCCTTGCATCCAGCCCACATGCATTTAATTGTTTTTAGAGGCTTTTCACCATGGGAGCTCTGACACATCCATAAAATCCCAAGCTGTCTTCTACTACAAGTGAGAGAATGTCAGGCTAAGAGTTTGGATATTTTTGTGCTGTTAATATTTTTACTTATCTGCACAAGCTAAGGGCTGAAGGAAAATAAACGAGCATAAGTGTACAGCCGGGTGATCTTCATGCACAGTCAGGGTGGCAGAACTGGTGGATGCAGTCTTCAGCTTCCCCTAGCAACTCACTCTCACATCAAAGCATGGGGAATAAACAATTTTTCACATGAAGGTACAGGGTAACCCACTCAGGGACTGTGCACATCATTAACATGTACATGGAATGTCAAGTAAACCTTTTATCACCATAATGCATTTCTGGTGGATTTTTAGGAGAATTTGAAGTTCTGTTGCCTTTATCCATATTCAAATGTTCTAATATAATAATACAGTGCTACACTTAGGTCTGAAGGTCTGAATAATCTTACTTGTTTATATCTGACTGGTTTTCTCTTCAGAACATTAAATTTGAATCCTCATAGCTTGAGCACTGTTATCAACGTAAGATAACTAACATTGTTACTAACATAAGATTACCATAATATCATCAAATTATCCAGCCATTAAAAAAAATTATATTGTTATTCCAGACTGGCAAAATTTGTGTGCCAGTGCCAAGGAAGAGTTTCCACTTTCACACATGTTGGATCTCAAGCCACAATCAGCAGTGGCTGTTTGATAAGTTCACAAAGCAGACTGCACATGGTGGAGTTCAAGGCATGGGCAATTCATTAGTGGTCCCAGCACATGCAGCCTAACATGGCCAAAACAAACCTGGGAGATTAGTTTTACCATTGGCCAGTGCCTCTTCCAATGTTTAATGTTAGATTTTTAATTCCAAAGGAGGTATTAATTCCTGTTCTGAATTTTCAAGAGGGGATGGAAAGGTAGTGCCACAGCTCTGTGTCAATGAAACATTCCATTGGAGCAGTGATACAGGAGTAGCACAATTTATTCTTTTCCCTGGTCTGCAGAACAAGAGAGAAGTAACAACTGACATTTTTATTTCTTTTACATGAAGAAAAAGTCTTTCTTGTCTTTTGGTACAAGAAAGTTCAGCCTAATACCTAGATTATTTCTGTCTACTTGAAATGAAAAGGACTTTGTTTTATATATTTGACCTTTGATAAACTACTATATACAAATCCTTTTCATTTTCCTCTCCTTACTGATGTATTTTTGGTCCAGTGTAGATACAGCACCTTTTGGCAGTTCTGAGAAACTTCAGCAAGGGACTGTGGAAAATTAGTTTGTTCCTACCATTACTATGCCCTTGTTTAAAAGCCCTGTGTGATCTATCAGAAAAATACATCAAATAAAGAACCTCAATGTTTAAATTATTCACAGCCAGTCTACCAAAAAGCAGTGGATCCTAGATGTTTCAATATCTCTTAACACCTTAACATCTAATTTAAATGCCTATCTCATAAATGTCCTAGGTTTAACACATTTCAGCTACTCAACAGAAATATCCTGAACGGTTAAATGAAATGGAACTTCTTAATCCTAATTCCTTACTCATATTTCCCAACGCATCCCCTTCATACCAAATACACAGTAGAAACCTATCAGAGAGGCTTTGGATCAATCACCAAAGGTCTACAACACTGGAATAAAAACTGGACAAGATTTCTTGGTACCTATTTAAACCCAGAGGCTAGACTCTGTTTTGTGGGGAACACTGAATGAAATCTGAATCCCACTGACTTCCAGTCACAGCAGACTCTCATTAGAGGGATTCCCATTAGAGAACTCACCACACACACCTGAGTTACACCATCCTGTTGGCCATTGCACAAAAGAGAATGGACAGCTAAGATGTTTTTCTGCTAACAAGGGAATAAGAGCCTGTAACTGCCAAGAGGCTGCACAAAAAACAGATGGGATTTGGAAGGAAAACAAAAAATTTCTTACCATTCCTTCAACTGACAGAAATCTTAATTTCCACAGGGAAGAGTTTACAGGCCTTTCTCAATGATTTTCAGTAAACAAATTTTAAAAAGGAATCTATCATGTTGATAACCTCTCTTTTATCTCCTGCCTAGCCCAGAACTATCTTGTGCCAAGTCTCTGAGAACAAAGTTAGCAAGTTCTTCCTCTGCAAGATCATTTTGCTACTTGCTTGTTAGTATTTCCTGAATATTTGTACTTCAATGAAAAACAGTGACTCTCACTAAAGAGACTAGATGAAAAAGTTAAACAATTTTAAATCATCTTCTTAATTATTGAACAAACTCTGCTTTTCTTGTTTAGCTTTACTATTCTGCCTATATCTGTCCTATTATTCAGCAATTAATGCTAAAAATAAAGGCAGCTTTTCAAATCCTCAGGAAGTAAGTCCTATGCCAAAAAAACACCATTAAAAAGCCATAAATCTGCTGGGTGCAGCTCTGAGATGTAGAAATGTCCAGCTGAAAACATTCAGACAGCCCAACTACCTCGGTGAGCCCCTAAATAAACCAGTACAGACAAAATTTCTGAAACAATCCTGAGTTCAAGCAAGTGAAAAAAGCATATCAGCATTGACCATGGTTATTTCTGCGATGCTCCTCTTATGCACTATATGCTGTCCAGCCTCTGTAATAAGTAAATCACATAGTTTGATCCATTTGTATACTAATAACTGATCTAAGTCAAAGCAGGGAAAAAAAATGCAGTATATGATTTTGAAATGTAAATATCTATGTAGCCAGATTGTAATTGTAGCACCAACATTTTGGTTTGCTCTGCTTTACCCCCTCAAGTTTCCTTAGTATAATCTGTTCTTTCTACAGGTTGTTTTTGTTTCCTGGTGATTAAAGGTTTTCCATCACACACAGCTATTCCCTAGGCAGCAGCAGAGGCTCTGTCTTGCACTATGTGCTCTCTGCAAAGTCACCAGGAGCTGCAGGTCTCTGCACCAATTGGGGATTTATTTTCACTGCCAAACCCCAAAGCTGCTTCTAGGCAGTACAACTCCATTTCTGTGGAGACCCGGACCTGTCATTTTATCATGAGGAAAACTTCAGGGAGGTGGACACAGCACTGGCCTCTCCCAGCAAAGAGCAGCCCCCAATGTCTCCATTAGGATGTTACAGCAGAGCAGCTGACACACAGACAGTGAGCCCAGGGCACAGGTAAAGGAGGCAGCTACCAGGATGCTGCCTGCATGAAAGGCAGCCTGTTTGCTCTGCATTTGTCAGAAAATGTTGGGATGGACTGTTTCAAACCACTACAGCCTCCTGCTCTGGGAGAAGATGAAGATGTGCAGGGTTGTCAGAGGAGGCAGCTCTGTCCTGCTACAGCCACCACATTCTACCCCAGCCCATGGGACCCTTCTCACTAGAGTCTTCAGCAGGGGTCCCGGTGCAGGTGGTAGGCACAGAGTGCCAGGGGTGCACATGGAGAGGATGGATTTACCAGCACACAACTCTGGGAAACTTTATTTTATAATGTCATCCTTGACACCTGTGCTACAAACCATGTATTTCACTTGTAAGGTAAAAGAAGCCTGAAATCCCAATCACCATGAGCAGCCTGAGCTGGTGAAGTTGCAAGGCCCATTCTGCCAAACCAAGGAGAAGGACAGTCACGTGCAATGTCATCCTGGTCATGCTGGCCCCACAGCACACCCTCAAATCCATGATAATGATCTGTTCTGAGGCTGAGCAGCACAGCCCTAACTTCTTCCTAGGTGAGCTTCCAGCATCATTTCAGTCCCATCAAGTTTATGGCTTCAGATTCAACTCAGCACAAAAACAAGAAAATTTTGCAATTCAGGCAAGTAGAAAAGAGTCTTTGCTTGAATACAAACAAAACTTAGTACTGTCTGGCCACAAGCTGAGTTTTGGCAATTAATAATTGGGAAAGTGTAGTAAAATGTTTTGAAAGATAAAGTTTCTAGAGATTCCTCCTGTTCTTTCAAAAGCATCATGTGAAATTGCTCTTGATTCCACTCAGGTCTAAAGGCAAGGGAATAGCAAGTGCTGCTAAGAAAACTAAAGGACAGCTAATGAACCTATAAAAATTCTCACTGTTGATGGAGATACTCATGAATTTAACTGAAAGTTATTTGCATATAATGTCTGTTTCAGAGGTTGTAGTGTTCACCATTGTCTCTCTTAATTATTTCTGACATATTCCATATTATTCATGGCCTTCAGTGACACTGAGAAATTAACTCTCAAACTTCTTTAAAGCATATGTGCCAAGAAACAGAATTAAATGCTGCACATTTGTATTACAGCATTCAGGCACCTGAAGTAATCAAGCCAGTACATGCAATGACATGGTAGAAATAATGCTCATATAAATGCCTATGAGGAGTGAAGGCATCTGTAGGCAGTTTTGCTCTCTCCAATGTCTAGTCAAAACTTGATTGTTCAGGGAAATCCTGAACTTCCAAGAAGCTTAATCAGCTGATGCTGATACAACACCAGTCCCAACATGGCTTGCATGAGGGACTTACAGAGAGGAACAGAAACACTTCTCAGGGAACACTTACCCCAGAAGTATTTATCAGCCTATCAGGAGGTGTATGAAAGGTGCAGCTGTCCCAAAATAGGAACAAGATGCCAACCCTCATTCATCCTTCCCCCAGTATTGGTCCACACTCTCTGCAGCACAATGGTTACATACAGTATTTTTTGGTCTGTGGAAGAATTCTGTTAGTGCAATCAGTAGCCTCAGATAGGAGCATCCATGATGTACTTTGGAAAGTTAATGAAATCTGCCCAAGAGAAAGGCTGAAAATTATTGTCCTTCAGCTGTGTCTTATTTACTTTCCAGAGCTATTTCCTTTTCAAAATAGTATGTGAGCAGAAATAGTTTTCCTTCTTGTGGCAGGCACATGTAAAAACTTACGATTGATCCATGGACAAATTTATAGCAGGGGTTTGGTACCAAAAGATAGGAACTGAAGATTAACTCTTACTGCCTTCAAATCCAGTAAGTTCTTGGCTGCTCCTTCAGGTCTCTAAATCTTGTCATATCTGCCCCGAGGCCCAGCCTGGCTTGGATGCCACTGTCTCTGCGGGGGAAAACAATAATAAAAGTTTGCTACTTAAGCCTAAACATTTTACTAGAGCTTAACATCAGCTGGGCAGCTTCTTTAGAGGTCCATCTTTACCCACAGAGAGCAGTAAAAAGATAAGTCGGAGAGCAGGATCCTAAAATACACTAACTCTTCACGTGCCTTTGAAGTCAGACTCTGATATTTTGTCTTACCTCCCTGTTTTATCTGCAACCTGCAAATCTTTCCATGAGCAGATTCATATGCACATAGATGTCTGTGAAATAGTTGTTCTTCAGATGAATTTGGATGAAAACAAGGCAATATTATGCACAAATCAGAGTCTGAGTTCCTATTATCACTAAGTAGGAAACTGCAGACAGAGACACATAGATGCAGCTACTCCATCACGATGAGGGTGCTGCAGGGCCAGAGTTACACCACCACGACAGAGAGAGTGCCCACAATGGATACCTTGTGCTCTGCATCATGTGGTGAGACACAAGAAGTGGTTGGAGCCACTTGTAGAGGGGTACAACATAAATGCAACCACTATATTTGTTCTGATAGAACAGCTGTCACAGACGAGCAGCTTTTTCATCACAACACAGTTTCATTAAAAATTCACCTTTTCTTAAAAAATACTTTCTTTTTTAATGCCAGTCATTCTGAAGATCTTGCAGCCAGAGCAATCTAGTGGTCTGCTAGCAGTGTTTTTAAAAGTCTAAGGAAATCCTTTATTCATCAACTTACAGTCTTAAACAGGTTTCTGCAAATAACCTTATATACTAATAAATAATTTTTAAAGAGGTTATAACTAATGAAAATTAAAAGGGCTAAAGTCACAGAATGTTATGAATTGGTCTGATAGCACTTGAGGATACTAAATAAGCAAATTGGCCACATTAAAAAAAAGATGAAGTCATGGTTAGAGAATTATAGAATTGTTTAAGTTGGAAAAAAACCTCTAACATTGTTGAGCCCCACTGTTATATCAGCACTGCCAAGCCTGTCACTAAACCATGTCCCCAAGTGCTGCCTCTACACAGCTTTTAAACCCCTGCAGGGCTGGTGACTCCACCACTGCCCTGGAGAGCCTGCTCAATGCTTGACAACCCTTTCAGTGAAGAAATTTGTTGTAATATCCAATCTGAACCTCTCCTGACACATTTCCTTGCTATTTGGGGGAAGAGACCAACCTGGCTACAACCTCCTGTAAGGCAGTTATAGAGAGTGATGAGGTCCCCCTTGAGCCTCCTTTTCTCCAGGCTGAGCACCCCCAGCTGCCTCAGCTCCTCATCAGCTGTGTGCTCCAGACCCTTCCCCAGCTCCATTCCCTTCTCTGGACATGCTCCAGCCCCACAATGTCCTTCTTGACTTGAGGGGCCCAGAGCTGGATGCAGGTTTTGAGGTGTGGCCTCAGCAGTGCCCAGCACGGGGGGATGGCCACTGCCCTGGTTCTGATGCCACACCATGGCTGGAACAGGCCAGGTGCCATTGGCCTCTTGGCTGCCTGGGCACACCTGGCTCATGTTCAGCCACTGCCAACCAGCACACCCAGGTCCTTTCCAGCCCCTCTGCCCCAGCCTGGAGCTCTGCAAGGGCTGTTGTGACCCAAGGGCAGGACCCAGCACTTGCTGCTGTTGAACCTCATCCACCTCAGCCCATGGATCCAACCTGTCCAGGTCCCTCTGCAGAGCCTTCCTACCCTCCAGCAGATCAACACTCCCACACAACTTGGTGTCAACTGCAAATTGACTGAGGGTGGCCTCAATCCCCTCATCCAGATCACCAGTCAAGATATTAAATTCCAGGGCCCCAGTACTCAGCTCTGGAGAACACAACTTGTGGCCACCTGCCAACTGGATTTAATTCCGTTCACCATCACTCTCTGGGATTGGACATCCAGACACCCAGCAGCAACTGTCAAAGCAGATGATGTGGCAGGAGAATTCATGTTGATAACACTTCCATTTTCCATTAACATGATCTTTTGATGTCCAGATCAAATCAAACCCATAAATGGGAGTCCTGACATGATTAAAACAGCCATGAAAAAATTAAGGGCTGCTTAATTGTCTTACAATTCAGCACAAGATTTAAGGGAAAAGTGTCACATATGAAAGATGGAAATTAGAAGATAGATGGAGTAAGGGTTAAGCTGAGTTTTTAATCCATGTATCAGGCCCCAAAGACAAGGACTTGACGCAGACATGAATGAGACACAGAAGCTTTCTGAGAAGATAAGGTCCATAAGGACCCTCCATAACCACCCTCCTATTAACATTGATCTTTTTCATCTGGTTCTACATCTGCAGTATTAAGAAGACAATTACTTATCTACCTTTCCAATGCATTATTACCAAATTACCAAATGCAAACCAGCACACAGCCTTCAGGTAGAAGATGGCAGTAAACATCTCCAAAATACAAGCAATGGGCAAAATAAAAGCATAGATTTTAGCTGCTTTAATTTATTGACTAGCAGGGAATGATCTCATGGGTGTCTGATGGCAGATGAAAAAGCTGCTCCAATTCATTGGTATAAATGTCAGCACTGAACCCAAGCGAAGTAGCAAATGTGACACCTTTCAACCAAACTTAATGGGAATATAAATGGGTTGAAAAAGAATTGCAGTCAGATCTACAATTGAAATGTTGAGGTGCTTAGAAAAAATTACTTATTGTGATAACAAAATAAGTGTTATATGAACCAATAAGTCACTAAAGTTGTCACTGCTTAGGAGATAATTTAAAAATACAGAGCTTTACATTTGTTTGGAAGCATGTAATGGATTTTTTTTAATATACATGACAGCCAGTACTTTGTGTAAACTCAGAAGAATTTCACATTTGCTTCTGACTCATTATCCTAAATAAATCAAACATCTCATGCTGTTTATTTGTCTAATGAGGAAGAGTATGGATATAAAGTAAAAGACCAAATTGTACTTCAACAAACCAGCAATTGTTTTCTCTCTCCCAGTTTGAGAGAAAATTTTTGTCTGAATTATGGCAAATCATAACATGATTATGTTAAATCATTACCAACATACCTGAAAATGAAATAATTTTTTCCCCTCTGCAGAAGATTTTGGCACAGAGAAGTTTCTTCAAATCAGAAGGGACACAACAAACAATAAAGCTAGAATACACATGAAATTAATCACATCTAACCCCTCATCCTTATCACAGAACAGCTAGAACATAATCACTCCTGACTCAACTTTGCCAAAATTTTATTCTAAAAAATCCTTCAGCATGTGTGCTTCTTACCTAGGGAACTTGTTCCAATGATGTCCCAACAAGTTTACCCCAGGTTGCCCAATTCAAATACTTGGAAGTCTTGTGTCAGGCTTTAAGATGACCTTCCTAGAGTTCTTATACTTTCCAACTTGGTTTTTGAACCTTGAAAGTTTGCATTACCCAGCCTCTCTGATATATGATTTTTTTTTCCAAAACTGATAGCTTTTCATAATCATTTGAGTCTAGACACTGAAACTTGGGAAGCAAAAATACGTACTTCTTCCAAGTGCTGACAGTATTAATTTTATTTCTTGCAACCAGGGTGGAGAGAATACTAGTCCATTGTCCTTTGACCTCCCAGGGCTTAAAAGCTCCCAGAAATGCTGCCCTTTGCACAGCAGCCATCTGGGCTTTGCTGGAGGCCACAGGAAGGTGCCTCTGGGTGCCCTGTGCCCCTCATCTCGTGCCCCCATGGCCACCAGCCCTTGCTATCATCATCCCCTTGGCTCCTGTTCTGATTTTCTCTCTCCCTCCTGTCCGGTCACTTCCTCTAAGTACATTGATCCAGAAAGTATTTGTCTGGTCCTTTGCTCCATCTGCTGCTCAAACATTAAATGTGAAAGAAGGCAGAGCCCCTAGACGACAGCAGAAATGCTGTTTAGGGTATGATGCTACTGAAATTCACTTGCATTATCAAATTGCAATAAAAGCAAGATGCATTGCAGAGGGTTGCAGGTGCTGGAGATTTAACTTCCTTTCATTTGGACAAAGAAAAATAAAATAAAATAAAATAAAATAAAATAAAATAAAATAAAATAAAATAAAATAAAATTAAATTAAATTAAATTAAAATTAATTTCCTTTTACCACCTCCCAGTTTTCTGGAAATTCTTTAATTCTATGCTAGACTACATGTTATAGATTTAGATTTATGGGGATATTTTTACCTCTGCTTTGGATATATTTATTTTCTTCATTGATTCAAGAAATGAAATGGGAGCAAAACAGGACAGAAGAGATTTGCCTTTTCCTTTCCAGAATACAACTACAGCACCCATTGATTACTGGACTTTTGGTTCAAGGTTGTTTGTGCAAGCCAACTTTATTTTTCCTAAGAAAATCTTAGGGACATTGCTTTGGTATTTAGAGAAAGAAGGAGCTCTGTGCATGTACCACTTTTTTGTTTAACATGGTCCCAGAACACAGATGAATTTTAGCACTTTTAGGCACATTAATTGTAGCGGGTTTGGACACATATGCTTCCTCTGCATGAAAGTCAGTAAAAAGGTAGTTAGAGCCTCATTCATCACTGGCCTGATCCAACTTACATTGAAATCTGTGGGCACATTGCCACAAAACTGGAGCCATGCACCCAACAATTCTCCCCTGACCAGGCTAAAAATAGCAGAGGTCTTGTATGAAGCTAGATATAAATGGATACCAGATAATGAATCACTGTAATAAATAATATCAAGAGAAGAAAATGGGGATTCAAGTCAAGCTCTAGATTTATAAACTATAGAGGTAAAAGATCTAGCAGCTGCAAAGAAACAAATGGTGTGATTGACTGGTTTGTTCTGTTTGCAGATCAACTCTGCAATTGCAGCTCCAGTTAATAAGCATGCAGGAATCCTTAGCTGTAAGCACAAGGAGAACAAAACTCCAAAGTTACAATGTACAATGGAAGATGGAAGTTGATGCAGCGGGGCTTTGCCTTCCTCCTTCCTTTGGCAATACTGTCAAAGTGGCATGATGACTCAGAAAATAAAGAATAAGTAACTAAAATTATGTTAGAATAAGCAAGAAGGGGAAAACCATGGGTTTGCTACCAGTCTCTCTCACTACTAATTGCTGATTTTGATAGCTTTGCACTCCTTAGCGGACAACATACAGAAGCGGGGTTAATATTTTATTCAGTGCTCCATAACTGCACTGCAGCTTCATACTGACATGGCACTCAAGACAAAAGCTTTTCAATGTGCTATCAAACAGCTGAACTTCTAGTCCTGCCTGGTCTAAAAAAACAAATGAGATGCCCCTTCTCCCAATCAGATGACACATTAGTTACTGTTGCTGCTATCAAGCCTGAGTTATAATGATAGCATTACTGCTCCTACAGCCTGCAGGCAAACCAAACAGCATCAGACAGGAAGGCTGCCAGGAAGGTGCAGTCACCACCTCATCCACCTAGTGAGAGGAATAATGCTTTTTGTAACAGATATTTCCCAAAGAGCTATGATCCTTGCAAACTACTCTGAGAAACACCCGTGCCTTTCTGACCAGCCTCCTTTTCATTCTATAGATACAATAAATCAACCTTCACATCCACAGCTGATAACAACAGTATTTTTCCTCATCAAGTCGAGGCTCGCTCTGTCATACTCAGCCCCTAGCAGACCATCCTCCTGGTGCTGTATTTGGACACAGGTTTTGTGCAAGGTTTCTGACCTCCTCATGCTGCAATCCAGCTCTGATTATATGGCTGTAATGCGTGAGAGCTGCAATGTAGAAATTAGCGCATGGCACAAAACAGCGACCTTTCAACCCAAATAAAGGCAGGGTTATGTCCAACAGGATTATTATCCTGCCATGCATCTATCCTTGCGAATAGTTTCATTTAAAGAGAGATCATTTTAAATTTTCATTTGAAAAGATACAGAACTGGACATTGCATGTTTCAATAGGAATCAAGCAAATGCCACTTTATTATTCTCTTCTAACCCTAATATACAATTTCTCTACCCCTACACACAATCATGTAACTTATCATTGGTGGAAGCCTTCTTGCATGAGGCAAACATGGACTTTTCTACTTTTCATTGGCTTCAGAATTTCTTGGCATTCACCTATCACCTTCAGTTCTTCTTGTCTCGCCCCTTGTTTTCTTGTTAAGCTACAGTTGCTCTTATCTCTCTTTTGTGGGAGGATGGTTTGTAAGGACAGTGCTGAAGGCAATATCCCTCAATGAATTACAGCTGTACTGATTACTGAGGAGTGGAAACAGCCTTGCCTGTCCAATGAGGATGGGTGTTATAAAAGAGTGAGTTAGCTAGTCATCAGAGAGTTGGAGTCTGCTGGCTATGTTGTGCGGAGGAAGGGGTGTGTGGTCATGCAAGGGACAGGATGGAGTTAGATGGTCATGAAGAAGGAAACTCGCAGAGAGAATGGGAAAAGGAGTCAGTGCTTTATGGAACTGCCTGTGGGAAAAGGAGCCAGTGCTGTGTGGAGCTGCCCATGAGAAGTTTTCAAGGTAATAAAGGCCTGATGTTGGTGTCAGTTGAGTCTGTCTCAACTTTGACACTCTTTCAGGGTGACTTCAAAGGCCTAGCTCAGGCTTATAAAAGCATTCATATCCCTTTCCTGGCTCGTTCCATTTCCCCCTAAAAATATTCCCACATTCACCTGCTTCCCAACACTTGAAATTTCTTCCAGCATTTCCAATTCTGCCAGACTGTCTGAACTCCTGTTAATGGGCTTCAATTCCTTTCCCCACTGCCAGGCAATGCACTCACATTGTTTGTTTGCTGACAAACTGAAGCTTGCCCTGGGGTTTCCCTGCCCCTAGCAAACAGCTGTACAGGTTCTGTCTCACCACCTATGAGCCAGTAGGTGTGGAACAGGCAGGGACCAGCCTCACATCTCAACATCGCACTGAGCTGCTGCTGCTACAGCAACAACTCCTTGTCAGAGCATCTCTCCTACAAAAGCTCATTAGAGAGAAATAAGCAAGGAGTGCTGGGGAAGGATCTTGTCATCATTAATAATGTCAGACCCTTTTCTGCCTTGTCTTTTCATGTTAAAATTTTCAGAAGAACATGGAGGACCCATACTTGACAGGTCCTAGAGTACCTTTGACACCCTGACCAAACTTGGTACTACTTTATCTCTGGAGTAGATGATCTTTGGAGCTCGTGTACATGTCATGTATTAGTTACGTAGTTCTTCTTATATCTATTTGATATGTATTATTCTGTTTAGCTGCATATGGATATTTTTTGTATATTATATATTTTACCTATTCCTCGTCCTATTCTGATATCCAAAGGGATTCTCAGGCAAATTCCCATTAGGCTGCCTCAAGGATCATAGTTTTCTGAACTGCACAGGGTCACAGCAGTTACTCTGAACAGCTCATCAATCAAAGAAATAGGTGACTCCAGCTAGCCAGCCACACAGACTATTTTCCCTTTTGCCTTCTTACAGATAATTTTCATGTTAGATGTTCTATAATTTTTCCTTTAAGTTCATTAACAGTTCATCCATACACTACGACAAGCTGTTATATTTGGATACCTTTCTCTCATAAGCCTCAGGCTGACTTCTCTCTCTTAAAAATAGTTTCCCATTGGATACTAACATGGTGTGGTGGTATATAATCTCCTCCCAAACACAGTTCCCTGTGTTTTATCCCCAGTGCAGTATGAGAAGTACCAAGCTCCTGAAAGATCCCAGAAGGCTCCTACTTTTGAGATTTTTACCCCAGACTCCCTGTGAGCCACATGAACTTCCTTGCAATTTGAAATTACACCTGTCTGATCCCACAATCTCACTGAATGCAGCAGTGTGGTGACTGAAGCATGCACTGCCCCAACTGCAAACATCTGGCTGGGAACCTGCCTGCACCAGCCTGCAGCAAGTTTCTGATGGAGCATGTGAAGGAAGTTCTTCAATAAAAACACTGATGGCAAACCCTGCCTCATGGGTACTAGCAATTCTAGCAGGTGCTACAGGTAGTCCCAAGTGTAACAACCTTCTTTCCCTCTCTAGGATGCCTGTACTCACCCTGACAAGCTGCTCTGCATCCCACTGCACACTATAAACAGACTTTCTATTGTGCAGAACATAAGAGAAAAGGTTTGTTGTCAATCTTCCATTATTTTTTGCTGCAGGTGTAAGGGAAGGTGGCCTGGTTTATTTAATGAGCGCATCCAGCAGTGTCAAAAGGCACCAGCCTTGCAGCCCCTGTCTCTCCACAACAGCTTAGGCAAGTGGGGCACTGGAGAAGGTGCCTGCTCTCACAGACACTGGAAGAGCTGCAGCTACTGCTTTTCTGGTACTTTCAGTGACCTGACCTAGACAAAGTTTCACTAAGTTACTTCAGGATTTGCATTTCGTCAGCTTTGTCACTGGAGTTATCAAAACCCGCTGCACAGTGTTTTCCCTTGATGAAATTAATTGCCCACAGGGAACTCATCTGAAATTTTCTCCCAGACCCAAAACAGCATCTAGCACTGTAGCTAGATTTAATTCAAAACTCAAGAACTTGCTAAGGCATAACTTGGGGGCTGGCAGCCCTTGCTGCTTCCCACACCCTCCTCCACCAGCTGTCTCACCTTTGCTTGTTCTTTAACTACCAAGAATCCATAATTTCTGATACTAGCTGTCTGAAGTCTCACATATAGAGGAATAATCTCCCCATCTTCCTTATATTACAAAACAAATTAGAGATATTGAAGTGTGTTAATCCTGTAATTATCATGGTTATAATGAGGCAGTTTAATGATCTTGCTAATTGTCTGTTCAGCAAGACTGGATTGGAAAACATTCCTTACCCCATCCACTCTTTTAATTCTGCTTAGATTAGATGTTTCCTTTAAGTGAAGAGTTGTAGCTATGTTTATCATTACCCCAACACCCCCAATACCAAATTAATGTTTAAAAATTGCTTCAGGTCTAACCAAAGGCCAAGTACTATATTGTAAGCAATGTCTATGTGGCCACAGTCAGTAGCTATTCAGCTATATATTAATTCAGACAAGATTGCCAGAGGAAGTAAAAAGAGAAACAAAACATCTCTGTGAGGACTAAAATTTTGCTTATGCATTGCCTATTAAATGTCTTAAAATTATCAGCTGAAATAAGCTGCCTGAAAGTTGTTTCTGCCTAATCAACTCTTTCTTGTTTATTCTGCTGCAACAACCCACCCTCAGCCTGTGGCTGTGGCTAAATACAGGCGCTGTCCCAGAAATCACTGGCAATGCCCCAGGAAACTAACCCTTGCGCACCTTGGGAACAACTCAGGACCCCCAACCTGGGTCATCACAGACATTAAAAATCATCTTTACAAAAGAAAACAATCAAGAATGGGTACACATGTAAGTGTTCACTACTGCAAAAAAACACATGCTTCCAGCACATCAGCTTCTCTGCAGGAGTTGTCATGCATATGCTAATCCTGGAGTAAACTGCAAGTAATTCCAAGCAATGAAGCAGTAATTTACCCCGTGTTTACTGTAAGCAGCTGATATACTGTAAGCTGCTTTCCCTGCTATGCCTTGTTCAAAACCCCACATCTCATCCTTCCAGCTCTCTCGGCTGTAAAAAAGGTGAGCTAAGTGTCTCTGTAATAGGTAAAATTTACCTATCATCTCAATGTAGAATTCCCATTTTGAGGCTGACACCTGTGTTTTCCCAGCAAATGATTGCACGAGAACTTAAAAGAAATGAAGAGTCTATCCATTTAGCCAAACACACACCTCTGAGTTACAGAGGTAACTAGAGAACTTCTTCCAAGTACCAACCACCTCTCTGAGATCCCTGCCTTACCTGCTGCTACAAAACAAAGGTAACTTGTCATCAAGCCTGGTAATAACAGTGCTGTGAGCAGCCACCTGAAACTCAGAGGTCAGATTTAAACTGATATTAAACCAGCAAAACTCCACCAGTCAGAAAATACAGTGATTTACAAGCAGTTAGGGACCCAAGCTTTGTACCCAGCAATCTTTGCACCACATTGCACAGGCAAACATCCCAGCATGCCTAGGCCAAGCTGCCCAGAGCAGCAGTGAACAGACAAAAATCAGGAGTTCTCTCTTACTGCAGTCAGATCTTAATGCTCAGCACCTACCAGATTTTGTTTCTAGTACATTTGACACACTAGAGAAATAATGAATAGTAATTTGAATTATTCATTGCAAGTTCCATTGCAATTAACAGCAGTGGTTAGCATGCCAATTATTTATGAGTACAGAAGTGACGTATGGATCAACCCAAAAATTTAACTAACCCACTGTCCCGTTTCCAACAACTGTCAGTGGCAAATGCCTGGAAATGCATTTGCAAGGGCAAAGTAGGCATCAAGCAAAGCTTTCCCTGAACATTCTTCCAATCTCCAATGGCTCACAGCTGAGAATTTCCTGAGCCAAAGACTCCTGCCAGGGCTGTTCATCTGAGCAGCTGGCACCCAGCAGCACCCACAAACTCCTTTTGCTCTGCAGAACATCTCTGCCTGTGCCTCAAAGGTCAAACCCCAGACGGTATAGGCAAGTTCTGTTTGTGGCACTATTTCTTTGCTTACTTGAGAAACAATTCTCATAGCATCACTGCATGAGCTCAAGGTATCATAGGACTAGAGCACTCCTTTAGCCAAGTGCTGAGTGTTACTTTGCTGTGAAAAGGGCTCACAAGTGAAACAGCAGGTAATGCATCTACTATAGTCTAATGATTTCCCATAGCTTTTAAAAATACTGTCACTGCAGCATTTGCCATGATAACCAAAGAATGCAATCAGGAGATGGTTTGTAGATAAGCATTAGATTTCATTGAAACCAACAAGCAGACATTAAAAATGAAAACAAGACAAGCTTACCAAGACATAAGTCCTCAATTCTATCAGCTCTCCTATTAAACTGTATCATCTCTTCCCAGAGATCTGCCTTGACTGAGTTCCTGCTAGGTGCAGGAACAACAGGGAGCAGGTCAGTTTAGTGCCAGTGCCCCTGCTCCCCACCCTGCAGCAGCCACAGAAAGGATGGGCCTCACATACCAAGCAAGACCTGGGAATTAAATTTCATTTACCAGCAACGGGAAAAATATTCCCTTGGTGGGAAAAGGATGGGTGAAGTTACAGTGGAATCTATTAAATGAGTGTTTCTCACTTTTCAGAAAATAGAGTGGAAACAGCAGTGATGACATTAGGTGGAATCACCAGCAAGTTGAGAATCAAGCACCAGGGAGATGATAAAAAAAAACAAGGGGATATGGCTGAAATTAATTTCCCTCAGACCTACACAGACATTTTATTCTGTGCTTCACAGTACTGATAGCACAGACACAGCCACCCACAGGGGGTCAAGCTGCAGGGTGCTCCAGTCATAGAAAAGTTATTTGATAACTTAAGATAGGTTTTGGTGTAAGCTCCAAAAGCTCTTCCAACTCAGCTGGGCAGCAGCTGTATGCAAGTCAGCTTTGCCCCTGAAGAAAGTAGTCTACTGTGACATTTTATTTAAAATACATAATGGTTGTCAGACACGTTACAGTAAGGAAACCACTGGAGATGATGGAGAGCCTTGCTTGTTTTTTGGGCTTTTGGTTTTGTTCTGAAACAATTTTGCAATAACACCACTTCAAAACAAGCTGCTATATATGAAGTGGCAGAGTCAATACTACATTTTAAATAAAACACTCATTTGTTTCTCATTGTGCCTTCAAAATTACAAGCTTCTTTATTGCAAACACTTTTCTCAGAAAACCTCAGATTAAGAGGTATGATACTGGCAGCCAGGATTGTTACCAGCTTTGTATGATCCTCAGTAATACAGCCACACTACCAATGAAATTGCATACCAGAGATATCTGGGGTCAAATATAGCGAAACTGCTCATTATTCCTGAGCTGTAACATGGCTCACAACCATCCCTCTATCCATTTACCCCAGTCCATTAACCATTTCTAAATTTATTGGTCCATCTCCAGTATGAACAACCAGTGAAAAGTTTGGGGTAAAAACTCTGCAAAGATGAATTTAAGTCAGAATCAATATTTAATCCAAGATTGTTCCTCTGTCCATTCCATCTACTCCCCAGCTCACCACAATAAATCACTTGGACTCCCCATATACTGGAGCACATTAGATCTCAACAGCATAGATCAGAATACATAGCTGTGTTTATGCGAAAGAGAAACTAATAAGTGAAAAATGATGAGTGGAAATTGAATCTGCCAGACAAATGCTCAGCAATAGATTAACATATGCTGCATTTGCAAAAAAAAAATAATACTTTAACTCCAGCTTATATTAAATATTGAGATCACTGAGTTTTCCTCAATGTTCTGCATGTCTTGATATATTGTAACCAAGCATATTTCATTAGTTGCATATATCAATATATCTCTAATAACTTTCAAACTCCTGGACTCCTGTCATTTGGATTTATATTTGACAAGACAGTTGAGACCTATAAAAGAAGGGGAAAAACCCAAAACCCAATACTAAAAGCAATGTTCTTCCACTGTTTTTGTCAGTGGAAACTTTCTTTTGGGCTATGTAATTGAAAAGCAATGCAGTAGCACAAAATATTACATGAGATGAGGAACGCTTCAGTGACAGCCTCACAGCCCACAATAATGCAATAATACATTGTTTATCACAGATAATTGCAGACTTTCCATCCCATTTTAATCTTTTTGTTAGCTTTTAAACAAACTCTCTGTCCCAATTTTAGAGACAGGAATAAGAAAAAACATTTTCATTCTCTTCTGAAGAATATTCATTATTCAGGGTAACAGGGAGAATAAACTGGATCTTCTGCAGGATATACTGCCCTGCTCATGGTAGCTACCCTTTGCATGATAAGATACAAGTCAGTGAACCATCACAACACATTTTCTTTATTTAACTTTTAGGAAGCTGTAATTAAGCCGTAAGCTTCTCTGTTTCTATTCCTTGGATTTGAATTAATTTTCTTCCTTATTTTAATATTTTATAAATTATTAAAAAAATCCCACCAAAGTCAAACCTTTTTCATGCAGATGAGGATGCCAGGAAATAATTCAGTAGAGGATTTATCCCTAAGAACAAGAACACATTTAAAAAGTCCTATCTCCATTTTTAATAACTTTCACAAATTAAGAGGGAGCATTTTCAAGAGAGATATTTTTCCTCCTGCCTGGACTGCTCTGAGTAGCAGCCACAGTCTATGTAACATCTGAGGTGCTGAAAAATCCATGAGAAGGCCAAAAATTGTAATTCTGACACCAGTTTAATTCAGCATAGTTCAGCCAAAGTCATTTAAGAGAGAGAAAACAACTTAGTGGTCAATATGTAAAGAGAACTTTAGCCCATCCGTATGTTACCAGTTTCATGGACATCAATGTTGACGACTATTCTCATTTTCCTTACACATCTATCCATAGACTGAATATTTGCATGTATAACTGATACAACTCATCTCATGTAAGTCAGCAGAACTCCTAATGTTCGCCCACTATTGCTGAATTAAAGCTCACTGCCTACCACTCATTGATATCAGCTTCTCTCTTTAGGTGAACTAGATTGAACTCAATACCCATATTTAACAAAAACCTAGTTCCCCGCCAATGAGATACAACTGTGCTATGTTAGTCATATCCTGCAAGGACAAGGGCCAACTAGTACAGAAAAACCTGTGCAAAGTCAGCTCAGTTTGCTGACACCGCTCAAGTGTTGCTCATATCAGGTGCCTCCTGTAACCAGATTTGCAGCGCATTTTTTAATAGAAAACTTGGTTAAATTAGTATGTGCAAACTACAGTGCCTCACATGCATAATGCAGTGTGGCAGCTCTGAAGATTTAGTAAGGCAGTACAGAGAAGCATCCATAGTGATAAATGAAAAATACAGGTTTTCAAAATAACGAACTTTATGTCTCAAGACACCTATTACTTTCTCAGAGAATGAATGGAAAACTACCAGAAATCAGAATAGGTGTTCATCATTTACTACTCTGTTCTGCACTGTCAGCCAATCAGACCTCTCTGGCTGGGCCAAAACTATTGCTGTCCTGAATTCAGTCAGTGCGAGAAAGCCAAGCAGACAGCAAAACTGGAACCAATCTTATTTTGGTCACGGTGCAGGGATGTTTGAAGGACAGCTCAGAAGGCGATAAAGGACAATAAGTGTCTCAGTCACTGATGTGACAAGGATAATGCAAGGCCTAAAGAAGTAAATTGTAATGCAGTGTCTCTAAAAACATTGCAGAAGTAGGAGGATTGAACTCACACCCTTGTGTTTCAAAGGCATGAAACTCCAGCTGCTGAAATGGAGAAAGGACAGTCCTGCAGTTCTTAGTAATACCTGATGTAACAGATTTTTCAAAAAGATGAAAAGAAAAAGAAAAAAAGAAAAAGAAAAAGAAAGAGAAAAAGAAAAAAAAGAAAAAGAAAAAAAGAAAAAAAAGAAAAAAGAAAAAGAAAAAGAAAAAGAAAAANAGAAAAAAGAAAAAGAAAAAAGAGGAAAAGAAAAAAAGAGAAAAAGAAAAAAGAAAAAAGAAAAAGAAAAAAGAAAAATTAAAAGAAAAAGAAAAAAAGAAAAAGAGAAAAAGAAAAAGAGAAAAAGAAAAAATAAAGAAAAAGAGAAAAGAAAGAGAAAAAGAAAAGTGCACAAACCCAGCAGGGTTTGAAGGCACAGGGTAATGGATTTCAATACTAATCAACTTAAGAGTTTGCTATTAGAGAGAGACTATTGCCCTTCAAGTTGCTTCATTTCATGTATTTATTAATTTTGGTATTTTTACACATCTTCTGTGCAGGGAAAAAGAAAAAAAAAAAGAGATAAATTGATTTTCAATTTCTGAACTGTGCTCTGTCCTACTTCACTATTTCCATGGAGTTCCAGAGTGAGTCTGCTTAAAATGCTAAGTAGGCATTTTGGCAATGAAGACCAATAAAAATGCACAAGCAGGAGTTCTGCCTTGGTAACTAATAGACATTATGTGCCTCTAACTTGCATCCTGCCGCCCAGGAGCCCCAGGGAACAGCCCTGCCATCACTGGCACCACAGCACAGACTCCTGTCCACAGCCCTTCCCCTAAGTTTCCCTATCTGCATCACACAGGTGAAGATTGTTCCCTCACACCAACTCTCTCACCCAGTTGACAATTCTCAAAAGAGGAGCATTTGAATAATCAAGCAGCCATTTGCACAGCTGAAATAGCAGTAAGTTAATACCAGCATCATAAACAACTGTTCCAAGTTTTTTGTGATAAATTGCTTGCAAACATTTCTACTGGCTCTAGCAGTATGTTCTGGTTTAGAGCAAATTTGGGAGGAAACGTTTGAATGGGGTCCCTCCAGGGAAGGGGAGAAAAAAAAAAAAACAATCCAAGCAATCCCTCCCCCTGTCGGTTCAGGAAAAAAAATTTCCTTGGAGAGAAGTNCCTGCTTCACTCCTGGAACCAGTCTTAAAGTTGCAGAATTTAATATTTAACACCAACAGAACAGACGATTTGGGGATACAGGCATCATACAGTCACCCCAAGACACAGTATGAGATTGGAAGTCATAAGTGAGCAGAACAATTCCCACTGCAGTTGGAAAAACCCTCCCTTCCCGATCTGTTACAGCATAACAAGATATACATGAAGAAATAGTGTTGATTGAGGTGGAATAATATTTAGAGCAGAATTTCAGGTTCAGCCCCAAATAGATTTGCTTGTGGAAGCAGCTGCTACACCCATTAGAATCTTTTAATAAACTGTTATGAAGATTGACACCTTGGAAGTAATTAAGTATTTTTAGGTAACTACTGCAGCAATAACAGAAGTCATGCTCATTTTCAGAATGAGGAATTATCTGTAGCTACCATTGCTGTGCTCCTTTTAATAATTCATAATAGTTTGACACCAATGATTATTACTCCAGCTTTCCAACTTTCCAAACAAACTAATAGGAGCAAAAGAAACTGTTTACAGTCAGGGGAAATCCCACCAATTTAACACAAGCTGATTATATGGGACTTCTAGGGGAAAGCACACAGAAGGCGTGATGCCAATGCACTGATGAACAGCAAAAAATCTACATATAAAGCAAATACCACTAAGTCTAGATGCTTTGTAGAATAAGAGAAAAAATAGTACAGCAGCAAAAGTAGCCATGAGAAAATGGTTGTCTCATTAAAAGGCACGCTGCGATGTTTGTTAGGACTCACACGCTGACTGTGATGAGGAAGGGATGTTTTCATACAATCAGTGCTCATGGACCACCATCCAAACCAAGCTCCCCACCTTCTCTCTTCCAACGACACCTGAACTTAGACTTGTTCCCCAAGCCCTTCGAAGGGCACAAGTTCATCCTGGTTGTCAAATCACCTGCTTTTGCCAAGTGAGACAAAAGAAACTCTCCTGGACCCACGCTGGTTCCATGTTCACACAGACAGCACATCTTCACAACAGCACACAGAGCCAGACTCAGGCTTATGCTGCTTCCAAGCAGAATTTTATCTGCTAATTGCAAAAAATACAAACCCACAACTTCCCATAGGCACACTTGTATTGATAAGATCTCAACATGCAGATGGGTTTTTTCAGTGCAGAAAAGCTTAACTGTGTTCCCCCTGCAGAGGAAGTGTGCCTCTCCTGAAGCTCATTTTAAGACCAGAGAGACCAGGCCAGATTTCAGCGCTGTCCCCCTCCTGCACAGTGTCAACACTCCAGAATTCAGTGTCCAGAATTCTGCAGTGTCCTTGATCCACCCAGTGCCAGTGGGCTGGCACGACATCCTTCAGGCCGTGACAGGTTGAGAGCAGCTGCACTCAAAGAAACTGCTCTGCCATCCTAAAAGAAATTTTGAGAATGAAAAAATAAATAAATATCAATACACATCAATTAGACAAGAAGGTCAAACCCTAGAAAATGTTACTGAGTTAATAAAAAGAACCAATAAAGGTTAAAACAAAATGGTCTTATCGATAAAAAATGCTTCCATAGTTTTAAAAGTACTTAAGAGTGTCTTTGACCTTGGTACTTTCAGTAAATCTGGAGGTTTGTTTTGTATTTTAACTTAAATGTCAAGTTATAAATGCACTTTGAACTGAAAATACATTTTAAAAAAAACCTTTTCAAAATGAGTCATTCACTAATACTAAAAATTTTCCCATAAACAGGCTTGGCTTTGACAGAAGAATGTCAGCATCAAATATACCCACAACTCCATTCTGAATTGTGTATCCTCTAATGAGAGGATATTCCTAATCTGGCCATCTGAAAACGTCTTTCAGTGCCCTACCACCCAGGCATTCCCATACAGCTTTTTTTCCACAGCATGGTCAGAGTTGGTGCTACTTCATCAGGATTTTTAGCTGCTGCCTCACACTGCCCTCCTAGAAGAGGTGCTCATCAGGAAAGCTCAGAGTCCTTCTCTGCAAAGATGGAGACTGAGATGGATAGATATAGTTAGATTAACCCCCACTTTGTCTTCATTTGCTCCCATCACAGCAAAGACAGAAATATCTGGCACATACACAACCTCTGCCCAACCCCATTAACATTTGGTTAAAAGAGCCACCAAAGGAGAGATTAACAGCTCCTTATTTATTTTAAAGTGTTTCCTGGTTTGTTTTTGAAATGCACCATCTGTGCTTCTACTGCAATGTGTTAGTGAAACCTGGCTCTTGGTTCTTTTAGGGCAGTGATTTTAAATGCACCAGTAGGTGGGAACCTGAACCCAGGAGTTGAAGCTGTGACTGTAAGTAGCATGTGGTAATGGCACATCCACCTTTCCACCTGGAAAAGCTCATCCCCACAGCTGCCAGGAGCTGTCTGAAGAATGTTGTGAAAAACCCACCAGTAACATCCAGCCTCTCACAATTCAGATGTAATGAGGCCAAGGAGACTCTAGCATCTATACGTTTCAAGTAATGATGGGATTCAAACAGCTGGAATTGAGACAGCCTCTCACAGATGGTTGTTATGTTTGCTTTTGTTGTGGTTTAGCCAGTAGACATTGGGATAACTGTGTTCAGGATCCCAAGGCTCTAATAAAGTTTCATTTCTCCTCAGCTCTATTTTTACTTGCATTGCTACTTGGCATCTGCAAAACAAAGCCAAAAGGCTTACAAAGTGGATCAAAGCGTGGATTAGGGCACAAATTGATTCTTCAGATAAACATACAAAACCTGCAACTAAACTGTCCTTTGAAGAGGAATTTTTAATTTTATTAAATCTGTTTGGTGCTCTCTGACTGTGTACTCAAGACAGACACCCAAGACTTTTATCCTACTTAAGCAAGCAGTAGTTAAATTCCATAGAAATTCTCTCTGACCAAAGCACATTTCTTCAACAGATAACTCAGATTATGCTAACAAAGCAATGGATTAACTTTTTCTCCCTCAGATGGTAATGCTGTTAAAACACAAAGCCAAGTGACACTGTCCTGCCTAGAAAAAGCCCATCAGTTTTGTGCAAAGATTACTCTTATTAAATAGTAATATCTCCACCTGCTGAGAAATTACCATCATCTGGGGGAGGCAGAGAAGGAAGGAGAGGAGGAGGAGGAGGAGGAGGAAATGAGAGTGAGACAGAGGTGTTAACCCCTGCCTTTAAAGACATTGTTCTACTTGGTAAAAGTGACATAGCTGTGTTTCTAAAGAGATGAAAATCTGAGCCTAATATCAACTGTCTGCCTTTTCCTGAGGAACAACACCACAAATTTCAATATCTTTTACCCACAAGGTGAAGTGGTACCAGTTATCATGGGAGAAAAATAAATAATGTTTCATGTCCAGACCAAAAATTAGGTAAACTCTGGAAAAGTGATAGTAAACCCTGAAAACATAAAGTTTTAGTCTGCATTAAATATTAAACAAACCTACTAAAAACAGAGAAGTTAAAAAAAAAAAAGCTTGAATTATGCCTGAAGAGACCTTGGCCATATGTGCTGCCATATTTAGAAATTTCTTTCTAGTCTGCTATGCCACTGTTCCATTTGTTAAATTATTTTTACGTTAGTGAGAATGATCAGGTTTCTTGTACAGCTATTGGGACCTGAAAGGTACCTTTATTTACCTCATTTATCATATACAGCAGCATTCAGCTGAAGTGTAGAAGTAAACAATTTTAAATAGCAATATTCTTACTAGAATGCAGTCATCTTGACCTCAGGAGCTTTGGAAAAATGCAGATTTAAACTATTCACATTCCTGTTTTATCTGCATTTCAGTCTGAATTACTAACTTATCATCAAGCTCAGCAATAAAGAAACATGGAGGGAAGATATTAAATATTTATGCCTACAGTACCTTACAAGTTTTCATTGAAATATTAATTGTAAAACAAAAGCATAACAGTTCCAGCTACCAGGAGTGGTAAAGGCAATACTTAAAGCCAACTAACTGTGCCATAGCCAATTTAGTTTGGTGTGCTAAAAGAATTATTAGCTCAATTTAAATTTGTCAAAGGAAATACTTTGGAAATATTCAAAATATTTGTCAGTCACTTTGCAATCAGCACCTGCTAGAACAGTTAAATTGCTTGCACGTTACAGGATAAACATAAACTAGGGAAATATCTCCCTACCCTGACTCTCCAGGTTATGCTGAATTTCTGTCACAGGATTTCCTGCATCTTTGCATACTCACACTCACATGTTAGTCCAGGTCTCCAGAGCTTGGCCTGGCCACGATGGTTATGGCAAAGCAGGTGCCACTTCATACCAGCCACAGGCAGCCTTTTGTCATGCCATTTTCTTAAAAGGTAGTCTGTTCAATCAGAGATTGTCTTTTACAGTAAGTTTCAATTATTTTTTACAATAAATAAAAGCTTACTGCAATCTGAAAGAAATAAAATCTGGTCTTTGCTGAAAGAGCTTATTATAAAAGGCAACCTGTGTGGGTGAGGAGGGAAGAAAGCCAGCTAAAATGGGCTGAAGAGAAAAATCAAAGAGTAGTTGGGACAAATGAAGAGAAGCCTCTTCTTCACAGAGATTAAATTATTAATCATCCTGGAGAAAGTCCTATGCTTACCTCACATATGTTCAGTGCCTTAACAAGAGCCACCATCAGTGTTGCCTTGTAACAGCGCAGCATACACTGAGCTGCTTGGCTTATTGCATTACAGTGGATTTTAAATACTGCTGCTCCTCAAAGGCAATGATATGGGGTCAAGAACATAATACCCATTGCAGAGAAATCTAATTCCAAAGCTGGGAAAGTCGTTTCCCACCCCAAAATGGCTTTAGGTATTGAAATGAATCCTGTATTACAGATAAGCTTTGGTCAAAGCAGAAATTCTGACAGATTTATTACTACCTTATCAAGTGACTTCATGGTTTCAAAAAATACATATATTCTTCTAAAATCCATTTATCTAGGCAGAATTTAATAGTTGCAAGAAGTATGCTCATTTAATTGAAATTTTCTTCTAGCATGTTACTCTAGGGTCTCTCCATCTGCAGCACCCCACCATGGTGTGCATCCTTTTATTCCTGCCGTCGATCTCCCACATTCAGAGGCCCACTTAAAATCATGCGAAGGCACTTTCCTTTTTGCCTTTGCATTCTCAGAAAATTGCTTTTTAACTTGGGTCAGCTTTAATTTTAACTTTATTTTTTAGGAAATGTTTTTAATCTGCATCAGCTCAGCATTTATATACCTCATTTTACAGTGCTGCTCTGGAAGCAGCCTCATCACCCCAAAGCACTGTGTTCATCAAATGTGCTGTGAGGCTCTGGGGGAGACAGGAAAAACAGGCTGTAATTCTAGCTCAGGCCCTCCCCAGCCTCCAGCACGAGATAAAATCACTGCTGGGTGATGCCGGATGTCAGGATGTACTCTGTGGCAAGCACATGTTCATGGGCCCATTGGACAGTTACCATCTCAAAGTATTTCACTTCTACAAACTTGCTGATTAATGAAAAAATCTAAAAGCCCTTCCAAGAGCTAAGGACAGCCCTGGAGAATAGTAAGCAGAAATTATCACTCAGCAAAAAGCTTTCAGTTGCATTAGTACACATCTGGGATAACTTTTCAATTCAGGACACCTCAAAACAAGCTGACAGGATGCCATGGAAGCCCCAGGTGAGTCTGCAGTCCCTGAGGAAGCTTTGCATGATCCCCCTCCAGCCACAGATGAGATAACACCAGGGCTCTGGGAGCACTCACAGGCAGCACAGACAGAAAAGAGTCTGGCAGAAAGGAAACCAGAAAGAGAGTGGTTTTAAGTTAGAAACTAGGAAGATATTCTGGACTGTGAGGAAGTTGAGGCCCTGGCACAGGCTGTCCAGAGAAGCTGTGGCCACCCCATTCCTGGAAGTGTTCAAGGCCAGGCTGGATGAGGCCCTGAGCAACTTGGTCTAGTGGAAGATATCTCTGCCCAGGCAGAGGAGTGGGACTAGAGGATCTTCTAAGTCCCTTCCAACCTAAATCATTCTGTGATTCTGTGATATTAAGAAAGCAGTATTCTGTATAATTGAGACTGTAAACATAAAGCAAACCTTTGACTAATGCATATTAGAAAAGAGGCTCCTAACCAATTCATGGATGTAAGCTACACAATGAGCTTCTAAAATTTAACAAAGAAGCATTTCAAATACATAGTCTACTGGGTTTGGTTCCCATAATAAATTCTTAATGTAGAGGAGTTGATGCTTCATATTTCCTTTAGTCCACTTCTAATCACAATGTCAAGTACACTTATCTGGAGGACAATATTTTAATGAAGTCATTTGTGACCTTAAAAATTATTATGTCAGAACATTTAAAGTCTAGTGACTGTAACCAAACCAAATAATGTATAATGGAGAAATGCAGTGAGAAAAAAAAATACAGTCTGAAATCAAGGTTAAAGTAGTTAATCTTAGGAAAAAGAGGGGAAAGAAAAGCCAACACCAATTATCTGTCCCCTTGACACACCATAAAGAATGCCATGACATTGTCATCACCCTACTGCACACAGTTTTGAATTGAGATTATTAACCATCGCTGTATGTTGTATTGCACTGTTTGTTTCGTAAGTTGCACTGTCCATGGTTTTACATTGCACTATTATGTTTTATATATTGCACTGAGAAAATGGTTTGCTCTGTATCCCCCGGAGCTTGTGAAGTTGGTTCAGCCGTCCCTTAGCCCCTCCCCTTCGGCGGTCTCCCATTGGTTGCGCGTCTGTTCCTCTCCGCCCCTTCCCTGAGTTTAAAACTGCCCGCCACCCTCCCTCTTTCTCTTCTTTCTCCTTTTGCCGTGCGGACAGAATGAACTGCGGATCACCTTCCCACGGGAGAAAAGAGCCTTCTTTGGGTTTTTTTGCCTTTGTCTATGAGGTTTTCCCACCTCTCTCTGGTCGAGAGCTAGCTGGGAAAATGGAGAGGAAAAAGGGATTTACCTCAACTGTACAGTACAGTGAAGGCACCGTGAAAGTTATTTTCATTTGAGGAGATAAAAATTATATTCTTGTGGTCTTGAGACACTTGATCTAAGAGAAGCCCCTTTAGCAGCACGGTACCAGAGCTTCTCAGAGAGCCGTGACTGAACAGCCCTTTTTGTTGTAAAGAGTTTTGTGCAAGCCATATACATTGCAAAAATATGATGCAACATTCACTCTTCCAGTTCTTTAAGCCAAGCTCGGAACTGACATCAGTTCAGGCAAATACTTCCCTCATTTTTGCATAAAGCCATGACAGACTGTTTTGGCAGCAGCTCCTTAAATTAGAAAAGCTCCAACTCAGGGCTTCCTGTCTTTAAATAAATCAGCTTTTCCCCCATTCAGGTGAAAGTCAACCACGTACCATCTAAAACGCCAATATACAAGAATACAAAGTGCACCTATTGATGTGGTAATACTTCATCACTTTTCTTACCATGACATTGCCTTCAGTGAATGCCATCATCCCAATAAACATTGACAGAAGTAGAGCCCTGTGAAATCACAGGAAGTGTTCAAATACAGAACCGAGACTCCTTCCTTCAACATTCCAGCAGATGTGCCATCCACAAGTTCACTGTCCTTTGGGTGGTAGAAGGGGATTCCTAGCTAAACACACAGGAAGCTTAAACACATGAAGAGTTAATCCTCTGTCCAAGTTGCCTGATACCCAATATCCCCCACCACACTTTTAACAAATGGACAACATTTTTCTCTTCTGCAGAGAAAGACATGTTCACTGGAACTCAACAATCTAACACCACAGCAGTTCACTTAAACTGCTACTCATATAGGGGTTTTCTTCCTTATTAGCTGCAAACGTTTCCAGACAAGAAAAGCACAATCACATTTGCAGAACCCATCACAGATTCATCATACATTCTTCTTCTTGGCCCATAGAATTTACTGATTTGATAAACTCCCTTCCCCTTTTAACATAGGTTA
Organism: Toxostoma redivivum; assembly: GCA_013397375.1. Lineage (NCBI taxonomy): Eukaryota > Metazoa > Chordata > Aves > Passeriformes > Mimidae > Toxostoma > Toxostoma redivivum. The sequence continues at coordinate 47,991 of VXBI01009316.1, forward strand.
GCAGTCTCCAAGGTGCACCTCCACACTAGATTAATGTACCTCCAGAACATTCATAAGGTAAAGAAATGTAATTTAATTTGTGATTGCATAAACCAGTCTCGGAAGTCTCCCAAGAAGCTTGAGTTTTCATTTCTTTCATAGAAGACATTTAATTATATGATAATTACTTACAGCTTGCAGCTCTGCTTCTACTTTTATGAAATATAAATTGCTCTTCACTCAAAAGTGCAGGATGAGCATTTTAAAGGCTTCATTAAGTAGGTTTTAAGATTTTTTGACGACTTTCTTTAAGCTGTGGAATGGAAAGTAGATGTACCTGTAAATTGAAACTTGCTTCACAGAAGAACAAAGTAGAATTGCTAATGTAATACCAGGCTAGATGAGCCTTTACAAGAAAAAAATATTAACTTTTAACAAACACATTTTTTAAAATAACAAACAAAATATTTCTGTCAAGCTGCATGATAAAGGGGACCAGAAGGGAATAAGCAGCATTTCCAGATCTCAGACATGAACAACAAGGCTCTTTATTCTAAATTTCCAGGGCTTGGAAACCTGAGGTTGTCTCAGACTCACACCGTTATTAAAGCACCCTGTGTGAAAACCCATCAATTCATTTGTGGCTTCCTAAAAGCCTAGAAAACAGGAATTATGAAAGCAGAAAGACAAGAAAAATAACTTCACATGAATTTATGTATTGTAATTCTGTGACTGTTTTGACCTTGATTTTGATTTTAGGAGATGGTGGTGCTGGTACTTCTGCCCTCTTGTACCTTCACAGTGCTACAAGATCAGAAATAGGAACAAACATACAAGGACACAAAATCACCAAAGGCTGAAGTTCTGGCTGCTGCAAAACATTGTGCAGGTGTTACTGCTATCTGGTGGCCACACAAATATTTCACAGTGGTGGTAGAAAGATGCAGTTTGCTGCAAATCCTGCAGGAAATATGACCAAGGCAGGCAGCATGTTCTTCTGCCGCAAGGTTGTTGCTCCTTCATCTCATGAAGGAAAGGGGAGCTGAGAAAGGTGCTGAGATGTGAACTCTGCCTTTTGAGACTCCAACAGGTAAGTTTTTCTGATTTTAGATTAGCAGTTGGGTATGCCCATACTATTAATTACATCTGGATTCATTAAACATGAATATACAAAATGAGACAATAAAACTAACACACACAACCTGCCTGTAAATTCTGCTTGCCATCTGTTGTCTGCCACCCTCCAAGTCAGTACCTCAGAAGAGAAATTCTCTCTGAAGCAGAGGAACACAAAACTTGAGATTTGCCTAGACCAGTGCACTGTTAAGGAAACTAAGCAGATCTAAAAAACACAGATTGAAAGGCTCAGTTAAACTGCATTAAGCCTTTGCATGGACACACTCACTCAGAATTAAATAGTACCCCTGATTCAAGTGAGGCTTATTAATTCCCAAGAGAAAACAAAGCTTATTATGATTTTTCATCACTTTAATTCTGAAGTAACAAGTATGCCGAGAATTTGATTATTTGGTTTAAAAGGTACTTCGGAATAATTTTCCTAAGGGCTCCCATCTAGAGCAGCATTTGCAGACTGCAATGTCTTTTCAGACACTTTACAGAGACTGCAGCACTGAACACTCACATAACCCTTGAGCCACCTCTCTGCAGCTAGTGAATTCAGTTTACTGTTTTTCCTTCCTCTGGAGATGACATAACCCAAGGAGACACTTTTAATTGCGCCCATGGGCAAGCAGTCCCTCGGACACTGGTCTTTACACAGAGGCTGTGAACAGTGCTCCTAACACACAGCTGGCTGGAGTCAGCCATGATCCAGGGGGAAAGAGCCAACATCCTACAGAAAACTGTGCCTTGGCTGAAACGGGCAGAAAAGTTCATCTTTATTTTATATAGTTTACAAAAGGGCAGAAAATGCCACGCCATTTCATTCTGAATAGCTTCTTCCATTATCTAGTGCAGCACAGCACTTAGCAGCTAAATAACAGCAAAGGAAGGAAATTAAGAAGTATAGATGAGCAAAAGGAGTTGCATTTCCAGCTGAGATGAGACGTGGAAAGAATTGAGAGATGGTGAAAGGCTGCTTTGTGTAAGACTGAACATATCTTCTGTACCCTTACTCACACCAACACAATCTGCTGGGGTCAGGCTCTCAAATACCCTCATATTGATCAGCAATGTCCCAACCTGTGGAAATCAGCTAAATGCTGAAACAAAAGCTATCTGGCAGCACATAAAAAATTCAAGAGTATTTTTTGAGCACAAGTGCTGAATGAAGGTGTGCCTGTGGGCTGCCCAGCATAGAAGGGTCTCTCCCAAAGGGAAAAGGCTACTTAAAGCTACTGTTGAGACCTGACAGGCTTTTGGCCACACACTTTGCCTTGAAAGGGGACAATATTTTTTATAGCTGCTTTTCTGAATCTTGTCTCATGTCCAGAGAGGGAAGAGGAGGGTCAGGGGACAGGGAGACCTCAGTGCCTTCTCTGTCCTGGTCTCTCTATACTACACCTATTTCAATACTACACCAGGAGGATCATTCAGTGAAATTGTTTGAAGGCAATAGAGAGGTAAGGAGAACACCTGATCACACAGTCACATAAAAATAAAAGGTTTCTCTTTAAAGTTTCATTAAATCTGGCTGAAATTTTGCATCTGCATCAACTGCACAATTAAGACTGCAAGAGATAAAGTTGTAATTTAAACCAGTAATTAAAACAAAACTTCTAAAGAGCAATCTTTTATTCTTTCCAATCTGTTCTTTTAACATTTTATCAGTTTAAAGCACTTTTAAAGTCCACAGCAAGATATAACACCACTCTCTTCCCAGAAAGTGAAGTAGCAGGGCCCTAGAAAACATCTGCCATAATGCAGGTGCACTTCGTGGTCCAAGGAAGAATGTCCCATTTTTCATAGTTGGATACTGCTGGGGAACCTCATTAGAAACCAAATTACTTCCTGCATCAGGTTTACACTAATGTATTGACATCTACAGCATATGTTAAATGAACCGTAAATCCAATACACAAAAGTAATTTTCAACTGAATCAAATCAGGTTTCAGTCAAAAGAATTACAATTGCCATATATTTAAAGCTTGACACTTTCCTGGTGTCTCCAGCTAGATCATTTCAGACACAGAGAAAATTGTGAACTTACGAAAGAGCACAAGCTAAACTGGACACACTGCAAGCATACTAAACACAGGATGAGGAGTTTGAGGATGATAATTGACTCTAATTGACTACTTGGTAAAGCTACCCAACCATCCACAGGCACACTCCTTACTAATCTGTTTTCAACAGATGCTATTTTCTTCTCCTTAGTTAATTTATACTTTCTTATTATAAACCACTTTGTTTGTATTTCAGAGAATCTTTTCATTTTAAATCTTTACCTCCTAGTCCCCCTCCAAAGTAATGGCTTTGTGGGACTCTAGGCCCCACTGCAGTAGATAAGGACTAGGCAGCAGCACCATGCACAGCCCTCCTCAAAGTTCTTTCTCAATAGGAAGAAAAATACCTTCCAGGCCTTGGGAAGCAAATTCATTCATGTGTTGTCTCTTCCCCTCACAGCCACAACTGGTCTTCTAATACTGATCTAAAAAGCCTTGACCACGTGAGTGAGGACAGCATTATCTCTAATTTTCTTTTCTCTCAGGATTGATGACTTCCCAGTAAATCCAGGTCTGTCATCCAGTGCCTGACCATGTGCACAGTACAAAAGGGGATGTTAGCAGAGAGGATAAAGCCAGTTTCCACCTATCCTGCTCCTCCAGCCTTCCTTTTCAGCTTGTTTAAACCAAGATATTTGAAAGGCCTAATTCAAATTCAGTACAGCTACAAATTTGAACTAGCAGATTTGTCCAGCCAGATTTTCCTCCAGCCTCACACAGACACTTTCCCTAAGTGGTGTACACTTTCTCTAAGTGGCGTTAGCTCTGCTTAATTCATTTCCCAGGAACAGAAAATGGCAAAATGTAAATTAAAAAGGAAATATATCTGAACCGGTTCCTCTATCAGCATAAATTGAACCTGGTACCAGTGAATTACCCTGACACTTAGTGTCTGTGGAACCAGTTCCTTATCAAGAGTTTATATAGATTAAATTCATTTACTAGGCCAGACTATAAACAATCTCTTTTGGCCTCTTGCTATCTAAACCCCAGGCAGACTATCTGTGCAAGTCTTCCTCCTTCCCTTTCCTTGGCGCAGTCCTAGCTACATGATCTGCCCCAACAATAAAGAAATGCCCCTTGGAAGAAGTAGTCACACAACAGAACAAAAGGCCACATTAAATTTATGCAGCCTGGAAGAAATTCTGCTGATCAGTCAGAAATAATTGGTGACCTTCTAATATGAGAAGAAACCTCAGTAGAAAGGGTGGATCTACTTGCTTCCATTCATGCACAAAGCTGGAATGTTTGGAGAGCTGAGGCTGTCCAGTTGGATGGTACTTGAACTCCTTTGGCCACTTTCCATCCCCATTTACCATTTTCCACAGTGCCTGTGGTGTTTTCAGCCTATTCCTGGAGGTCTCTGGCAGAAAGTTATCCTGCCAGTGTATTCAAGGACAATTTTGCAACACACTGTTACTCACCTGACATACTTATAGGCTGATGGTGAAAGAGAGGATCACCCACACAGTGCATCTCATTCCAATATTGTTGCTGAAATGCTGGATCTGCCCCTAGAACAGGGCTCTTGAACCTCTCGAGTCAGCCAGCTGGCAGAAAGTCAGCCTGTCCCCTGAACCCAGCACACGGGCAGGTCTTGGACCAGGACAAGCTGGCATAGCTCAGCAGAAGGCACTGGGCCATTTGCTCAGTGTGTTCACTATCAAGTGAAAGGTCAGCAACTCATTGCAGAAAAACACAGAAAATGCAGGTAAACTGAGGTGAAAACACAGCCTCAAGCAGAGTGAAGATGGTTAGAGTGAAGATCATACCTTGGAACAGATTTTTTCAGTTGCTTCTTCCTTCCAATTCTCAAATTCTTTTTTGTCCCACTCAGTTTTCTAGTATATTGTTGTTTCTTACTCCCCTGTGAACAAGCATCTTGCACGCAAGTTTCATATAGGTGCAACTCCTTTCCATTGCTTCCTTGGACTGCTCAATTTGTGTCAGTGTCCAGGAGATGGATGAGGATGCCATGCTGCTGGCATCAATTCACATCAGCCATTTCTGCAGTGAGCTGGTGTCTTAGGTTGCAATACAGGATGTGACCAAAAGTATTCTATTGCCATCTGTTGAAAACAGGTGGGGCAGTGATCCTTATCTCCGTGGGAGATATTCTCTAATAATGGGCCATCTGTTAAAATCAGGTGGAGCAGACATCCTTATCGTTTCCACAACCCATCCTTCCTCCAGGAAGATATCGTTTCTTAATGGGCCATTGAGTCCTACTGTATGACTGATAAAATTACATCATCCCATTGGGAGATGCTCCACCCAGGGGGAGGAGCCAAGCCTTTCCTACCTAGATAAAAACTGAGATTTGGAACACCAAGACAGCCTTTTTTTCCACTGGATTCCAGGGGGAAAACTGGATATTTCCACATTATCACTAGACCTTTGGAGGAAAACTGCACCCTTCTACAGGACCACTTCAGTTGTGCTTCAACTGAACCACATCTGTCATCCAGGAGGACTGCAGCCATCATTTAATCAGACTGCTACCAACACCCTGACTGACAGGGTGTCAGGTTATATTCTGACTCTGTCAGTGTTTTTTTGGTTTGTTCTCTGTCCTTTGTAATACTGTATTTCTATTTTAATTTTTCTAGTAAAGAACTGTTATTCCTATTCCCATATCTTTGTCTGAGAGCCCCCTTAATTTCAAAATTATAATAATTTGGAGGGAGAGGGTTTACATTCTCCATTTTAAAAAGAGGCTCCTGCCTTTCTTGGCAGACACCTGTCTTTCAAACCAAGACAGGTGGGAAGGCTGCACCCTCCTCACCATATCAGCCCATTGTCAACTCTCCTACACTTTAACCACGGTCATTTTACCCCCCTCCACCCTGCAAAATAAAAGAGTAGGTATTAATTTAGCAGCTGTAAGGTTGCTTTACATCCTACAGAGCCAGCTGCCATGGGGTACCTTCACTGGATGCTCACCAGACAGTCAAAACATTTGTGGGGTAACCAGCACTGTGGCTGGAGATCTCTGTTACTAAATACATGAGAAAGAATAAAGTCTGTGATTTAAAGCTGAGTCTATAGCACACACCCTCTGTGAACCACATATTATTTAGGGGAGTAGGGGACCACATGACTGCGCTGGGCTTCCTTATATAGAAGACAAAAACCCTGCAGGGCAACCAGGGAACAGTCAAAGAAAAGCCTGGTCCATTGGGTAAAGGGAAAAAGCTTGAAAATATGAAGCAATGAAAGGGCAATACCAAGAAATTGAAGTTAGTTCAGAGCCAGTTACAAAAGCTCAGAATAGAGTGGTTACATGAACTTTTAAAAACTAGTAGCAGATCCAGAAATAAAAGCCAATCTTAATCTGTGTTGTAAAGGAGACACATGAAATCCCCAACATAGTAGCAGGTCAGAAAGGTTATTTCACTGTAGAGCTCTCTAAATACAACACAACAAACAAGCTTGCTAATGCTGAGAGTCAGAACAATTTTCTTGTAGTAACAGAGTCTGTGTGCAGCAATAGTTCAAACCAGACAGACCCAGTGCATCAAGTCCCATAATCAGTGTAGAAGGATAAAAACACGTTCCTCAGACATCTTTGATGAAGGCTTCTGACTCTTGAATTACCTGCTATGCTTCAATTTATTATTTTTGATGACAGTATTTTGTTTTCATCCAGAACAATTATGCCCAAATCAATGGTAATGATAGATTTGGCATCAATTATTGCTGTAGATGTTCTCAACTTAAACCATCCTTTTGCATACAGGTAATTCCCTTGGCTACCTCCTGTCAGAGCATCGACCCCTGATATTTATTTCACTAATTATTTTTTATGCACATCAGTGTCATTTGATATAAACTACAGGAATATAAACAGCTTCCCCTTCCTGTGCTGTCCATCAGAAGATGGACTCCCTCAGCAGAGAAACACTGTTCTAATAGTGTGCTCAGAAACTGCACTGAAACTGAGCTGTGTTAACAAAATCTTCCTCAGTCATAGACCCCATACCAGACAAGGTGTCCAAGCAGGTAATTTGTGGAGTCTTATCAGTTCAAGACCAGGTTAATTGACATATTTTTCTGACATTCTGACTCAGAATGTAAAAATCATCTCATATAGTCCTTCTACACTTGAAAATTGTATTTACTTCTGAGACAAGTAGGATTAGTCTGTGACAGATTAATTTCCTTTTTGATACAGAACCAGTACTCTATGGGATGAACACAAACACTGCAGGCTCCAGACGATTGCAGGAGAGCATTTCACCTCCAAGTCACTTTTTCAGGTTCCATCTGGAGGTAAGGACAGAAGATTTTTTTAATGTATGATGTTCAATGGTCTATGTAAACTGAGTTTTGTTGTTGTGCCTTCACTTCAAGTTAACACTACTGTCTTAGTGGTAAGGCCAAGGACTGGGCAAGTGCAGTGAGCAGTGAACTCCCCTGAGTTTCCTTTCCATAAAGGAAAGTCTGTTCTTGAGCTGGCTGTAATGCAGTTGTTCAGTAACAAAACAAATGATTTCTTGACATTGGGGCTTATTAGCTCATTGCTTGTCACCAGAATAAAAATTGTTCCAAGTGAATGCTGAAGGCAGCATTTATAACCCAAAAGAAACAGTTAAAACTCAGATCTGATTCAGAGATATATAGGCTGCTCTCCTCTAGAAGTTTCTCCTTTTCTTCCTATTTGCAGATATGTTGCTTTCTCTAAAAGAGTATCCACTGTCCCAAAGCCTAGGGGACTGCAGTTTTGGAGTATTTCCAGAAGCACCAGATGAAACACATTGCACCTGGAAAGGTCTGCTGTGGACAAATGGAAATAAGCAATAAGCCGTTTTTCCTTTATGTAATCCCACACCACCATAATACTGCCCAGAGGCCTCATTCCCTACCTGATATGCATAATGAGCTACTTTCACTCCTGTGACATAAGACATTAATGTATTTTAAAAGCAAAAGGCTACTCAAGATTTTCCAAATTGAAACACCGTTTTAAAGGCCAGAACTTGAGACACATTTTTTCAGGGAGAAGAGGACTGCTCCCAGGAAGGCTGCTCTGCTGGCCTCAGCAGAGCCACAGCAGCAATAAAAGCACTGCAAACAGTCACTGAGAACAGCTGCGCTGAACACGGTGCTTTGCAGGAAGGGGAGACACTGGAGAGGGAATGCAGAGAGGCTGCTGCATCCTCCCAGCCTCAGGGCCTCCTAAACCCACGCTGCAGATACCAATGTGATCCTCAAAGGATCAAGAGCTGCTCTGAGGCTGTTCTGGTCACCTTCTCCCACAAAGTGCATCCTTTCAGGATAGTTCTAGCCATACCTCTTCACCCCAGCCTATGCACATGAGATAGGAGAGGGGAAGAAAAAGGCAACCTTGCACTTTGCTGGCAATGAGTAGAGAAAGCAAGAAATTAACTAATGTGTTTTCCAGATCTCACTATGCTGCTCTATAAAATAAAAACAGGTTCTTGCACCAGCTACCTGCCCACAACAATTTATAGCATCTGATTTGGGGGCATTAACTTGTGCACACAAAACGTGTCAGTTCTTATTATTCACTGTAAACATGTCATCAGCATGGAAATATGCTCTGCAAGGCTACTGAGGTTGGTCCGGAAATTGTAAACAGCCCATTAAATAGGAGCAGTAAATACTCCAAAGTGCTGCAGATCTTGGTCAGTTAAAAAGCCCTAGATAGACTTTAAACTAGGAAAAAAATACTTGGCTCCATCTGAATCCCTTTCTTGCAATCCAACCCAGTGCTGCACTGCAGGAAATTGAGGGGAAAAAAGCAAACAGGTAAAACCCACACAAGGACAGAAAATACAGGAGCACTTCATAGCTGCTGGCTGCTGGAGCAAACACCAACACCAGCATGACAAACACGTCTCTGAAAGAGGGATGAAACAGTGGCAGGGGATGCTTATGAACAGACATCCTTGTTCAGATCAAAGGTGCATCTGAGCCATCTCAGGCAACAGAAACAAGAATAGGCTGCACTGGTGGTAACTGGTGATGTTGCGCCAGAACACAAAACTGTGGAGGAGGCAGAAACAAGATGTGGTATTTAGTTTACAGGAATATTTTTGCTAAGACAAAAACATCGAATGCAGCTGGTCTTGTGTAACCTGGTCCCTGGATCAATGCAGACACTGGACGAGATGGGGACCTGGGTCTTACCACCATAGAGGAAATACCTGAACTGATTTTTTCAGGGCTGGAACTCAGCTGATCCTTACAGCAATTTACACTGCTCTCAAGGATAGAAACCACACACTTCTTTCTTTTCCAAAGACCACAAAACTTCCTTTACTCCCCTGATTGTGTTAACCAATATGAAACAAAGTAATTTTTAATAAAGTGTGCCGTGGCAGAGAAAAATTGATACAATCACAGAGCTGGTATAATAGGATTTAATTCTGCTTCAGATGTGCTAGTTTTAATAAAAAAGGATTGAGCAAATCTAAAATAAATTACACTGAAAGGTCAGGCTTATTGCTTGTACAGTTATGTTAACTCTTCCACAGACATTTTTACAGACTGTATTTATGAGGCCTTTTGATTTTTGGAAGAGGTATAAAATACGTCTGCTATTCTCTCATTATTTGCAGCAACGTTTATTCTACAAGTGTCATTTCCTGGTACTTCAGTATAGATTTATTTAATGGACATCTATAAAAAATGATGAGTTATTTATCAGGTGGTTTTGTTGAATTAATGAAACTGTAATTCCCAACAGAAAATTAAAACCAACTAGAAAAAATTTATTAAGGAAATTATGATTTCCAATTGTGTGCCAGTGACACTTGTGATTTCTTATTCATTAATCATTCCACCAGCATGTCATTTATTCAGTAGAAAGCAAATCAATTAATTATTTTTATATAGCTAAGGCTCTGATACTGTGAACTACTCCAAACTGCCATGAATTGGAAAGAACTGTAGACATTGAATCTTATTACAAGGCTCTTATTAATATTGCAGCAGCACCTAGAGACCCTACGCAAGACCATAGCCCAAATCACTTAGTGCTACCATAACCCAGAGATAAATATACATCCTAAAGCAAATACATGGCATAAACAGACCTTAGCAGAGGATACTACAGAGAGTCTGCAGAGAAAGGAGCTTGCTGCAGTCCCAGAGGAGACACAGAACAGCATGGCAGTGTCCCAGCTCAGAGTCCCAGGCCGCTGCTCTCCTGCATTTCCTGACACAATCCTGCAGGCACAACCAGGGACTCCTACAAGCTGCAGTTACACCATTTATTTCTTACCCAGTTCCTTGCCATTGCCATGGCTGCCCAAGTCCATAGTGTATGAGCACAGATGTACTCTGCTGCTTCACGGTGGTTTTACCCAACTCAGGTGAACATGAGACCTCACACTTAGAGAAAGAACTGTCAGTCCTACATCAATCTTGATATAATATCGAGACATTATAAGCTCAATTCTATACAGCCACACCAGAGAAATCTTGCTGAATTTGACCAAAGAAACTATTGGAAAGAATAGAAAATCCAAGCCAGTCTTGGTATCTGTTTCTATCCACAGTTTCAGGGAACCTAGGCACTAGTCCACCAGCAGTGAGCACAGACAAAGTGGGCTGGACTGTGTCACCACATTTAAAAGTAAAATCGTGTGATCTCTGTGAAGTTCTAGTCAACACTCACACCAGTAAAGAGTCTCTCCAGCATCAGGAAACTACACACAAACACCTCTCACAACAGCAGGATAATAAAGACCTGACACAGCAGCCAAGGACTTTCCCAGGGTGTCTTAGGTTTTAAGAGTCACTTCAATTCCAAAACACTGATTTTTATTTCATTCTAATGAAATGAATAGCTACTAGGTTGTGGTCAGAGAGACATCTAGTGAATTAGCTTCAAGAAGTATTTCTCACAAGTCTGAGTTTTGCCCCGTTCTCAGGGTGATAAGAAGAAAGTTCCCAAGGTGATAACATGGTCAAAAACAGGTTGGAATTTGTGAAAAACAAGTTGGAAAAACAAGAAGGAATTCACAACAAGGACAGACACCTGGTGTTTTTCCGTGGGACACATCCTGGGAGATGTTTTCCTGGATGTTTGTCCCAGTGGACCAATGAACTACGGTTCTGTTCCGTGCATCGGAACATGCTTTAAATATGGGCTCTCGGTTCAATAAAATCGGCTTCTTTTCCCAAAAGGAGTCCGTGTGCTTTGTTGTTCCTTTTGTCTTTTTTCCCTTTTATTTAGGTCCGATACCACAACTGAAGGTCCCGTACCGAGATCTACGGAACACAGATCGCGCTTGGATCGGACCGCAACCGTCCCCGCAGAGCGGAGCCCCAGGAGCCACACAGCCGAGCCGAGCGACCGCCGGAGCCATCGGCAAAGTTCGCTGTGGAGCGGAGGGGCCCGGGGCCTGCCCGGCGGGATTGGTGGAAGCTCGCTGCGAACCCCAGAGGACCCGCGCACCGCTGATTAGCCGCGATTGGCAAAACCCGAGCGGAGCGGCGCAGCGAGCGGACCCGAGCGGAACGGAGCAGTAAACAGCGAGCACACTCCGAAGTCCAACTAGAGGTACTTGTTCCCCGATCTCCGGCTTGGTAGCTAGCTAGGGAATTAGGCTTTAAAGATGGGAGACCGTCTGTCAAAGCAAGAGGAATCAATTCCCTCTGTTTGGAAGGGGGCGTTGGAAAGTCTTGACGCTCCTATTCCAGACAGTGACCTGACAGATGTATTGTCATGGAGCGAAAGATCATGGGTTCGTGGATGATCCGCGAGAAGCCTTTTCGCCAGAGGCGTGAACGGAATTGGGGGAAAATCTATGGACCACTTTACTTGAAGGTGACACCTCTGTCACTCCTCTCATTGCTACCTGGGGTTTGATTCATCGTCTCATGATGGGGGACGGGCGAGAGGAGGAGGGGAGTGAAATATCTCGAGACCAACGAGTCCCTGAACATTTGCCCTCCGGGCACCACCCCCCACGAGCTGCGGTGCCAGGCCCTTCTCGGGAAACGGCGCCAAAAACCCCCAAAGCAGAGGCCTCTAGGAAGGCGAAGCACTGTCCCAAATATCAATCCCCCGCTGACTATGCCCCACCTGTCTACCCCTCTCCGAATGACTACATCAGACCAAATTACCCGTCGCCCACGAACTTGGGAGGACTGGAGCACAACCCTCCCTAGGACAGGACCTGTGCTCATTATTCCAGTCCTGTTCTTTGTCTGATGATGATGAGCCCCTCCCCTTTGACAGAAAAGGACTGGCAACAAGCAGTCGGCTTCATCCAGCATCTTCCCAGCGAAATAAATTGTGGACATTGCCCCCGTGGCAGGTGACAGTCCGCCCAAAAGACCATTATAGTTTTTGGGAGGCGGTGAAAGTTAAGGCATTGAAACAAGGTGATTGGGATTTGCTGGAAC